>BMAU01020858.1:632500-645412 GCA_019973935.1 Trichonephila clavipes | reverse complement strand
ATTTTTTTTTTAATATCACTTATTTTTTCGATCTTGTGAAATTTAAAATTGGTAAAATTACAACTTTTATAATATATAGTTCATCATATTTAAAGTTTATAAACACGCGCCTGTTTTATTTTTAAATAAGATATTAGCTTTATAAGGTGAGATGCGCATTATGTTACACATACGATGCATGCAAGGCTGTCATAACACTGTTGCAAATATGGAAATAGAAACGTGTGTGGTATCTTTCCTCCTATACTTGGAGAAGACGCCACATCATTCAGAAATAAATTAAGTGAACTTTTATTTTTTTTAAAGTATGCTTACTATGTATGTTATTATAGAATAAAATATAATTGCAATTAATAATTATTATTACTCGTGATTACTAATAGTAAAAATATAATTAATGATAGTAGTATATCACCATCAGTTTACTTATCACCACCAAAAAACACGAAGCCGAGCGCTATTCCTCTGAATAAAGAAAAGCACGCAAACAACCGGGTAACATCGAAGTCTTAACTTCTAAGATCTAAGGAGAGACTATGCGGAAAAGGCACAAAGAAAGCCCAGCAAGGGTGTGGAAGTAAGGTCAAGGCAAATAACAAAGAAAACTTGAAAACAGAAGAAAAAAAGTTAACAGTTTGTCATCCTAAGCGAAGAAATTCTCGAATACTAGTGGTTACAGTTTTGATAGGGGATGGCGCTAAAGACCTTTTGTAAATTAAGGGTATTATTATGCTAACAATGATCCCAATTGTGACTATGTTTTCAGCGCATGGAATGCAGCAAAATGATTTACTCTTAAAAGGAAATTACAATGAAATGCATTTTGCACTGATTATAGAAATATTGTGTAGTCTATCATTAGAGCTTAAATACTAATTACTTGAAAAAAAAGATTCTATAGTTCCCACTTCGCGCAATTTTGTAATGCTTCTATTATTTTTTTATATACTGTGGTGCTGTAGCAACTTACTCTCCATGACTGGAGTGGCATCTTACCCATATATGGGGAACGATGCCAAAGTCGCCTACTATTTTTATAACATTAAATTTCTCTTATTTTCACTTCATACTAAGAAGAGAATTAAGTAAGTATACCCATAATTAATTCAGTATTGAAAAATAAAAATGTATTTTCACCTTTGTCGTTTTAATCTTTAATGTACTAATAAAAAAATCAAACAAAATGAGGCAACTTCCCCCAATTCAGCCCACAGGCCACATCAAATTCTTATTTATGCCGCCACATAGATTAGAAAGATATTAAAACGATGTAACACATGATTACGACTATCCGCATTTTGACCTAGAGACAATGTTTAAAGAGGATAAAGCCTCTAAAGTGTGCACCACGATTGCTACACACAGAAGCTAACACTGAACATCTCAAAATCTATCCCATAAATTTTCCTTCATGTTATTCAACATGGTAAAGTGATAAATTTAAATAAGTTTTTATATAAATTTAATACTAAAATATATAGTATATATGTTGCATTTGTATTGTTTCTGGATTGCATTTCTGCAGAGATTAAATTGAAGTGTTCTTTTCCTAATTTTTCTTCCCCAGAAAATAAAATATAGATGAATATTTGAACTATTCATATCTCCACACACTGAGTTATATTTTATTTGTAGTTCATTTAAGATATTTTTACTTATTATATTTTAATTGGCATCTCTTTTAGAATGTCATTGTTTTTTTTTTTAAATAGAAAATGTGATAGATTTTAAAAGCAAATCTAAGGATTGAAATTATTTTACTTTTTATACTATAAAATGTTTAAATTCATTCAAATTGATTTAGGATGAATAATTCAAAAGTTAAAATATGTTGAGGTTGAAAATTTAAGAATAAGATAAGTATAGAATTTTGGGAATGGCACGCTTTTAATTAATATGCAATGAAAAAGTATGTATAAAGTTTTGCAAAATATCATTAGAATCATACTATTCCAAAATTCTACTAAAACAAAACGTACCATAAAGGAAAATATAAAAAATCATATATTGTGGAAGATTAGATAACTTCTTGCTATTGCGCTATCTATTTTTCCCTCTTTTATTTACCGATTTTTTAACCTGACAATGTAATGGGGCCAAAATATTCTATGAAAAAGAGATACAACCATAATTCATAATAAGGAAGGTGCTGTTCAAGCGTTTTCCGCACTTTCAAAAACACATAAATGCATCGGATTATTGTTGTTTGAGACGCATATATAGATTAGCGGGATACAAATACAGCGCATCAACATTATCAAAAGGGTTTAAAAAAAATTTAAAGCAAGGAAATTTAAAAATTTGTAAAAAACATGTAAAAACGTGATATAACATTTTACATAAATGTTTAAGACCAAATAATGTAGCAAACAAGGATAAAAAACCACATTGTTGTTGTTGTTTTTATTTTAGATTACGAGATCATTATTCTAGTGTTAGTTTAATCTAAAATAATAATATACATTTAGTTTAGTAGAAAAATACAATTATTTGAACCCTTAATAATGTCCTGAAATATATATAACAATAATTTCAAAACTTATTGAAAACATTACCATGATATGCGGCGTATAATGCACCATTTTAACACAAAGAATTAGATCGAAATTTAAAGCTGCGCATTATACGCCGGTTATGAAAATGATATCTTTAAAAATTAAAAAAGAGAAAGGCATATAAAAAAATTAGACCTCTGCATATATCGAAAAAAATTTTCATTTAAAAATTATATTCCTTATGAACTTGAAGGGGTGTTATTCTAGAAGTATACTATTTTTTTCAAAAGTTTTGAATTGTACCTCGAATAAATAAAATTAAAACATAAAAACTTTGCACATGCGTATTTTGTTTCCTTCTGAAAGATGGGGTGTGCATTAAAAGTCAAATATGTTTAAAATTTTAAAAAATACAACTTGAAAGTATATGTGCGCGTTGTACGCTGGTGTGAGTAATACGTCAAATTTTATGGTTTTCAAACTTTTTTAATAATAATAAGCTACAAATTCAGTGTTTTTAAAAGAAGTAAAATAATGACCTATATTTTATAACATAGTTCTTTGAAAAAATTGAACTAATCGATTGCTGGAAAAACTTAATATTAGCAAACATTTTCCTCTTTTTTATCATTTACGGAAATATTTTTTTTCGCTTTACATTTGCGGACCAGATAAGATTATACTCCATTATATCTTTTAAAATTTAAAATAAACAAGAAACACATATTGTACCTATTATTTATTCAAATTATTTATTTCTATCTTAAGATAGGATGAAAAAATAAAAATAACCAAAAAATTTTTTGAGAAAAAAATTATTTTGCCTCAAAGTATTAAAGCAGTTTTTATCATTGTAGGGGCAAAAATTACTTCTGATTGAACAATTTTCTATTATTTAATATCATTTTTTGAGTTGTGGGACTTTTAGTTTCAGAATGATTAATTTTTATTTTCTTTCTTGCGATAAAATGTTTGTATTGCACAAATAAGCTTCATTATTTCCTTAAAAGCTAAAATACTTGTAAAAATTTTTAAAATTTTTCTGTAATGAAATGATTTAGGGTGTTTTCAATAATTTTTAGTATCAAATATAATGTAGGTAGTTTTTAAAAGATTGTTTTCGATGCTATGAATATATATATATATTATATATATATATATATATATATATATATATATATATATATAATATACTGGTGTGCAAAAAATTAAGGACGAAGTCGAAAAATTAGCATATCAGCTGAACGAAGAGGCAGAGCGGACAGAAAGACCAGTCAAGATTAAGTAAGGTGATGTACAGTAGCACATGCGCAGATATGCAGGGAAACGTAATGGGGAGTGTCTGAGTAGTATAAAGCATTTTGTCGGTGTAAGATCGATCAGTGTTTCTCGGCAAATAGTTGCACGCCGTATAGCAGTTAAATCACACCGAGTTGCTGACTCAGCGAGAAATGGCGAATAATCAATCTGTTAGACGACATCTGGATGCTTTTACCCGAAGTCGAATCATTGGGAAGTTGGAGGAAGGCCGCAGTGTGACAAGTGTGGCTGCAAGAGTTCGAATTGCACACAGCATCGTTTCACGACTTTGGAGACAATTTCAAACTACAGGAACAGCTATCGGGGTTCAGTAGTGGTCGTCCACGAGGAACCCTACCCGCAGAAGACCGGCCACGTTGTCTTACAGGCCAGAAGAAAACAGGCGGCAGACAGCGGAGAAATCGCTAGAAACACGACACAGGTGACTGGACGACATATATCGCGTTTTTTACCGTGGCCAGAAGACTGCACGGTGGTGTCTGTTTGCACGGCGGCGCCTGTACGTTGTTTTCCTTAACGCCTGCCCATCGAAGAAGGCGTTCTCTGTGGTGCTGGGAACACCGGAATTGGAGAGACAATTAATGGGGACGAGTACTCTTTACAGATGAGAGCAGATTCAGTTTGAATAGCGATTCTCATCGCATATTCATCCGAGAGTCCGGGGATGCCGCAATCATCCTCGAACCTCAATGAAAGGACATGTATGGAGGTCGCGCTTCCACCTGTTTGGGGAGGCATCTTGGTTGGAAGTCGTACAGACCTTCACATCTTCGACGCAGGTTTAGTCAACTTGACCCGTTATTGTAACGAGATTCTTCTTCCATATGTGCGTCTTTTTTTAGACGCGCTATGGGTCTGCAGTTCCTTTCATGGACGACAATGCACCATGTCATCGCACAGTAGCTGCCGAACAGCTCTTAGAGTGAGGATATTGAACGTATGGATTGGCCGGCATGATCTCGGATCTCAATCCCATCGAGCATGTATGGGATTTTCTAGACAGACGCTTGGCAGCTCGTACCTTACCACCAGTAACGATTCGAGAGCTTCAATTGGCGCTGCAAGACAATGGGCAGCAATGCCTCAACAACTCGACACCCTGTTCTCAGCATGGGCAGATGTTTTGAAACCTGCCTAGCAGTGAGGGGGAGATCATATCCCCTACTAAAGACCGGATGTTTCTTGCTGGACATCCATCACAGGGATGTTTTCGGCCTTCAGTCGCATTGCGCTCCATGCTACTTTTTTCAATCAAGCTTCTTTTTATTCCTCTGATTTCTCTTTAGTAGTATTGCTTACATTACACATGTCCTTACGTATTGGGGATCTACAGTATTAAATGTGTTGATTTTTTGGAAAGCTTTTTATACAAAGTTATATTGAAAAAAACCATGTCGTCCCTTAATTTTGCAAACCAGTATATATATATATATATATATATATATATATATATAAATGTAAGGATAATTAAATTAGATTAAAAATTAAATTCCCTATCTAGCACTTGACTCATCTTTCAATTCTCATCTTCAAGTATCAAACTAATCACCCATTTATTTCTTTCCGAACATATGACCTAGCCAATAAACATGTCTAATTCAGATCGTTAGATTTAATAGTCAACATACGTCAGCATTAACTTTCAAGCACCCTCTTCAAAGCAGCGACATCTTACCACCATGTTTTTCAAGTCTTATCCACTGAAACCACCACCATGACGTGCTTTTTCTCTCCCTGCTCTCGGTGACAGAACAGATGTATAAATGAAAGAATAGAGGTCGTCTTTTTCAATTTTTCTTAACTTTAATCTGATTCTGTCTTAAAAAATCATGACATAATTAAAGCCGGCAGGATCTTTGTCTGCGATCTTAACGTAAAAAACTAATATTTTTTATAAAATAATTTTAGTATAAAAACGAAAGCCAACTGCAGTAATAACTGATATGAAGAATTTTATGGAAGACTGATGACACTCTACATTTGTTAGCTGAGGACGTTGGGTTACCAGAATTAATCTATGGTACGGAAAAACAAACGCGCAAGTAATCCCCGAATGAACATCGCTCTTAACGGCAAAGAAATAGAATCATCCTCTTCTCCTAACAAGATTTCAGAAAGTCATACTTCAAAAATGGAAACAATGAATGAAATTAAAATTAAGCAAGAAGAGAATTTAGATGCTGATGAAGAAAAATTACAACAACCTATAACCATTATTAAAAATGATTTTCGATTTGAAGATATACAGACCTTTTTCCAAAAATATAACCTGGAAATACCCATCCAAACATTCATTAGAAATTTTGAAAGTACGTGCGATTCCTTCAATATACCAGAGAAACAGAAAATCCTATTTATAATCAAATTAGTAGATGGAGCTGTGAAGACTTACATCCAATCACAATCTATCCCTAAAAGTTTTTACGAACTGAAAAATAATTTAATACGTGGATTCGGAACACAAGTCAATCCAGCGGAGATTCATCTTCAATTATCTAAAACAGAAAAAAACCTCAAAAGATACATTCTAATGGAGGAAAAAAAGAAGAGAAGTGTGAATCCCTTATTCCCCCGTGATGAAAGACGTAACTCCCTTTCGCCAGAAAAAGAAAGAGAAAAAATCTTCTTCGCCGGAAAGTCTGCACGGTAATATTGTGAATTTGACCACCATATAATAATAGTGAAGTACCAACATTGAAAGAAAAATAAATAAATTAAAATTTTACTAGTGAAATAACGTGACAACAGCATCTGATTAATGTTCTGGGAGTTCTGCCGTGGCAAAGTGGAGGTCAGTTAAATAGTATATTTGCAATTTTAGTAACATTGAAGAACTGAGTTTTGCTGAACAGAACTTTACGAAAAAGAATAATATATGACATGATATGGTATTTAATTTTTATAATATAGTTGTGTTATAAATGAGATATTTTCTTTATATTTTAATTGGGAAAACAAAATATATAGGTTTAGTCATAGAAAATTTTGAGAAATTTTAATACACTTCTCATAATTTTATCTTAAGATGTCGAATGAGTTAAGAGTTATGATTCTAATTGGTGTTTTAAAATGAAAGATATAAATTAAGTTTTTAGAAAAATGACTAATGAGAGAACTAATACTAGAGATATTAATTTTTATAAGAAACAAAAGTAAAGTCAAGTTGTATTCTTTTTTCTCCATTGAATTCAATTATTTTGTTAATTATTTTATTCAGCAGTAATCTTATTGCATGTCATTTAATCTTTTTTTTTTATTTTGAAATTGTGTGTTTTGATATACCGGCCATATATCAGGATTCCCTATTTCTCGAAATTTTCCTTATCTAAAATTAAAATTAATTTAATAACTTGAAGCTTATTTTTCAATATTACACAATGGATAAGCGGGAATGCAATCATTATAATTTTGTATATGTCTCGAAACGTTAAGAGGACATACTTGTTTAGTTTGATATGTACACCTCTCATTGTTTTTTATCAGCATCCCTGAACATCTGTGAGTTGATGACGCAGATTTCTCAGAGAGATGTGTTCAAAATTAAGTAGATACAGTTTTATTAGTGAATGTGTGATGCAAGAGAAACTCAAGAATTTTTTCTATGAAAAGTATTTTTAGAAGGTTACGGAAAGATTCAAAATATTGCATGCGATATTAAGTTACAATGAATATTGAGAAAAATTTTCAGAAACACTAAAAGTTATTATTGAAGTTAGTCCACTTTTCCGACTTAAAATAATAAAAAAGAGCTCTTATATTCTTATAATTTTTATATTTTATAAAAGCATAGCATATGAAATAAAACATTGTTTATTGTGTTGGATAGTGCATAGAAGTTGTGTGTTATACACCGTTTTCATATTATTAATAATTTCATTTTATTAGTGCCTATATTTTTTTATCTTTTTAAAAAATGTATTTCATATATGCAAAATGTGTGTAACAATATAAGGTATTACTACAATGGCGCAAGAGTAGATTTTTATACAAAATTATTATTTTGATATTTGTATGATTTCATGTATTTTTATATTTGCTATTGATGGGAGGCGCGGATTCATTCAGGAATATTCAACAGAGCTTCAAAATTGCGAACTCAGTTTGGTGGAATGCGTTTTCTATCCCCACCACTGAGGGGGAAGTCCTCAGCAAAAGGTGCCTAACATTCCCACGCTTGGAAGGCTCTTAAACTCATAAATATTGGGGAGCGTCAAAGAATTTACCCGCGCTTAAACAAGGCAACGACCTTTGTGCGGTAACTTTGTGCTGGTTTCGGACTAATCAAATGTAATTAAGTGGATAATGCAAATAGTCCGCTCTAGGATTTTAAAGTAAAGCGGCATAGAACAAAAAAGGGATGCACCCCCGATTTAGAGACACTCGGACACGGAAAAACAGAGACATACTAATTAGATCCAGGCCTTGAAACTAGACTCCTCGGGACTCCGGGCAGCAACCATGTCCCCTTCTCCATCCCACCTCCTATCTCTCTCAAAGCTAAGTTAAATTTCAATCTTGTTATGCAGTATATGTACAGTCACTTAAATTTAAATATGTTATTCAATAAAATTAATTGTCAGCTCTTTAAGAATCGGACTTTTAATTTAGAGTACTCTAATTTGTCTATAGAATATTAGTGTTTAATTTTAACTTAAGTCATGATGTGATGTTAACTTAAGAACCTGGAAAGTTAAGAAATTAGTATTTTGGTTAAGAAAAAGAAAGTAATTAAATAAGTTATCATTAGCGTCGCATCACGATCTTATTGTTTGGTATATTATTTTCAAACATAATTTTTTTGAAAATATCTACCAGCTATAATACGAATCTATTATTATGAAGAAATAGGAGGAAACGCGAGCTCTTATTTTAGATGTCGAATATATTTGAACAAGCTAATCTTCATTTATATGTATGGAAATTCATTTTTATCAATTAATATGTTGGAAGTGTCGTTATAGTTTCGTTTATTGTATTGCTTTTTGATTTTAGTATTAATATTGCTTAAATATTTCTACTGTGTTTAATATGTCTTTCTAAATAATGTTATGTATTGTTTTCTGTTTATTGAAAATTGATTAAGTTTGTAAAGAGAGAAAAAAACCACGCCTTTTAAAATTGAAAGGCAAATGTAAGGATAATTAAATTAGATTAAAAATTAAATTCCCTATCTAGCACTTGACTCATCTTTCTCAGTCCCATCTTCAAGTATCAAACTAATCACCCATTTATTTCTTCCGAACATATGGCCTAGCATGGAACATGTCTAATTCCAGATCGTTAGATTTAATAGTCAACATACGTCTGCATTAACTTGCAAGCACCTTCTTCAAAGCAGCGATACTTACCATATGTTTTTCAAGTGTTATCCACTTGAAACCACCACCATGACGTGCTTTTTCCTCCCTGCTCTCGGTGTCAAAACAGATGTACAAATGAAAGAATAAATGTCGTCTTTTCACTTTTCTAACTTTAATCTGATTCTGTCTTAAAAACCATGACACATATATATATATATATATATATATATATATATATATATATATATATATATATATATCAATTATTTGTAATAAATTTTGAGAAATCAATGACTTGAATAATTAATAATGAAAAAAAACAGTGTTTCTGGAACCAGCGAAGGATAATTCTGTCCAAAACACGTATTCATATTTCCCAAATCAGATGAAGAACTAAGAAAATTACAGATCCTCGATTGCTCATGTGAATAAAAATATGCATTTATAATTGTATTTATTGCATTCTTAAGCAAATAGATAATTTCATTTTTCAAAGTGAGACTATTAAAGTTCATATTTCATAATTTTATTCTGAAATTAAAAGTATTTCAATTACTACTATTAGCTCACACTCTATGTATATATTTATTTATTTATCTGGCTGGAATTTCCACAATGGTTAATAAAATACATTTTAAAGCGCTCAATTGAGCTGAAATTTTATATACATGATTACTTTGGATAGCAATACAGTAATTTAATTATAATTAATAAAAGATAATTGATTAAAACTAATTATTGAAAATTTACAAATACAGCAACTTTGGTATCATTTTTGGTGACTTAGCGACCCTTTCTTCGACTTTTGTCAAAACATGGAAAATGTTTTTTTTTACACATTTTAAAGCACTCGTTTGAGCTCCAATTTTCTTACACTATTGTTTGGGGTAAAAGTAAGATAATTTAATTATATTTGATTACAGTTAAGGGACTGAAATTAATGATTTAAAGAATTACAGATACAGCCACGTTGGTATCACTTTTAGCGACTTGGGTCAAAACTTTTAGATTCATTTTGTCATATTTTAATGCATTCAGTTGAGCTTAAATTTTACAGACACGATTGTTTTGGATGACCATACGATATTTTAACAATGATTAATAAAAACTAATTACCACTTAATGTTGTGATTCTGTCCTATGTTAATTAATTGTAACTATTTAATAAAAAGTAGCGAAAATAAAATGTTTCTTTGTTGATCAAGTAGGAATTGACTTGCATTTTATATATAAATAGATTGCTTGTTTTTTTTTGCAATTAATCATTTTTAGAAATTTAATTTCACTTCTTTATACAAGTACTTTACTTTTAACGAAAGGATATCTAAAAACAACAATGATAATAATTTTTTATCTGTTTTTTTTTCCAAAATAGCGAATTATTTTTAGGACTATTTACATTGTTGAATCAGTGGATTTTCATGATGCAGATTATAGACAGCGGTTACGCAGTATGATTATATGGCTTGTAAAAGATCCCTAGAGTGTCTGTTTAACTTAGATATTGTCGGCAATAGTAAGTACTGGTTCAGGTACGCATCTTCAGACCTCAGGTGCCTTCCCCACCTATAGAGCACCGCACTAAAAAGTGATACTAGATTCTGAGGGATGTACTAGGTCGACGATGGTTAATGATCCTTTCGCTGCCCAACAAAAATTTAAAAAAAACAAAAAAAAGAAGAAAACGTTGGTGACCAAGATATTCAAAGCACATAATAATGTCTATATAAACACAACAATCATTCGCATTCCAGCATAGAAAATAAAGTAATATAGCAACTTTATCTTTAAATCATTTTCTGTTTCAAACGTTATATTTGATGCTTTATTACGTTCTTTACTTACTTAAGTTCCTACTTCTTCTGAGAAATTTGTGATATTCAACCAATTATTTTGAAATGATCATACCTATGATCTTGAATTTATTTTTTGCCTCTGTCCATGTGCTTTAATTTGATTTTAAAAAACTATCTCCCCTCCTTTCAGGAGATTTTGATTTTTAAATTGATGCTGGAGCTTATCGAACATTGCTCCTCTATTCAATCCTTTGGTGGATCCGTACCTGACACAAATCTTGATGCTCAACCTGTAACTAATGTAAATAAACTCCTTACTGTCGTTCACTGTTTCTCCGTCTTGGAGATATACGAGGCCCTTGACCTGAAGGTCATGTTTGCTCCACTGCCAGGAACATCGGTCTTGCCTCGAATTCCACATAAAGGTGTAGATAAAACGAATATTGTCCTTGTCGTAGGATCATTCTCTGTGTGAAAGATATGCCAAGTTTTGGATCTTGTCGCCACTTACGACCTTCAGCTCACCAGAACAACTGTTGTTCTGAAGACGTACAAACCGATACCATTGATGCACTCAACTACTGTTTTTGTTCAAGACATTGAACTTAACAGTTATTCGGCTCTTCAATAAAATCTTCATTTACCACACAGCGATATTGTACAATATCCATCTAAACAATGACTTTAACTATATTACTCCTTTAAAATATCAACATCTATCATCACTTCTGGACTCGATTAAACAATTATGTTCTAGAATTCATTACATATTTACCAACTGCCTTAACTGTCTCTGGAAAGCTTCAATGATTTTCAAGTATTATTTGGAACAGATGCATGTTTGGAACTGCATCAAGGAAAAACTTTCTTTCCGATCAGGATATCTGCATATTGTTAGTAATGGGTTTTGAAAGCTGCGTAATATTATTATGAGAAAGAATTTTTTTCTAAAATATAATGTTGCTAATAAAAGAATAACAATTGTTTCGGACATTTTGCTTGGATAAAATAGCACGTTTTTAAGGATATTTATGACGAATTTCGTACACTTCTTTGTCTAATATATATATATATATATATATATATATATATATATATATATATATATATATATATATATATATACAGTCCAGTCACATTAATGTGACCACCACATACTTTCGACTTTGACGTTAAATAACCAATCACAGAAGGATGCTGGCATCGCAGTGCTATTGTGCATGTATAAAGAGTGTGCGAGGGCTTCGGAAAACACTACAATCGTTGGCGTAATGCAAACATGTAAAGAGTTATCCGAAGTCCAAAACGGCAAAAATTCTGGCTTTCGGGAAAAAGTTGGAAGCATTTCCGAAACGGCTAATTTTGTGGACTGTTCGTGTGTCACCGTGGTTAAAGTATACCATGCATGGCAAAATGGGACCGTCCAAAATCAGTGACGTGGCAAATGTGGTGTACCACGGACCATAGGTGATAGAGGTGACTGATGGCTGCAGAGGTGAGTTCGGGAGAATAGACGTGCTACCGTTAAGCAATATACCACCCAGATGAACCAAGGGATTACCAACAGTGTCTTCCAAACTATTGTTCAGCGATCGTTGTTGCGTCTGGTTCTCCGAAGCAGGCGCCTGGTTCATGCACCTATGCTGACTGCTTCTCATCAGCAACGAAGACTGGAATTTTCATACAGGTACCGCAACTGGGCATCCAATGAGAGACGACAGGTAGAGGTTTCTGATTAATCACGCTTTATACTCCATCGGACGGATCGTTGGTGGCAAATACGGCATGAAACGTCTAAAAGCAAACACCCTGCAACAATTGCTGCCAAGTTTCAGGCTGGAGGTGGGAGCATTATGGTCAAGGGAATGTTTTCCTTAAATTTTCTGTGTTTATTCACCATTGTGGAAAGAACGATGGATCAATAGAAGTACGCATCTATCCTTTCAGACCATGTCTACCCCTTTATGCGCATTGTTTTCCATCAAGATGGTGGCATCTACC
>BMAU01020858.1:212500-627500 GCA_019973935.1 Trichonephila clavipes | reverse complement strand
TTGTGTATGAATTGCGTATTCAGAAATTCTTATTGTCATCCTAAAACATTCTAAACAATTTTTAAGTTCATGTGTGGGTGCATGCACGTATATTTCTAACTTTTTTTAAACTATAGCTATATTAAATATATATTTTTTATTTTACTTATATATGTGTGTGTGTGTGCGCGCGCAATGTTTTTATTCTAAGAATTAAACATATCGCCTATTCATTTTATAATTTTAGATGATGAAAATTAATTTCGATGACTGTATTCTATCTATAAGAATTGAAGCTTAGTATATTTTTTGTGACATTAGAAATTTCCTCCTTGGTTTTAAAGTAACTCCTATCCGACCACGACTTCCATATATCCACAGCATTCCTTCCTTCCATATATCTGTAACGTAATATTTCACATAAATTACTTCCGGGCAATTGACCTTAAGAATGAGCAATCGCATTAGGTTTAGTTATTTTTAGACAGATTTATTGATAATAGTTCCATTTTGGCATATCTGTAAGCGAAAAAAAATTCTTCTGGTCTATATTTCATACAATTTATTGCCCAAATCTTTAAAACAAAGTAAGCCTTTTTGTAGGTTGATAAAAATGCAAAAAAGGTCATGCGATATTTTTTTAAAACATTTCCGAAAGTTAACTTTTAACTACGCTCTCATTACACTATGAAATTTTACAATATATATATATATATATATATATATATATATATATATATATATATATATATACATACATATATATATATACATACATACATACATATATATATACATATACATACATATATATATACATATACATATATATATATATATATACATATATATACATATACATATATATATATACATATACACACATATATATACATATACACACACATATATATATATATATATATATATATATATATATATATATATATATATATATGTGCGTGTGTGTGTGTTAAGTATTGTATTAGCGTTGGCTGGCGTTTGTTTGATGTCATATCTGATTTACTGAAAGCATACTCAGAATAACTTTTCATCCTTTTATTTCGAAGCACACATAGCGTAAGTGGGTAATGACTTTTATGTTTCAAATATATTTGTTAAACACACGAAAACAGACACATATATAACAGGAGTGACGTCTTGACGGAAACAACACAAAGACAAAGATAGCTGCAGTTATTTACATTCTTACGTGGACGTTAACATGCTGACGGCAAGCAGACAAAGAAGACGATTACACAAGAGTTTTGCTTTTATACCCGCAGTGTAATCCCGTGATTATTACGTAGTAGTAGTTCTGATTAGATAGAATAGGCGTGAAAGGGATTTCGGACGAGTCGATTATGATTAAGAATACAATGTCATTTTTAAACCAAAGAATTTAAGTTATTTTAAATATTAGTACAAGGAGTAAGTAAAAAGCATACTTGAGAAAGTTATATATATATATATATATATATTTAAAATTATTTTGTTATATTCTAGATCTCCACTATATGTTAATTTTCTTTTTTCATTCATGCTTATTTTACTTTGTCATTATCTTTTATGTTTATATAATTCTTTTTCATTATTGATTCATTTTGTTTAGTTTATTTTTCGTATTTGATTATTTTTGATATTTTTCTTTTGTCTTGTGTCTTTTGAAAATATTCCTTGTGTATTTGTACATGTATATTTCTGTGGACTATTTTTATTTCAAATACTTGTTGTTCCAAATTTAGGTGTTTTACATGTCTTCCTAATTACGTTTCACATACATTACTTATTCTCAAATAATGATGATTGTACTTAAAAATATTTTTTGTGCCTAGCAATGAGATAAGCTTTATAGTTTTGCTCGGTGATACATTATTATGGTATTTGTATTATTGATAGAAAGTTAACAGTTTACGTGTCAGATATTCTTTGGATATCAGTTCTTGTACTGAATAGATTTCTTGATAGTTATGTCCCTTCTTGTTTTAGGCGTATTTTAGTTTTCATATACTATATCAGTATTGAACATTGGAATATTTTTGTTCCATTTTTTTAGTGAATTTGATACCAGTTATTTAGATTTGAGTTTTTGATTTCAGAAACATTGATTTTGTATAAGGACTTACAATGAATCACACGTTTGGTGCTTCAAATTTTACAGTAGTTAATACTAGTGGTGAAAAGGCAAACTCCTACAGGACTAGAAGTTTCTGGAATACAGATTTTTATAAAGAACAACAATTTATATTATTATAATTATGATACCAATAAATCTCAGAATAAACATAACCTTAGTTATAATTATACTAGATTAAACTTACAGAATCAAATTGATTCCCACAATAAAAATTACTTTTTTGATACTAGACAACATCAACACAAAAATTATTTTCGTTATAACAAATGCAATAATAATAGGTGTAAAATATGTTCAACGTTAAACATAGAATAATATGATAATACATCCAAATTTTTCTTATGTAAAACCCGCAATTACATTTATATGTTAATTTGTAAAATAAGTATTTTTTAAATGTATTGGCCAAATATGTAATAATATCAATACTCGTATTAATCTACATAGATCAAATACCAAAAATTGCAAACATAATATTAATATTAATAAAATTGAACTTAGGCACCTTTATCTATATGACTTTGATAATATAATATTGATATTCATATTCTCAGAATGTTACCACCTGTACAAAATAGATTGTGGTTGGAAAACCACTTATTTAAATATTATGACACTATATATCCATATGATTTGAATGCAATTAACTTCAGAAAAAATGTCTTACGTAACAGTCAACATTCTGATAACAAGGATTATTTTTAATAGTGATTATGCACTTAAAGTTAAACGTATAAAAGGAGGAAAAAGGAAGAAGAGAACTGGTAGACTTCCAGTGGAGATAGGTTCTAAAATTAAAGATTCATGCAGCAACTTTGAAAAATCAACATTAAACAAATTAAGCATTTCATGTACGATTTAAATAAAAAACAAATTATAGGTATACTAGACATATCCTCAAAAAGAATGATTTTAAAGACTGTCATGCCTTACATATTATTAAATATATTATTAATTTTCTTATTCATAATTTCAATATTGAAGATACATATTTAGTAAATAGTTCTACTGAGTATTGCACCATACTATTCATGAAACAATCTTATAATAACATAATTTTCTCAAAAATATATAAGAAGTATGTTTATTGCCTGCGTATAAATAACGTTTGCATTAAGAAGGCTTTTAAATATAATAAAAAATAGGTAGCTCAATTCTTAATTACAATAGAATTAAAGATTTGCAAAATGATAATATAATATTGTTTGTAATTGTAAAGATGTTTCTGTTTTTATAAACGATCATCACAAGCATGTTGTAACTGGTAATTTAAATATTGTTTAAGATAATACTCTTAGAGAGATAATGTCCAAAGGTACTAACTAGTTTTAGATTAATGATCTCTAATAATAACAATGATATCAAAAAACAAATTTCTAAAGATTATAAATATATATATATATATATATATATATATATATATATATATATATATATATATATAAAAGAAATATGTATTATTTAACAAAAACAAGAAATAATAGATAAAGAACATAACAAGAAATAGCGTAATAAAAATATAAAAGCTGAAGATGAAGAAAAAATTATAGATAAGTAAAAGAACTACAAAAAAGAAGAACCTAGCGAGTCAGAAAGCAATTTCGGACTTAGGACCGAATAAGTGGGATTAAACTAGTTTGAAGGCGCCAACCTTCCCCCTTTGCAACTCGGTAGGAAAACCAAATAAAATAAAATAAACAAAACTTCAGAGAAAGTATAACTCAGAGAGCATGATAAAACCAATCACTACTATTATGTAACAAACTCTCAAACTCTTAATGCAGAAAAATCACAAAATCACAGAATAATTATGTAAGAAAAATAGAAAAAATACTAGAACAATTACATAAGAAAAGTATCTTTCAAAAAATAATTTAACAAAATTTCTTTACTCACAAAGCTTTTACGAAGAGAAACAAGCATCTTGCCATTAATGAAAGTCAATTATTCACCAAGTTAAAAATTCGAAAAACATAAACACATCTTTTGAGCTGACTTTTAAACCAGCCAGCAAAGACAAGTATAAAATGACGACAATCAAATATGGTAAAATTTGAATTGGTTGATTGTCAAAAATGTAAAATTGCTAGGATTTAATTTGGTGGGTTGTCAACAATGTGTAAGATGTTAAAGATGTGTGTGGAAAAAATGTAAACTGTGACATGAGTGTTATGATATAATCTTCACAGCAAGACCACTAACATGCTGACTTTGAAAATATATTGTTGTGTGGTGGATTTGGAATTGAAGCAAAGACGTTTAATGTATTTGTGATGAATTTTAAGATCTCAAGAAATTAAAAGGGTATTCATGATCCAAACAACATTGAAATTTTTTTTTATATTATTGTATTTATCTATTTTGTGGGTAGTTAAGTTGTCATTTCTAAATAAAAAATTCAAAATAGTATTTCTGTAAATTGATATATGAAAATTACTGTTCCATACGGGAATTTTAATTATATGGAACTTAAACGAATCTCTTTTGTCAAATATGTTACTGACTACATTATTGTTAATAAGATGCAAGTCTAAATCCAAGAATTCCATCCTATTAGAGTTGAAGTTAGTTTTAAAGAGGTTGAGATAATCAGGGTAGAACGTAATATTTGGTTTGTATTCACTATTTTTACCAAAAATTATTATATCATCTATATAACGATAAATTAAGTAAGAATCATTTACAACATGATCTATTTCAAAAAAATGTAAATATAGGTTCGCTAAACAATTACTAGCTGGGCCACCCTGAGGTAATCCTTTGATCTGTTTATAAAGATTCTGATCAAATGTAATGAAATGTTCTTTTAAAACGAGGTTAACAAGAATATCAAATTTTTCTTTTTTCATTGAAGTATTCAATTCATATTTATCATAAATTAACTGAAGAACCTTAATCATATCGTCAATATCTATAGAATTAAAAAAGGTCCTCGAAATCAAAACCATGCATAGAAAAAATCAACATATCCTTAGTAACTCTAGCAATCTCTAAGCTATTTTTAATAATTGCCGTGTTTTGTAAATTATCAATTAGATTTTGAAGAAGAGATTGCAAGATCTTCCCAGACTTCGTGATATAAGTATTGGATCCATTAGTGATATTACGGAATTTTATAGGGCTTTTATGAAATTTTGGTGTTAAAAAAATACTTGGATATTTAATATTATTTAGATGAATATTCAGTCTTTTGTTCAAAGCTAAAGGACGATTATTATCTTCTCTATTATTGTGAATTGATTTTTGAAATGAATTATTATTTAAAATGTGGTTACTTAATATTTTACTGTAAAAATATTTACAAATTATGGCATAATTAGCAGAGACCTTATCAACATATGTAATAACGAAGTCATTTTGGATATTTACTATTGATGATTTAAGATCTTTATACATAATTTCATTTTCAACAGTAAAATCTAATTCCCGAATTTCTGTTGCTATATAAGATCTAAATTGATTGAATGCTTCAATCGGCATTCCGTATTTAATTGCCATTTTAAGGTAGAATTTATCTAAATCTTTTATGATTTGTTTCATAACGTTAGATTTATTTTTTGTGATCATCAGTCTAAAACCGGTACTTTTTTCCGTAAAATTTCTTAACAAATCATCTTTCACGATGCTAAGGTCTCCTGTGACAACGTGCTGATGATAATCATCAATATAGTATCGATATAGATTGCATCTACATGAATCAGAACTTAGGAGCTCCGAAATTTGATTATAATTAAATATAAATCTACCAAATTTCTTGTTGTATTTGAAAGCCTTTTTAATAATAATATTTTTAATAGGAAAAAAGGATTGATATTTTTGAAATATACTTGAAAAATTAATTTTGTTAAAGGATTTATATTCATAAATATAATAATGTACAATATTCTATAGAGTAATTTTCACTTGCATCTAATTTAATATTCATTTTTTGTACTAAATAGTTATTAAGGTCTCGAATCATATGCATACCATGAGAATCTCGAAATTTATATCTGCTAAAAATATCTGTCATAGTTTTAATTTCAGTTTTATTCAAGCCAAACATAAACGATTTAATTAAGCCTGTGTTGTAGTTATCATCAAATTTAGCAGCTAATTCTAACATAGAATTCTTGAGGGTTGACATATCTCTAGTAACTCTTTTTCTGCGTTTAGCTTTTGAAATTCTCGCTAAACGAATATTATTACTATTATCAATAAATTTATTAAATTTCGGAAGATATAATGCATTCTCGGATTTTTGTTTAAAAGTTAATAAGACATTTTCACCCTTCCATATAACATTTAAACAATAAGGATAATATGATCTAAATGAATCTATAAAAAAGTTTTCGAACCATAATCTTTGTTTAATACTTGGCACTATTCTAAGTATATGTACAGTTATGTTATTGAATCCATGTTTATGAAAGTGTCCTATCTCAATCTTAGCCTGGTTTTTGTTGCAATCAAATTTCCTTGTATCAGACCTATGCTGGTTCAATCTAATATTGATAGTGTTAGAGGTCTGACTTATGTAAGCAAATTTACATATGTTGCATGTCATTTTGTAAACACAGTTAAAAGTCTTACAAAATAAATAACCTGCATCCATATCCAACTGTTCCCCACTCATCATGCCACACGCCTTGCATCTTTTATCAGTGCAAGATCTAAATTTTAGTTTTAAAGCATGAATATCTCTGAAAAACCTAGTTTCTAATATGTTATCAAAATCATCATCTCTTTGATTTTCATCAATACTATCGGAAAAATGAATATTTCGTTTTGTTGTACGAGATAAATTCTTATATTTAGAGTTCCAAAAAATTCGAGTTTTAAAAATTCTAACACGATAATGTATAGATACAGAAGGGAAAGCAAAAAAATTCTGATTATCAAAACAATTCACACATTTTTTTGTATTTTGTAAAAAATTTATAGTTTTTTTATATGCCAACTCAGAACCTTTGTGCCTATCTCCACAACCAACTAAAGCCATACCCAAATATATACAAAATTTCTATATAAGGTCACAAAATGGTAAATGGATGACGATGGTACAGATACCATTATACTGTACCACCGAGCAATGTCATACCCTAGTATAACAAATTGCCAGTCGCATAAAATTTGTTATTTTTCAAATTCATAGTTATTTAAAAGTTGAAGGTACATTGAAAACACCCAAATAAAATATTATTAGCAAAAATTTTCAATCGCAATAATATAAAGTGAAACAATGAGCAATAACTCCATAAAATCTAATCCACTCATAGACAACATATCCACAATTACTTATAGGCACAAAATCAGAAGTTGGCTTAATATTTTTAAATAAACAAGATAAACACACAAGGAAAATGAACAAAGCCAAATTAAACTTAATAAAAGAAAAACATTCATAGACAAGATTTTGAATCTAATGCCGATTTCAAAATTCGCTATAAGGAAACGTACTCTATATTGACTACATACATAACTGAACAAACTCATTAGTAAATAAATAGATTTAGACATAGATAGGCGCAAAGCAGCCAAATGAATGCATAAAATATATATAAAAGAAATATGTATTATTTAACAAAAACAAGAAATAATAGATAAAGAACATAACAAGAAATAGCGTAATAAAAATATAAAAGCTGAACATGAAGAACAAAATTATAGAGAAATAAAAGAACTACAAAAAAGAAGAACCTAGCGAGTCAGAAAGCAATTTCGGACTTAGGACCGAATAAGTGGGGTTAAACTAGTTTAAAGGCGCCAACCTTCCCCCTTTGCAACTCGGTAGGAAAACCAAATAAAATAAAATAAACAAAACTTCAGAGAAAGTATAACTCAGAGAGCATGATAAAACCAATCACTACTATTATGTAACAAACTCTCAAACTCTTAATGCAGAAAATCACAAAATCACAAAATAATTATGTAAGAAAAATAGAAAAATACTAGAACAATTACATAAGAAAAGTATCTTTCAAAAAATAATTTAACAAAATTTATTTACTCACAAAGTTTTTACGAAGAGAAACAAGCATCTTGCCATTAATGAAAGTCAATTATTCACCAAGTTAAAAAATTCGAAAAAACATAAACACATCTTTTGAGCTGACTTTTAAACCAGCCAGCAAAGACAAGTATAAAATGACGACAATCAAATATGATAAAATTTGAATTGGTTGATTGTCAAAAATGTAAAATTGCTAGGATTTAATTTGGTTGGTTGTCAACAATGTGTAAGATGTTTAAGATGTGTGTGGAAAAAATGTAAACTGTGATATGAGTGTTATGATATAATCTTCACAGCAAGACCACTAACATGCTGACTTTGAAAACCTATTGTTGTGTGGTGGATTTGGAATTCGAAGTAGCAAGACGGTTAATGTATTTGTGATGAATATAAGATCTCAAGAAATTAAAAGGGTATTCATGATCCAAACATCATTGAAAAATTTTTTTTTATTATTGTATTTATCTATTTTGTGGGTAGTTAAGTTATCAATTCTAAATAAAAAATTCAAAATGATATTTCTGTAAATTGATATATGAAAATTACTGTTCCATACGGGAATTTTAATTATATGGAACTTAAACGAATCTCTTTTGTCAAAAATGTTACTGACTACATTATTGTTAATAAGATGCAAGTCTAAATCCAAGAATTCCACCCTATACATATATATATATATATATGTATATATATTAGTAACTTCATTACAAAATTAGCTATTAAATACAGTCTTTCTATTGTAGCTTTTAATGAATTTAAATGCAAAGTATTAAATTAATTACTAAACATTAACTATAAAACTGATATTGATATAACTTACAATAATATTAGGAACCAAATTGCAGATCTACAAAAGAACTTTATTATGGTTTATGTTTATAAAATTTCGAGTAATTATGCAATTATTTGTTGCAAGTAGCTTTATACTAATATGCTAAGCAAACATTTTCAAAATAATACTGCTTTTAAAAAATCTAATTCAAGCAAAAGATAAATTTTTAATCGAATCTCTGCTTTTTTTAAAAGGAATATGTTTACGTATTTTGGATATTAAATTCCCTTTTATTTTCCTAACTCCTAAATTTTATAAAAATCCTGTGTTAAATATAGAACTATTTCGAATGACTTTAAAACTTATATTACACATCCGGTCAAGAAGCTACAAAATATTATTCAATCTACGTTAGACAAAGTTTATAATTCTATTATAGTTGGAAACAGTATGTACTTTATTAGGTATATGCAAGGTAAAAAAAATTATTTCTATTTATATCTATAATTTGAAGATTTATGTAACTCCCCCCATAGATATAGAAGACATTTTAAGATTCTTAAAATAGTATATAGCAAATATTTTTTGAATAGGATGTTAAAATAGGATAAATATATTTCTCTTATTTTACTAGTATAAAATTAAACTTATATTTTTCATAATAACTTTTTATTATCAGAAAATTAAAGGTTTAACAAAAAGGGGACGAGCTAGTAACTGCTTAGCAAATATTTACTTGCATTTTTATGAAAATGATAGTATTAGTTACAGATATTGTTACATTTTAGATACGTAGATGACTTAGTTACATTTAGTAATATAGTAGACTTTGTTCTTAGCTTTAATTATTATATTCACTATTTGCGTAAAATTATTAAAAACAAAATATAATAATGAGTCAGTTATCTGTTTAGACCTTTAATTAAACATTAAGAATAATTTGCTGATAAGTAATATTTTTGATAAATGAGCCTCGTTTTATTTTAACATTATAAAAATGCTTTTCTGTGGTAGTAACCTACACCTATCAATATTTAAAAATAGTATTTCATATTTTATAAAAAGAAACAATGATTTAGTTACTGATAACGTATAAAAAGGAAGTAATATTATGAAATTTTGCAATAATTGTTTGGAAAACAATTATCCAAATAAATTTATTTTTAAATATATTTCTATTTGATATTAAATATTTTTTCATTTTAAATCTATATTTAACTTAGCTCAATATTTTATTTAAAATTTCTTCTGCTTAGTTTATTTTGATAATATTTTTAAACATCGTATGTGCGTAATTTAATTGCAAACTAACCTAGAATATAATTATGCTAGTAAACTTATTTTTTAAAACTGTTTTTCTATTTTATATTTACTATTCTTAACTTTGCTCACTAATTTATTTAAAATTTCTTATGTTTAGTTTATTTTAAAAATATCTTTGTTCTTAGTTTAATTCCAGTATAACTATCTAGGTGGCGCCACGGGTTTTTTCTTGTATTTATATCCCAATCTTAACACCATTTTGTGCTGGACCTCTGCGTTGAGCAGTGCTTCTCAAACTTTCACTATTGGCGACCTAGTTTTCAGCCATACTTTTTATCGTGTCTCCCCTAAACAACAATAATGCAGTTTGACGCTAAAACTACAATACGATCTTAATTATACACCGTACAGATTCACAAGATAGATATTAAATTTTCTATTTGTTCATTTTAAGTAATCTTTATTTTAAGCAAATATTTTTAAGTAATAAAAGAAACTTTTAAGAAAGAAATAATGGTTCCTCAATAAAGTCTGTATTTGGGGTGTTTCTTTCCTTAAATAGAAAATGGATATAACACTAAACCTGTAAGGATAGCTAGGTCTCCTAAAATAATACGGCATAACCCTTGCACAGCCTCAAGTTAAACGTTATTAAAAATCACTGCTGTTAGTAAAAAAATTAAATTAAGGATCTATTTTGAGTACAATCCTTTCATAATAAAAAATAAACCCTAAACTAATACTGTTACACAAAATTTTTCAATGCGTTTTGATAGGCGAGTGTTCTTGAACAGAGCCAACCGACGCGTTCATGATCAAGACCACTTCGGTTGACTGCGGTGACTTAGAGGTAAAGTGCCTACTTTGTAACCCCTAATTTTCGGATTTGACCACGGCTGGTCGATAGATTTTCTGGATGTGAAAATCGTAGGTACGCATGCTATATGATTATGTTGCATGTAATAGATACAGTGAGTATCAATACGGCTTTTGTACTCTCGGCAAAATTAAATCGTGACAACGAGAGTTTGAATTGAATAAAATTCAAACATCACAATTTGGCAGCAGAAGCTGTCACTAGATGACACCACCAATGAAATAGATAACATTCTTTGAAACCAGCCGTGTCTACAAAGGCTTTGTTGCTAATATTCAGTCCATTAGGGAAACAACTTTATGTTAAGTTCTGACGCTACTAAAAACCCATCGTATAAAAGGGTTGAGGAAAATTAAATCCAGAGTGGTGTGCCGCCTCACTTGACTTTCTTATTTAACAGCGACTCGGAATTGTATGGACCATTGGCAGTTGATATTTTATAATTTAAAATTGTTATTTTTGTACACAAAAAGGAAATTACGAATGAGTGAGGAGAGTTATAATAACGTCGTACTAGATATCAGCCCGAGGGCTATTGACGACGAACGTTGTGATTTGAACCATGGTTAAGTGTCGAGAACAACACATGACTTGACTTCTAAAGCACACTAACGGGAGATCAATAGATTTAAGGCTTCACAGTACCCTAAAAATTCCATTATTACCGATTTATTTTACATTTTGTAGTGGCCCATATCATTGAGCAGCTTGCCACCAAATTCCAAATCTGTTAGTAAATTAGTTTATAAGATATTTGAAGTTTTATGAGCTATGGTTTTTGTTTCGGTTTCCTTTTAAAGCATTTTTTGTCACACTTAGATTGAATTAATTAAAATATTTTTGAGCTTTTAGTTTGAAATGGTTATTAATTCCAATTCTCATTACTGCAGTTATAACTGCTTGATTATGTTTTCAGTTGTTTGAGTTCTCATAATTAATTAAGATTAAATCCATGGTAATTTTTTGCTTTCAAAAAAGTTTAAATAACTTAAAAGCTGTAGCATTATTTTTTCCTGTAGAGAAAATGCCATGGTAAAAGCGTTCTGAGTTTGCTGTGAGAAACAATATTTCGAAGAGAGGGAGTACTACTGAAAATGTTGTATCTAAAACCCAGTCCTCAGCTGATACTGACATTAGACTTTCAATACAAGTATTCTTAATTCAAATGTTGCAGATATTACTGAATATTTCCTTGATGTACCAAAGCTTACGATAATTATAAGTTTTTGTTTTATGATTTGAAAAACTTTAAATGCGTTTTTCTCAGACTCTCGATTGTGAAGGTATAAATGTTTTCTAATCCCTAAGGCTGTTTTCCTGTTCAAGATAGAGCCTTAGATTTTACTATAAAAAAGTATGGATTTAGAGCTGAGAGCTGTAGTTATTTTTTTAATAATTACTAAAGTTGATATTTTAAAAATTTGGTGTTTTTCCCGGTTTTTCTAGAAAAAAAATAATTAAAAATCAACAAGAGAATATAGATTTTCAAATCAATACTAAAATTTGTTTTCAATAATCTAAGAAACATAAATAACTTAAAATGACTGCAAAAATTTAAAAATAAAATATTTTATAAGAATTTAAAAACATTTATAATTTTTTAAACTGTAAAATAATGGCTGGTTCAACTGATTATTTACTTACAGAATCAGCTTAATATAATCTAAATATAAAACATCAATTATTTTTATTGCAACTGTCTCCATTTTTTTTTGATAAAGGGTATCGTGTAGTCTTAACGTGCAGTGACTTCATCTATATGGTGGGTCTTTATCGGTAGACACCAGCCACGAGTGTTTTAACTTGACCACTTCGCTACCGCAACCATAAGAAATTCCGAAAAATAATGAATTTGATTATTTCTTAAATATCAATATTTCTTAAGCAGCAAGGATATGAAAGAAAGTTGTCAAAAATGGAAAATTTAATAAGATTTCCTTTCAATAATCTTTCACGTTCTTTTATAATGAATAATTGATATATAACTATTTTTTTTTCAATAATGAATGGAAAATCTTGCTCTTAAAATGTATTTATCTTGTATTCAATGTGAAAGAAGTAAATCACTGAAATTAAAATAAAAATTGCAAAAGTATGGAGTACAATATGTGATGTTCCTGGAGTCTCAGTTAGAAAATATCTGAAACATTATATTTCACCTGTCCATTTTTACAGAATTCCGATATGTAAACTAGACTATATATATTATTCTAAAAGAATTGAACCAATTTTTAATATTTTAATTGGATGTAGAATTTTAATTTATAAAACCATTTTTTTTCTTTACCATATACACTGGCCTCCAAAAATTAAGGAACAACCGGTTTTTTGCGCCTTATTTGCATATGAAGGAATGTAGAAGCACCAAATTTGGATGACATGTTCACAAAACAGTTATGTATTGACTGCAAGATAAAAGTTCACATAACAAAAATTCAAAAATAATTTACAACAAAAAAGGCAAACTCGCTGGAAAAGTCCATTCTTTGGAAAAATAATATTCACAGTTTTTATGTGGTAAAAATGTCATAGAAACATAACAAAAATGGGTTTTTAATAAGGATATGCCCATCCCTAACAGAATGCATTGGCGGCATCGAACTTCCATGCTGTCAATTAAGTTGTTGTTTACCGAAATGGGAAACGAAGACCAGACATGGAGTAAGCTTTGTCCCAGTTTTCCTAAAGTCTTTGGAGGAGGACTTAAAGTAGCAACCTGTCTATCCAAGATAATCCCAAAGATTTTACATCGGATTTAAGTCTGGAGATCGAGCTGGCCGTTCTATTCGCTCCAAACCAAGACCCTCAAGATACTCCTCAACAATTACAGCTCTGTGAGTCGTGCATTAACATCCATCAGGGATGAAGTCATTGCCAATTGCACCAGCATACGAGCGGACATATGGATCAATGATCTCATCGCGATATCTCACATCATTCAGAGTTCCTCCCTGGAGCACATGCAGGTCAGTGTGACCACCGAGTGAGATACCTGCCCAAACCATTATTCCACCACCTCGGTAACTGTGTCTTTCAACAGTGTTGGATTGATATATGGTGCTTCGATTCCTCCAGATGAGCAAGCGTCCTGAATCGCTCCCCAGTGTGAATCTGGACTCGTCTGTAAAGAGAACAAAAGCCCGTCGCTGTCTGGTCCAGGAAACGTGTTCTCTTGCCCAAGATAAGCGGGCCCTTCTCAGTCGTCTGTTGAGGGGTGCACGAACAACTGGTGGCCTTGCATAGATACCTGAATAGTGAAGACGCCTTCGCACCGTACTAGCGGATATTCTTCTCCGTGATGCTACAGAGTGGTCTGCGACAAGTTGCGGCACAGAGATCCTTCTTCTCCTTCGGGCCGAGAAAAGCGATTAAAACGGTCTCCTGCAGGTGTTGTAGCTCGTGGTCTCCCTGGAGCACTTCTTCTGGACACAGATACTTCGGTTTGATATTGATTCCAGAAACGGTGGACTACACTGCGAGACACATTAAGACGCCTAGTAGCATCAGCCTGTGACAACTCCATTTCCATGCATCCGACCACCCTCCACCTTAACGAATAGAGCAAACGGCTTCTCTCGGACATTGCAAGACCCCACTGCCTATTGTCAACAAATCTTCTAACAAAAGTTGCAAATCAACAAAAGTTACTCGCGTAATCACGAAAGCCTGTGATATATGTCTGTGAATTTGATTTTTTTCTCTCACTCATATATATCTGTTATTTCCTATTAAAAATTATTAATATTGTTTTTGCATAAATTTGTATGCAATTGTTTTGCAAAGTTCATTTTTATCATTTATATGAACTATGAATGTTTTTGTTACTGTCATTTTTTTTTACGGTGAGATTCGAAAAACATGTCGTTCCTTAACTTTTAGAGGCCAGTGTATATTAACAGCTTCTGTTCTTTCCGGAAAATATTCTTATATGACAGCTATTTGATATAAAAATATATTAAAGACAAAATTTTAAATTTTTATGAGATTTAAATAAATTCCTTTTTTGAAATCGTAAGATTGTAATATATATATTGAAAACTTATTTCTTCAAAATACAATAAGATACGGCTTTTTATTAAAAAATGTATAATCTGGAAATTTTTATGCATAGATAGCGATTCATCCGTTTAGTTAATAAGCAATCCGATTTTGTGAAACGCAGCCATATTTTTTTCAGTTAACACTTGATCGCCCAAGGAAGTCATTTTTACAGCTTTTTTATTTCCATTAGAAAAACAATTGCATATATAATGGACAATTCCTTTGAATTTTTTGAAATACATTTTTTTCAAGTGAAGTAATTTTTTTACTGTTAATATTTATTAATATCTTGTTATACTGTAAATAATATAAACTATATTAAAAGTAAATTTCAATCAAAACCACAAAATTGTTCATGGGGAAAGTGTAGTATGATCTAAAAAATAATTGTGTAAAACGTTTTTCATTCTGCATTATATGTTTCAGAATACTCAAAAAAATAAATCTTTCCAAATAATTCTTCAAAGTACCCAATATGCTTATCTATATATCATAAAACTCTTTCACATGGAAAAAAGTGAAACAACAATATAATATTTACAACTTCCCTAAAAAGACGGATATAACCATACCAGTAAGTTCGAAGGTTAGCTAAAGTAAAATGTTAGGTTAAAAGAAACGTTAAGAAAAAATCTCTTATCGTGGGAATACAGCAAAGCAAACAAAATATATATATTTTTTTAAATTTGGGTATAGGATCGAAGATGGCTAATGACCGTTTGAAGTGCCAAAAAATTATTTTTTAAACATCTTATTTTTGATATGCTTGCGCCCCCTCGCAAGGTTACCTCGCCCCCACGGGGGGCGGTCCTCATATTTTGAGAAACATTGGCTTTTGGGCAATATAGGTATATACTACTCAGTCTTTCATGTGTTAAACACGTTCATTACTGTTTGCTGACCTTAGTCCTAATTTAATCCCTTCCAGATACATTTTATTCTGGATTATGGATAAAAAATATCTATTTTTTATGCATAAGTTTAACTATATACATAATTTCAAATATAATTGCGCTATTCGCGTACAAAATTTCCTAAAAATCATTGTAAAAAAAACTGATACAGTAAATGTGTAATTTACCTATAAAGTTTGTTTTCTGTATGTCTGAAATCTTTAGACTTCGGAGTCAATTATCACTAACTATAAACAAAATGCCTAGAATACCTAGCTTTTATCTTGAATTACAATAAGCGATTATGAAATTAGTAATGAAAATCGGATCGTGTATGATACACACGTACGTATGATAAACACGATTATTTATGCCAAACAAGGCACTGCAATTAACCCAGCATCGCAATCTGAATAGCAGAACTTTGTTTCCCTTCTTCCGTTTACTGTCTCTCTTTGAGTAGCAAGTAACACACTGTTGTGTCGGATTTGTTTTTTTTTCTATTTTTAGGTATGTAGTAAATAAAATTTCTTTCAGAAAAGCGTGATGAGGAATGCTCAGCAGATGGGCGCGCTCTGTTTGCTGGGTATTTAATCGTGTATGATAAATTCAAAATCTCGGCACTGTATATGACCCAGCATCGCCGCCTGGGTAGTAGAATTTTGTTTCTCTTCTTTCCCTTACTGTATGTCTTTGATCAGCAAGTAATGGAAAGTCATGTTGGATTAGTTCTTTTTCTTTGCTGGGGTATGTAGTTTGTAAAGTGTCTTTCAGAATAGCGTGAAGGAGGATGCTCAGCAGAAGAACGTCCTCTTTTTGAAGAAAATTCTATCTAGTGGTACTTTTTAATTATTGAAAACCATAAAAAAGCATATGTGAAATGAGTCCGGAAAGACTGTATGCACAGAGTAAATTTTTACCCTGCCAGAATGGTACGTTTCACCTGTCCAAGCGCAGTGCAGTAAAAGACGGGTAGCGGTTAAGGCGAATTAATATTGGCTATTTGTAATGACTTGAGGGAATGCTTATTTCAAACGAGGGATTCAAGTTTGCCTTTTGTCTGATTTTGGCATATTCTGTCTTATTTCCTGAATTTTTTAACACTAGATTGCCCAAGAAAGTCATTTTGACTGATTTTTAATTCCAATTAGAAAAACAATTGCGTATATAACTACACAATGTCTTCAACGTAATTACAATACATTTTTATCCAAGTGAAGTAAATTTTTTATTGTTAATATTTACTAATAACTTGTTTTATGATTGTAAATAATATAAAAATTAATTTTAAACACATTTATTTACACGATACTTATTTTTTCACAATGCAGTTATTCTGGCCAATTTTGGGCAATATAAGTATATACTAAATTTCAGTGTTTCCAGTGTTAATTATTCAAATTTAGTTGATGTCGTAAACTGCACTCTCAACATGAACAGGATGCACATTACGCATATTAAAACTTTATAACAACTTTTCTTGCTTGATTTTGTAAAGAAATTCTAGAATTAGTTTCGCGATTCAAATTCTACGTCTCATATGTTCATTACAGGTGTGAAGGCAGTAAAATTTCATTTACAATCAACGAATTTCCATTTTATTTCATTTGCCGTGTACTATTTAGTACTTTAAATAAAGGAAAATTAGTTTTTGAAAAAAATTGATAAATCAAGAATTTCAAAAGTTAACATCGTGGGAAGAAGGAAAACTCCCGATATTAAAGTATCAGAATTAATAGGAATAAGAATATTAAGCAAGTTTTAATACAAAGTTCATTCGGTTGAAAAAAGATGAAATTTAATTATAAATGTGCATTACAATAACACTAGCTTTATCATGTTTCTTTATCCTAACTTTCCTTAACTTAACTTGGATTCATTTTCCTTATATGTTTACGCAAGTAAACACATTTTAGCATCTTATCCTTCTCCTGAGCTAATCTCTCACCATTACATTCATAATACCTTCATAACCATCTCTTTGCAATTCACTAACATCCACTGATATCTCACGACCTTCTTCAGTAATAATATCCACTTCTGCTTATTAAACTATGCTTATCTGCATCCTTCATAAAGAATAAGTTTTATGAAACTACGTTATAAAAAAAAACCAAGGGGTTAATCAAAAGAAAAAGTGTGAGAAACGGATAGAGCCTTGTTTTGTTTTGCTTAATATTGTTAATATTACTTTATATGCAATATTATAAAGCATATAATATTGTTAATTACATAATTTTACTTTATGTGTAGCACGCTTATTGTTCATTAAAACTACTAATTAAATATATTTATGTGTTTTCTGTATTTTTATATGTTTGCCATTCTAATATTTTATGTAAAAATATTTCTCAATACCTAGAGAAAACACCCTTTAACCTCTATTATGTCTAAAGCACATTTTATGTATCAAAGATATTAATTTTGTTCAGTATCATTTAATTATAAAGAAATATAAATAATCTTAATATGGATTTTATTCTAAGTATTAATCTCAATACTAATATGAATATGCAACTTTGCTGTATGTTTCCCAAATGAAGGAGTTAAAACCCAGAAGTGATGTGTTAGTTATAATGTAGAGAAAAACATTCTTTACGTATAGATCTATTATTGTTATTTGTACTAATTTTTAACTTTTTGTTAGAAAGCTATTTTATATTTTCTGTGAAATTTGCACACTATTAAATATTGAATCATATTAAATAGCATAATGCACTACAGTATGAAAGAGATTAATTAATGTATTGGATAGTCAAGAATGTGAAGGGATTTCGTGTGAGACGGGCAATCTGACCAAAACATCTGATCAAGAACATCTTCTTTCAAGGACACGAAACTGAGATGGGCTCAGTAGGCATTGGATCTTCATGGGCTGTTGTGTTATCGTGTTTAATATTAGTAAAGAATGAATTATAACTTAAAAGAAACTATGTAGTGAATGAAGAATTTCAAATACGTTTTTTTTTTGTAATGTTTAAAGTTTATCTGTAGTTTTAAAGTATATGTTTCCCCAACCATAAATCGATAAATTTTCTACTGACTTGTGATAGAAATTAAGCATTTTGATTATTTAAATGAAAACTGATTAAAAAATTTGCTTGCTAAATTAAAATAAAGCTTGTTTTATCCAGCGTGTGGCAAAGGAACCAGGACAAACAATTTTTTTATATAACTTTACAAAAAATAAAGAAAATAACAAAATTTAACAAGTAATAATAAGAATACACTCGTAATAATAAATAAATTTAATCGGTTTTAAAGTGACAGCCATTTGCAGCGATATAGAGGTAGAAACGCTTGAAGAAATTTTCAACAATGGGCCTCAAGCCTTTTACCTATAATCTATCCCATTCTCGCAGAAGCGATTGCTTTAGAGAGTCCTAATTATCGTGCGATTTAGTGCAGGGCCTGTACTCAAAAATGTATCATATACTGTAAACCATGGAATTGAGATCCAGCGTTTAGGGTGGCATTCTTCAGGGGATATCATGTCTGGAAAATTCGCCTTGCAACACTCTTGTGTCTTTTTGACATAGTTAGATATGCTTTTGGGTCCACGGAATTACAACAGTTTCAAGAATATCTCTCTGGTAAACGTTTTGATTAATTTTAACACCTTCTTCTACAATAACCAAAGATATTTTGCCACTTGCACAAATATCGCGCCAGACCATGTCAGACATTGTATATTGGCGATGTTCAACAATGGCCGAGATGTTTAGAGCGTCCACACACCAGATTCTATCGTTTTGAGAGTTATGAAAATGTTGAACATTAAAAAGCTTCTCATCAGTGAATAGGAATCTTTCCCAGAACTGACCCGTTTCCTAAGTTATTTCGGGAGACGTATGAATTTGATTTTTGTTCAGTGATAATTTGATCTTTTTGCAACTTGTAAGCATTCAGTACAAGTTCCTATTTTGATATTTGCTTTACCGATCTGACACTAATTAGCATGTCACAAGCGGTCTGTCTCATGGAGACCCTTTGATTTTTCTGTGCTCACTTTTCAATTGCCTTACGTTTCCTTGAAGTGTTTACAGTGCATTATCATACACTTCCTATACGTCGACCATCACTGCCAAGCTCTTTGATACGGCTGATTGCATTTGACTTTGTGTGTCGAGGTACATTAAGCAAATGAACTACTTCACATTGTCGTTTCCCTTGCTAAAACAACTCTAAAATAAAAGACCGTTTGCTGGACATTATCAAAAACACATAAATAATCAAAATACAAACTAAGAAATATATTAAAAGTATTTTATTATTAAAGTGGTAGATAAAGAAACATGAAAATACCAATTAAAAGGATATTCGTTAGCTATTCTAGGAGGCAAGAAATGTGTCCGATTTTTTTGTCGCACCCTTGTATTTGTATTTCTCTCTCATCCAATAGTAATATATTTATACATTATTTCTTCAGTTTAATTACATATATATATATATATATATATATATATATATATATATATATATATATATATATATATAAATATATATATATATATAATCGAGTTTATTATACACTAAAAATTTAACTGTAAATCGAATTACTTACTAATGAATCAGCTTTTGGTTAAAAAAATATTATTTTTGAATATTTATGTTTCAGCAAATACTATTAAAAGTAGTTATTTTTGAATTTGAAATAATTGTGAAACACAAATGCTCTTCTACAGGTTTTCTTTATCTCTAATAGCACGTGTGAGCATCATTATTAATATCTCCCAATAATTTTTTTCATTATTCTTATAAAATGATAATAGAATTAAAGTATACAATTTAAACAATTTAAAGGTTTAAATATTTAGTGGGAAAATGAAGGCAAAAAAACCCAATTTAATTAGTAAGCAATGGATGTATATAAAAGCAATAGCTATATACTGTTGAGGTAGTCGTCTTGGTATTTAGAATATTTTTTTGTCTTTATATATATATATATATATATATATATATATATATATATATATATATATATATATATATATATATATATATATATATATATATATATATATATATATTATATATATATTATATATATATATATATATATATATATATATATATATATATATATATATATATATATATAATATCGATAGTACTAATTTCTTTTTTCCCTATTTTCCGATACCAGAAATGAAAGTGGAGGTGAGAAGACGAATACGCTTCTCTATCACAGGTCTATACATACTTAAATGAGGGAAAAAAATCCAAAAATTGAAAGAAAGGATGTGGTAATGACTTCTTTAAAACCTAGAAAAGTGTTACATTAATATTCATGAGGGCTCTTTTTGGGAGACTCGAAACCCATTTCCAACTAAATCGAATTTAGTACTTGGTATATCAAAATAAAAAAACACATCTACGAACTTTAAAATAGGAGATATTTGAATGTAGAGAATCAATACTAATCTTTTAACACATTTTTTAACTCTGAGAAGCTTTAACGGTGAGTCATTTACTTGTTATTTTCTTTTTAAAATAGAGTATACCAAACTTTATCTTAATACTTTAGAATCCTTCGAAATTAAAACATTTAAGGTTTGAAACGAAACAATTTTTTACAACTTACTACAACATGATAGAAGAATGTTTAACAGAAGAAAAATACTATTTACTGGGGAAGATTTGTCCAGTAGGAACCTTTTTTTAAAGTGCAGGAGACTAAGAAGATCGAATATCAGCCCGATAGCAATACTAGATAAAAGTATTGAAATAACCGCAAAACATGTAAGGAAATAGAATTCGTAACGTAAAACCCGGAAATTTTCACAGAGAAAGCAGTATTTTTCTTCACTGAGGAAAGTTTCATCTTTTCTGTTCAGAAAATAAGGAAGCTTCTTTTTATTTATAACATATTTTAGTGTATCATGTGTAATCTTTTCTGCCTCATTTAATCGTATATATTATCCGTGGAAGATTATATATCTTTGTAATATATTTTTACTATGCAAATTTATTTATCAGAGATTTTTGAGATAAAATGTAACAACTTAAAAATAATATTGAAATATATGTACTTTATTACTATAAATGGTTAGATGGAAAAGTGATTAACAAATATTTTTTATTTTAAATTAATTTAAAATGAAAACATAATTTTACTTAGTTTTTTGTTAATTTAATTATGCATTGGCGTAACATTTAACAAAATCACGTTTTTTTAAAATTATTTTCCTAAATTCCTATTTTTTTAATTTCGTTGATTCTTTAATTTAGCAGTTTTCTCTTCTTTATTCCATAAAAATATTTTGAACTTATTCTTGAAAATATATACAACATTTTTTTTTTTAAATAAAGTATTTCTTCATTTCTTTTATACGTTTTCTTCGAACATAATATAAACAAAGAGAGGTAAATAAGAAATCTTAAAATTCATATATAAATGGAAAGATATCGGACATACACATATATATCAGAATGTGAGGAAGACAAAGAAAACACAAAAAAAATAATATAATTGATGTGGTTAAATGTAGGATATTATGCAAATGAGAGCAATGCATTTATTAAAACAGCCACTGTCACAATGTTATACTCTCTCTCATAATAAGGTATATGTGACTATTTCATTATACCTTTATATTAACATTGCGGTTTAGAGACTTATTTGTGACTGATATCATGATTTTAAACAAAGGTCGAATACTGAGGACGTTTGCCGAGCTGCATCCTACCCTGCTAATTCCCACATCAGATTATGTGGGCCTTTAACCTCGACACATTTAATATTAATCACCCATGCTACACGATAGGCATGTTAATGGGAGCCCATCAATGGATCAATAAACATAGGCATCCAAAAACTCGCAATCGGGATCACTCGGGTACAATCAATCGGCTACTATTAGTGCTCCAAGAGGACAAAAAAAGCTCTTTTGAACTGCTATGATTTCTTAATAATTGTGTCTTCTCTAGATTACACTAAAAAATTCTCAGCTGACATTGGAATCAGGTAGAAGTAAAGGGGTACCTCAAAATTGAAAACTTTCTATGCATCTTTGTGGTTTTCTTCTTTTTGTTATGTCTTCATCATTTTAGTTTTGTGATACGTGCGGATAGCGTTATAAAATGGAGCAACCGGAGAACACATTTAAGGTATTTTATGATATATAACCAAATAAGTATGTTCTGGTATTTGGTCATATTATGAGGATTTTTACGTAGTATAATAATATCACTGAAAGCAAATGCACAAGAAAGTTGCACCTTAAATGCGGCTGTATTTCTTTGTTTTTCTATATTTGTGTAAGCCCTTAGGCTCTTTCCTTCTAAGAGTAACACTTAAAAGGACACTTAGCATATATTTTGAATACTTAGGGCTTAAAATATAGTTATGGTAAAATGGTGTTCTCAAATAGAAGATTTTCCGCTGTTGGTTAATGAATTTTGTAAGGTAAGCCTTCGTATACTAAATATATTCAAGGGATGCCGTGTATTATTTGAAATTATGGAATAATTATTAATAATGGTAGGACTTTATTTATTGTGAGGACTTTATTTATTGTTTGTTGAAATTCTTCGAATAAGTTGGTTTTAAGTTTTAAAAAGAAATTCCGGACACTTAAGAACCATTTTGTTTATACCAGTTTAGGGTCAAGGATGCAAAAAGAAGTGTCATTAGAAAAAAAACATTTTCGGGTTAATCAATATATGGATTTCTAAAATATTTTGCTGTAATATATTTTAAATTCAGAAAAAACCTTGTGTGAGGGATATCCGTGTACACATAATGAATTACAATGAATTTTTTATTTATCATCCTGCATAAGATTGATCACATTTCGAGCACATATTCATTTGTATATCTCTGGATGAAGTACTGTGTAAATTAGATTTGGCAAAAAAATAGGTTTTCATACTAATATATGGGGCCAACTGGAACTGGGATTGGTTAGTGTTTCTTTTTAGAGAAGAGAAAATTGGAAATAATATTTAATTAATTAGTCAACAAGACATTATATAAATATACGTGTACAGCTTTAAACATGGAGGGATGGCACTGGTGGCGATTAAGATTCTTGTGCTGTAAGTAATATTTTTAATAACATTTGAAAAAAAAGTTTTTCATAAAATGAATTCTTCCATTCATCTAAAAACTAAAAGCCATCAAAGTTATTTTTTTTATTTCTGTACCTCAAATATTAACAACATATGATAACAAAAGAAATTGACTTCAATGCTTCATTAAAAATTCCCATACCATTATTACACTGCTTCTCAAACTTTAAATATTTGCAAACTAATTTTCGTCTCACTCCTCCATACAATAATGTATATGTGTGCTCAATAATAATGCACTTTGATGCTAAATCTACCACACGATATTAATCACAAACCGTGAATATTAAATTTCGTTTAAATGTTACTGTTAAGTAATAAAAATTTTTAAGTAACAGGACAATTATTTCGTTATTTTTCCTTTCTAATTTTTAAATAGGTAGATATAGCAATAAAAATGCAATGTTTATTTTTTCATTAAGTAAAAATGTATTTTGTATTTTTTTTCCTTATAGTAAACTAACATTTTGTTTAGATGATATTTTATTTTCGACTTTTCGAAAATGCTCGTGCCCTTCATAAAAAGTTACCATGCTTTTTTAAGGCTTGTACCCAACAGTTTCAGAATTGCTACATTAATACCATAAATATTTTTCAGGAATTTCCTGTTATATATATATATATATATATATATAACTGTAAGGATAATTAAATTAGAATTAATTAGGAAAATTAAATTCCCTATCTAGCACTTAACTCCTCTTTCTCAGTTCACGTATTCAAGTATCAAATTAATCACGCATTTAACTTCTTCCGAACATATGGCCTAGACAATAAACATGTCTAATTCCAGATAGTTAGATTTAATAGTCCCCATATGTCAGCATTAACTTTCAATTCCAATCATAAAAGCCGCGATACTTACCTCATCTATGTTTTAAGTGAGTCCACTTAAAATATTCCGTGGCGTTCTTTTTCTCTCTACGCTCAGCGTCAGAGCTTGTACATATTTCATAGAATAAATACCGTCTTCTTAAAAATTTCGTTTAATTCTGTCTCGAAAAATAGCATATATATATACTAGTTTTTCTTTGAGTTAGATTGTTATATCAATGCAGTGAAAACAGAGAAATATTGATAAATGTTAGTTGAAAAGATAGCAATTAGCTACGTGAGAATTTTCTTCTGAAAATTAGGTTTATCAATTAGTTAGTACTTTGAAGTTAGTGCATTACTTATTGGTGTTGATAATGAATATCACTTTGAATAATTATGGAATTTGTCTTACTGAACGACAGATCTGAGATCTCAGCGTGGACATTACACCTTCTGTCCCTCTGTGGGATCTACAGTTCTGTAAGTCAGAAAGTACTTTGAATAACGAATTTTTTGATCACATAGTTATTACCTGATCTTCTCGTACCTTTGAAATAAGGACGGTTAGCTTAGTAAAATCTCCAAACGTTATTATTTCAGTTTGTTGTTAGTTAATAGTATTTTGTGTCATGGCAGTTACTCCTATCGTATGGTAGGTCTGACTTACAATCGCTCCAGTACAGAACATTGAGAGTTGCATTATCAAGCTTTGGGTGGAAAGTTACACTGTTTATACTTGTAATTAAAACTGACTCAATGATTTTGCGCATGAAAGTAATTTCAGCTCTTTATAAATTATCCTTATTTTAAGCATGTCATAAAATAAGCAATGCGTTTGTAACTTATGCTGTGGTTTTAAGTATATCTTCTTCATTCATGAGAAGGTCCCTTGGACTCCTGTATACAAATAAATAAACGTTGCTGAGCATCATTTTTAAAGGGCCTTAACATGTTGTAATTTTTATCAATAAGTCGGACATTTACAGTTTTAAAACCAGTTCTGATATTTTCACTGACTCACAATACATATTAATATAAAGGTGGTTAAATTAATAAAGAAGTAACTGTTTGGAGTTAGTTCAAAGTTTTATATGCAAATATAGGTAATTTTTTTTTATATTAACATTTCAATTATATTACATTTTCTCCATGGAAAATGAAGAACATGTTTACTTAACTATTGTTTTTTATAGTAGCTTTTTTAAATATAGCTTTTTTATATTTACTTATAGGCAGGCATTTTAAGAGGATAAGCAATCTATGGAAGGAGAGATCCATTGTGACCCCTGTCCTTGGGAAATAGGTTCAAATTCTTCACAAGGAATTTGAATAGGTATAGTTCAACTTTATTAACAGTTGAAGTGGGAAAGAAAAGAAGTTCCCATTAGAAAAAAATATTATTAAATTTGGAAGGAAATCCGGGGTTTAATTGAATATGTTAAATATTATTAAAAAAAATCTTAAGTGCTCTTGTGATATTATATATTTGATGGGTAAAGTACAGAAATTACTTGGGAAAATTCCTACCCAAATTCCGATTTAAGTTTTATCACCTAAGGTAATTAAAACGGTTTCATTCAGTTCTTTAGTTTTATTTTTCCCAGCTAGTTGAGTTTACTAATGAATCGAAACATGGAAGACGTACGATTGCACTAAATCTGAATGTTAAGTCACGTCAAAATTTTAGCATTCATAGATTTAGGAAACTTGTGTTTAGATTTATTTGATAAATTAAAAATATATCATATTTATAATGCATGGGCAAGGGAATTTTAATTCAGCTTTTGTTCTATGGTTTCTCATATTCTATTATAGCAACCAAAATAAAAGGTATAATGCAACACGTTGTCTGAAATGCTGAGAAGTAGCAAAGTGTTAAAAAAATATCAAAACAGAGAAAGATAAAGTTAGCAAAAAACATACTTTTCACATAATATAATTAAGGTATTTCCCTCGTAAATCAAGATAATTAATGTAAACACGCAAGGTGCAGGGGCAAATAGACACGCCTTCTCTACAAAAGATTGAACATGTTAACTTGGAAAAATGCTCCAGTGTAGGTCAAGGTAATTGAGTACGTATACCAATTACATTAGTGGTCAGAATAACAACTTTCATGACTCCAGGGAATCTTTTTTTTCTAAGTTGCTTGAAACAAAAGTATTTGCAAATTTATAAATAATTAGTTTGTATCTAACACCACGAAGTCAGACAATAATGTCTGCAAAATAAATTACTATTCCTTAAGTTTAATTGAATTTAATACTTAAACAAAGGTTATTAAAATGCTTTAATGATTGAATTTTTCAATAAGTGTATTTAAAGCTATTTCTTATCCTTCCTTAGTTGAGGTTTGTTATACTTTTATTTTTGTTTTGATATATTTTGCTAGACTTTTTGTCTAACGCGTGATCAATATTTCTTTCAATAGGTATTGATTCTTTAGATCCTTCAAAGATTTTATACCAACTCTTAAGTTTCAGTGATAATCGTAACTATAGTCAAACCTCTATGTAATGAATTCGCTAAATCTTGGGAAAAAAAGTTCGTTACATGGGAAATTTGTTATATTGAGGTTCATCTTTTAATTTTTTTTATAAACAGCATAAAATACATTTGAAATTCATAAGCACTATATATTAAAAAGTAATTATTCCACATTTTTTTGTAAATTAATGTATATTTATTTTATAATTCTTACATATCAAAAGGAAAAAAAATGAAAGAGAAAAAAGAAAGAAGAATTGCCAGGAAAGTTTTTTTAACACCTTTATCAATTTCCTGAAGTATAATATGTTTTCTTTGATGCTCAAGAACCTACGTTTTTTTTTTTTTTCATTTTCAATCTACAAGAAAGGAAGCTACCAGGACGGCTGATCAACACTATAAATGAGGGGGGTCAATGATACGGGGACACGAGACATCTGTGGGCGAAAGGAGATATCGACGGTGTTGACAGTGAACTGGACAATGGGGGCTAAATATTGCACTTCTTGGGTGAAGCGAATAGAATTCTATTATTTTCGGTGAGTTTGGCATCTGATTAAACCAGGTCAAGATTTATGACCAACATAAAGTGTTTTAAGGGAGATAATAACTTGAAATTTCCAGAAATATATTTTAAAAATAAAGAGCAAAAAAATGAAATCACAAGAGAAAAAGTTCATTATTTAGGAAATGTAATTCGCTATTGGGAGTTTATTTTACGAAGAAAATAGCCAACTGTTCTTGGTTGGAGAAAAAAGTAATCTGCTGAGAAAAATTCGCGATATAGAGGTTCGTAATATGAAGGTTCAACTGTATATTATGAAATAATAATAATGCCTTTAATATGTATAAATTCTTGTAAAAATAAATGCAGTGTGTGTTTACTTTTTTTATTCAAACAAATTTTATGAAAATAATATTAGTTTGCAAACTACCGTTTGGAAATAAATCAAGTATCTAAAATTTGATTATAAATATAATGGTGGTTAAAATAAAAAAAAATGTTTTTCAACTCTCTAATCCAGAAATATCACAATAACATCATATCGGGGTAAATAACATCAAATAACTAAAACAGAAAGTTTTATTCAAAATATCTCATAAAGGAATTTCTTTTTATTGAGAAGAGCTAAATACGTGACACTAAAAATCATTTCAGATATTAGTAGAATTACCATTATGAGAAACAAGATTCAATTTATTTACATGATTGCAAAATAAAAATTTAATTTTAAACTTTCTTTAATCGCATGTGTTAAAAATAGGAGCTAATTATATATATTTTAACAGATGCTATGTAGGGGAATACAGAAAACACGAAGATTGAAACTGGATGAAAAGTCACATTTTAAGGTGACACAAGATTATAGTCTATTTATTATAAATGTTCTCTTTCATTTTATATTTAATGTTTCTAAGCATACTTTGCAGGTTTTTATAAAAGCTAATGGCGTATGAAAGAAAAATTAGTATATATGTTCAATAACGAAAATAACAATTTATAAATTTTGACATTAATGTAGGTAACATGACATTGAGCGTTAACTGAAATTTAACTGCGGCGAAAACAAACTGATAGATAAGAGATATAAGATGGTTTCCAATCAATAATTTCGTATAAATCGATATTAAGTTCTTATAAAATGTATTTTATTTATTAGATTTGTATTTTATAATTAAAGTTTCATAGAAATATTGTAAAGGCTCATGATGTATTAAAATTTATCCAATGTTTAAAGTAAATATTGAATTAAGAATATAGTGACCCTATTTTACCTTATTTTAACACACACAAAATTAACACGAAAACAATGACGAGCAATTCAAGTTACTTAAAGAAATTTTGTTTCAACCTATACCACCCGAAGGAATATCGAAATTTAATAAATCTGTGTAATGGGTATAAACGTGTATTTCATTTAAACCAATTAATCCGACTCTCTTTATAAAGTTAACCGCTCGATCGATTACTAGTAGCTATGATAATATCAAGTGGCTGTGATTCTCTTTGAGGAATCTAAATCAATCTTATTTTCCCCTCCCAGTTGCCGTATTACATTCCCCAGTCAGTAGCGTGCTCTGCATAATATCTTCGAATATATGTGAGGCTCAGATTAAGGACAACTCAACTCACTGTTAAAGAGATGTAATAGAGTAAAGTTGAATGCTATAACATAGTTTTACGATATTGACAACGGCACTCTAACAATATTGGAATAGATTAACATATACCCCATATACACACATTTAATTCCATATATTCTCTTGAGAATATAAGATTTGATGTTTATTTAAAATGTAAGCTATTGCAACTGCTTTTGACGAAATAAAAATGTGTTTCTCAAACACATGTAAAAAATACTAATGCTACCTGCCTGACGTAGTCAGAACGAGGCCCATGAAATTCTTCGTGGCAAGGGGTACGCCTGTCGTTGATCTTGGCATTGAGCACCATACAGGTGACAGTACAAATTAGCTCGGCGAAAATCCCCGAAGGGGCAATAGATGGCGACACCACCTATCTCCTTGACACGGAACTGAAGTGGAGGGAAATATTCTCCAGTCCCTTACATTTGTGATTCAACCCACTAGACTTTCGGACCCACTGATTTAACGAGCACGTTCTCCTTGTGTACTCGGATGGTATTTGGTGGCATCGAACCTCGAACCCAGGCCTTCCGGATCGGAGTTCAATGCTCCAACCACTGGGCTACTCACGAACCATCAGTAAACTAGAATGCTAAATTAAAAATAAATTATTTATATGTGAATTGAAGCCTCAAAGTGCCTGAAAACATGTGAAAAACTCTTATCGAATAGGGGCTTTTCTTGGTAATGAAAATTAATTTAAAAAGTTTTAAAAAAACAAATATTTCAGTTGATCGATGATTTTTTTTGATAAAACATTCATAATTAATTTTTATTTATATCCAGTGAAACATTATGATCTCTGTTACGATCTATCTCGGAACCTCTGACAAATCCTCTTGGAGAAAAAACTATTTTTTTTAAATATTATTCTATTGAAAACTTTCTCACGAAGAAGAAGATGTTACTTATGCAAATCAAGACTTATATTTAATCACTAACTTTCAGGTTTAAGAGACAGCGTTTAGGGGCAAGATGATAAAAAATAGTGATTAACGAAAATACTAGAAAGCTAGTCGAGTGTTGTTCGGTATTTAAGATTGAAGTTTGGCAATTTGGTCAATTAAATGTTTAAACTTGAATAGTGTCGGCTTGAAGTAGATTAACTTAGAACGGAATTTCAATTATTTGGACCGATATTAAGTGATTCCATTTATAATTACCGTTTAATTCTAAATAAGTGTGACCATTTTTAAAAGCATATATCTAGTTATGATGAATTTCTATCATTTTACACTTGGTTTTATTTAAAAAATGAAACATTTCAATTACTAATATAAATATTTTTATTAATGGAAGTAAGTTACAGTACTGAAATTAGATTTTTAAACCAGGAACGAAATTTTATAGCTTTTGAAGGATGTTTGCACAAATTCCGTAAATAATAAAACATCTAATAATTAAAAAAAGACATTTTTTATTGTATTACTATCTAAACTTCTAAAAATATAAAATTTGGCTCGCAATCAAAAGCTGAAGAAAAAAATATGAACGAAAGGAAGTCCTAAATGAAAGAGAAAAAAAGAAGTGGAAAAGAATTATCGCTGTAGAAAATTATTTGCTTCAAACACCTATGGTAAAAAAACTATAGATATAGCAATCGACAATGTATCATCAAAAAAAGAAAATAGGCTAAATAAAGTAAATTTTCCAGACTGACGTCAAAAAATTATTTAAACCCTAAAAAAATACGAAGAAAACGTTATTGGCATTTGTATTTAATGTTACGCAAAGGTAGATACAAAGCATGGATAACTTCTGATGAAGCACTATTTCATCTATCATTCACAACTGGCAAAACGAAGATTCAATATATTTCTAGTTAAAAATGTGGCAAAGACGCAGCAGTTTTGAAAACTGCAAGTTTTGCCGTTAGGTGTTATGGAATGGAAAAAAAGTTTTCTCAAGGTAAAACCATTTTTTGTAGAACCAAACTTTAAAATTGTTGCTAAATATAATCAGAATAATGTTTTGAAACACTTGATCAAAAACTGTAGACGACTTTACCCTCAAGGAAACTTTGTGTTTTTCACCAAGATTTCTACACTAAGTCATACTGTAAAATCCACTATAAAATGGTAGAATGATTACAAAATAAATATATAGCATCCTGATAGATGAATCGCTATCCCCTGTCTGTGTTCCTTGAGATAATTTTTTTTATAGAGATACTTAGAAATAACAATTAAATAAACGTTAAATAAGATGATTTTCAAGTACTTTAAAAAAAAATTAAGAGAGATTTGGAAAAGTTCCTCAAAAATGATCGAAGAAACTTCTATATCTTAACCAAAACTCTTACCAGAATTCTTACTATGCTAGAAGAAAACCACATTCAAAATTCCATGTAAATAATTTTACTCAATAAAAATTTACTATCCTCTGAAATTGGTCACAATATTTATGAATCAACCGGTAAATAATTATTATTAAGTCTACCTCACTTTTGCTCCCATATTTACTTTAAGGTGCATTTCTAAACTTGTGTTGTTAAGATTTGATAGATGCTAGGACTTGTTTATGAATTATATTTATTTTGACTATGGCTTCTTCTGTCTAACTCTCGTACACTTATATAGGGGATAGCCCACCAATCACACTCTTATAAGACATTTACGAACGTAGCTTTGTGGTTAAACATTTTAATATAATTTCTTACTTTGTCTTCTTTATTTGAAAATTTCAGATTAAAACCACACTCAGAAACTTACGCAGATTATTCAACATTTCAACTGAGATAAACGCATAACAAAGTCAAAGAGATATTTTTTGCAATTGTGAAAATAAATAAAAAAAAATTAAAAAATAAATAGATTACGACTTTAGATCTTCTTCTTAGCCCACACCGTAAAATTGTAGAATAATAAATGATTGAATATTATTACACATTTTTCTTTTCTCTAGGCTTCGATAACATACATTTAAAAAAACGGTGAGGAATACATTAAAACCATATCTTAGAAACCTCAAACATTCTTACAATAGTAATTTTCATAAAATTTCCATTTTAGTAACTTCAAACCCAATTCCAACTAAATCAAATTTCACACTTGAGAGAATTTAAGAAAGGAAGAAAAAATAGTTTAAGAATAGAAAATCGATTTTAGTCATTTAGCACATTTAAGGCAGTGAACTAGTATAACGATCACCCGTTAGCATTTTTTATTTTTTTCAAGAACAACCTCCTTTCACCTTTCTTGAACCAAGTCTTTAGAATGTTTCTAAATTAGCAGATTTACGATTTGAAAAGGAACAACTTACTGCAGTTTAGTTGCTAGAACACAGAGTTTCAAAAGGTAGAATAAAGTCATTTCAGAGAGAAACGATTGTTTCAGTAAAGAACACTTTCAACTGCCAATGGAGCACGAAGTCAAGTTTAATCTGATGAATTCCTTGGTAACAGAATAAAAAAAAGAAAAAGAAAAACTGAACAAGAGAGGAAATATAATTCCTAATTTAAGAATCAGAAACTTTTCAACAGAAATCAAAGTTTCCTACCAGTGTTAAATCTTTAGCTTAGTAAAATTATTAATCGCCCGAAATTTAATGTGATGGTACATTTCTTTCTATATGATTTTTTTAAATTTAACTTCATGGTTTAAAATATTTCTGAACTTTCTTTTATCCTGGCAGGAAGAAAATTTTTAAAAATGTATATATATGTAAAGAAAGTAAAAAAAACCCTCACATTTCTTTCTTTTCTTTTTCTTTTATGCTAGTTTTATCATGCTGGGTGTTAGTTGACTTAATAGGACGCCGAAAGGACATTTCTTTCAAATTTCTTCATTTCTTTCCCTAAACAAATAAAATGTCCTTCCGTATGTCTGAAGGAACTTTTTTTCTTTCTTTTTCTAATGGGCTGCATATTAGCGACTAAATCTTTGCAGAAATGGTAAGTCCCCAAACGTTAGAGCCTTTCTGCGGGGTACCATCTGGTGGTGGCTCTCACTACCAAATTTGAACTTTTGAATTAATTTAAATTCAAGCACTCTTCGGATCATAATACAGTCCTGATCTAATTTGGTTGAGAGCTCCAAGGAATCTAATTGTATGTCTATAATGCAGTTATAAAATTATTTTAATTTTTTTAAAATAAATACACTAAATGTGACCAGATGATTATAATCACTTGCCAATTTTATGGAGATCATCTATAACTCCATTTAATAACCACCAAAGGGCGAGGCATCTATTAATTGGGAAGGTAGAATTATGGAAGCATTCATTTCAAAACTTAATGTGTTAGAAATATAAATTATGTAGTATTCTGCTATCAGAGTATATATATAATCTTGTGTGTCTGTATGTTCTGGCATTATTTTATCTTCCTTTCTACTCAGATTTATAGCAAACAAAGGGGGGATTTAGGCGGGCCTTAAAGTTGTGTAAGTAAGCGTTTGTTATTATGCAACTATGACCATTTGACTTTGATTTCTACAGCTTGGTTATATTTTTATTTACTTATTAGGTTTAAGTAAGATTTTGGGCAATTAATGCACCCCATATATATATATATATATATATATATATATATATATATAACGACATGAAGAAATTATTATATATGATATTCAATTTATTAGCTTTTCAGCACATTTAGGCTAAGCAAGTGCTAGTAGTGACATCTACAATGTGTATAAATGAGGACATTCCTAAGCCCATTTCTCATACACAAATTACATTAGAATTGTGTCGCCGGGTGAAAAGTTGTGATACCTCGTGAAAGAAGCACTAATGCGTACCAGTACGTTTTGTACCTTTAATAATTGTCGAATTGTAGCGAACCGGGATTGTGGTTTATCATATTGAAGTATTGCAGCTCGTATCGGTTGAGATCCAATGGCTGTTAGCAGAATATGGAATTGATGGAATCAGGATGGTAATACGGAACGCCCTACTGAATCTATATATTTCACTAGCAGCCGAGAAGACAGGCTAATTACCTACATGACCATAATGAATTGTGCAGTCACGTCACGAGCCCAGTTTCTAGAATGGGAATGTTTTGAAAGCATCACGTGACAGCAAAACAGTTCAACGACGTTTTCCGCAGCATGGACTCTTAGCTTGGAGACCATGCCTTCAGATACCCTTGAAGCTTCAGCTCAGAAACAACCGTCTTCAAAGGTGTGATCAACGAGGAACCTATGCCTACAAATGGGAAAAAAATCTCGATGAATCATCGCGATGTGGCATTCGTATTTGGTAATATCTGGACGAAAGTACGTTTTCAGCATCGTCATACTGGCTCATCACCTAGCGTGATGGTACGGGGTGATGCTGGATACACGTTTCGGTCACCTCTTGATCCGCCTGACAGCACTTAGAACAATTAAAGTTACATTTCTGGCGTGTTACATCCCGGGTCCTTACCCTTTATTCGAGTCCTGAAAAACCTTACGTTTCAGCAGAATATTACCCGGCCAAACGTTGCCGGTATTGTACGTACTTTTCCTGATTCGAAAAATGTTCTGCCGTTACCCTGACCTGCACGTTCACCAGTTCTCTCGACAATTGAATACGTCTGGTCAAAGGTTGTTGAGCTACTGGATCGTCACCATACGTCAGTCATTACGGTTGATGAGCTGTGACATCGTGTTGAAGCTGCATGGTCTTCTGTACCTGTATATAACATCCAATCACTGTTTGACTCAATGTCCAAGCGTATAATATTGCTCTTATTACTCTACCATCGGAGTTGTTCTGGGTACTGATAGCTCAGGACCTATGCACCGAAATTTCTTGAAAATTTAATCTCTCACTTGCTATTTACAGTAAAATAGATTTGTCCAAAAAATATCATTTTCTTATTTACATTTATTCCTGGTGTAGCAATTTTATTGGTCATTAGTATATATATATAAATGTGTATATATATATATATATATATATATATATATATATATATATATATATATATATATATATATATATGATAGATAGATAGATAGATAGATAGATAGATATAGATATATATATATTATATGACGGGAGATATGTTTATCAAGAGAAAAAGAGATGCATGTATGAGAATTAATGATTTGATTTATCTTTAAAATGGCATTTGGTATCAAATATACTTTTTTGCAGAAATATTTGTAGAAACAATGTACAATCTCTTTTGCTTTTTAGTTTTCTACTTTCATAACTTGCTTATTAATTGTACTTATAATAATTCCATTTTTATCAGCTTTTTCTTAAGCATATTAATATAAATTATTGTTTTAAAAGAAATATGCTCTCTCACACACACATGTCATAAAAAAATGTTTAAATCACATTCACGGTAGCAAATGAATCATAAAAAAGAATTTTTCCTCACAGAGTTTATAAACAAACCATTTATTTAATTAATGTGATTTTGATGCCTTAAATTGCCTATAAGTTTCATCGTATGTAATTAAAATTGCTATATTTGTATTTCCAGTTTACTCTACGTAAATATTACCGTAACACTTCTAAAAGGAACGAACACTAAATAGTTCTTACTTAAATAAATCGTGTATGTTAAAAGAAAAAAAAGTTGTTTATTTAAGGTGAATTAATAATAGCATTAAGTGCAAATCGAAGAAATAGAAACTAATTTTTTTTATGTTTTTCAATTTAAATATACTAGAGATAAAGCGGGTAGCCTTTTTCACCCTAGATTAAATAATGATTGCTCAGTGTTTCCGTGTAGCTCTACCTTTTAAGCAGTTTATTGGAATAAAAAAAAGATTCGCGTGGTAAAAATGTCTCTTATCAATAAAGTACATAAAATTTATGATAAAACGAGTATATATGTTCTAATATAGTTCTAAAACTTTGTTTTAATTTGTTTTTACTGTGTCATTTTTGGATTTCTGGCAAAATAATCATCTTTTAAAAATTTCTTATTAACCCTAGAATGCTATCCTTTGAAAAACTTACCACACTTGTATCCGGTCACCACCTAGATGATTTGACATGCTTAAAACATGAGTTAAAAGTTAACATCATAAAAATTATACTACCTGCAAATGATTTCATGACATCCAATCTTCACTTAAGTTAAACAAAATTTATTTATTTCGAAGCAATCCTTACAGATATCAGCATGATGCTCTCCACACATTGCTCTAGAACATAATGAACACACTTTGTGTGTCATTCTGCGCAACTTACATGTGTAAAAAGCACAGATTTTCCTTTTTTTAGTTTCCCATTGTTAAGGTGTTTCGATATTATGTTTCAATTTATTTTACAGATATATGCCCTTGTTCTTCGGAGCAAAGTTGATATATTTAGACATTTCCTCGCCCATGGTCCAAAGAGATCTTCACATATCGTTATCATAATATGTAGTCCAGCCATATTAGGGATTTCAATTCGTAATGAGAGATAATAAGCTGTAAACTCGTATAGATTTTTATTTTGGTACTATAAAATTTGTCTCAAAAGTGTCATAACATCTCGTGTCTGCGTCTTAAGATGTTCAAGATCAAGGGTAAAAAAAAAAACTAGGTTTTTTACCAAATATCTCGTTTTCTGTGGCTTTAATGCTATTTATATTTATTACATATATATTGTGGAGAATAATTTTCTGTATAACAGTTTTCATGCATCAAACCGTTTTCAGGTGTTGAGCGGACAACGCTTAGCTATCTACATCATAATGCAAGGTACCCTAAACCCGAATTACCTCAAAAGTTTACACCGCTAAAACATTTTGAACTCATCTTGACAACAAAGAAAAATTATCAGGCAGATTCTCTCTTCCAAACGCTACTGCTACCCATTCGTCTATAAGACTAACATTGTTCTAAAAAAAGTACACGCGAAAATATTTTGAGAAAAATTAGCATACTTTCGTAGCTAAGGTCAAGGCAATGTACTGTGTCGCACGTTCTATTTCAGATTTGGAGGGGGGAGGGTACAAGGGTATTGGTTATGGGCGTAGTCTGCCAGGCGAAAGGGTGGTATTCTAATGTTAAATGAATCAAATTCGTTTAAGTGTACATATTTCTTTAAAACTTATTGAAAATAGTGAAATGAAACCCCAATTAACTCTATAACATACATAAATTGTATCTCTACATAAATTTCGTTTATCTTTCTTCATAAAATTACAATATAAATGACTTTTAATATTGACTTGATATAACTGTTTGCTGTTTCAAAAAGGAAATAATGGGAAAAGAAAATATAAATCTTAAAAAAATTATGCAATATAAAATTTGTCATTTTTGAAAAAAAGAAAGTATGTGTATAAAAGAACTTAAAATGTATAATTTAAAAGTTTTAGGACTACTACACAAACATAAATCATACAGAAGTAAGTAATGTGTTTAAAAGGCTTTACTCTTTTTTCCAAAAAAAGCAAAAAGCAAAGAGCAAAAAGCAATAAGTAGTATTTGTTATCATAGTTCCATACAAAACTGCATGCATACAAAATTCCTTTAAGGGATTTTTATTTTTACATAACACGTTTCATTTAAAAAAAAAATACGATTATTTTTCATTAGAAAAAAAGTAATTTTGTTTAAGTTAAAAACATTTCGTTTCAAGTTCAATGTATTCTTAAAATATATGGCTCTGAAAGTACATTGTCCGTGGGATCATTCAGCACATTTTATATCAGTAAGACGAAATATTTACGCTATTTACATTAACTACTGCATTATTATCAGTTATTTCTGTATTATTTATGTTACGTTCCTAAATCTATTTTAATCACCTTTATTAGATGGTAACGTTTGTACTATTACAGCCTTTAGTGTCATCTTTTATTAAAGTATTTTTAGGGAAGTTATATAAAATGTATTTCACCCTCTTCATCTCGTTCTAAAGAGGACCTTTTAGCAAAACCGATATGCAAACATGCAAGGAAAGTGTTTTAGTAATTCCATTTCTTTTGCAGTTGTTTGGAAAGAATAATACGGATTAAAAATGTTTGTATTGTTTTAACAAGACAAAAAATGTCTTTTTGTTTTTTAAACTAAGCATTTGCCACTGTACTTTACGTGTAACTATTCCTTTACTGATTGTGTGTAATTCTTTGTTTTTATTACATTTTCATGATTAGTTTGCACATGCATAATTCGTTTTTTTTTGCAATGCTATTCAATCTTGCAGTTAGTTTGATAGGCCATGTGTATAACTGTAATGCAACCTATTACTTTGAATGAATTCTAACTTAAGTAAAATATCAGTTTTATATGATCGATCAAAATACCAATGTTACTTTCTGTTTTTATTTTACTTTGTGATTTTTTTTAAAATTTTCTTTTATTATTGTTCTACACTTTTTAATTCAGTTAGAAGCTAAATTTTTTGAATATTATATAAAAATTGCATTAAAATGCTTGTATTCAACTTTAAACATTTTATTAATAATTTTGTTTGCCAAATTATTTTATTTTAATGGAATAATTGAAAGCAGATTTGATAAAAGTCATATTCTGATACATTTGAGGTAGTAGCTTTTAGAAGAACTTAAACTGTACTAAAAATAAGTTTTCGGTATTGCCGGAACGCTGGGTATTTCAGCCAAAACTAAATAAGTACACTTGATTTATTTCATCAGATTGCTAGACAGAAAACAGATTCTGTTGAGTCGGTCTTTTATCGGAATAATTATTCAACGCATGATCATTCTTAATGAAGATTCTTGTGATTCAATGCGTATTAACTGAAACTGAATGCATGCCAAGATTACACGAAAAGCATTCAGAATTAGTACTTTCCTAAACGATCTATAAGTCCCTATCACGCAATGAAAGCGCCGTGTCTCTTTTAGCGGAAAGTGCTTCAAAACCGGTGAAGCAATTAATACTGTAATTAATTCTCTCTATGAATTGTGATGGGCTACCTTTATGAGGAATCTTTTAAGTTAGAAGTTTAGAAGTACAGTAGATTACAGTACCAAGATGTACTTTAAAAGCACATAACGAGTATTTAAATTTATGTACTTCAGATAAGTTTCAAAATTTTCAAATTACTATAAAAAGCTTTTAAATATATGAATAACTTTTACTTAAAACGTTTAATTCGGTTTTATAACTACCATCCATAAATATGTGTCTTATTAAATTTAAAGTAACTTACTTTTTGTAAATAAGTCTCAAAATTTTAACCTAGAGTAATGAAAATGAACGTAGAATAGCGCAACATATAAAATGTAACAATAATAAATCATGCTTCACAAATGAGTTTTTAGGGATCGTACTATATTAAAAGGAACACAATGCATGGAGAATATAGTTAATATAATAAAAATGTTTTATGCATAAACATTTATTAACTTGAAATAAAATTAAGTAATATTTTAAGTCACTTGATATATATCTTAACATCACTACATAAATTATTCATAACAAAGTAAAAATCTACTAAATATTCATTTTGACGAAGTATATAAATATCTCTTTTAAATACTCGTACTTTTCTTGCATAAAGATGATTATATTTTCGTTTAGTAAATTTTCCTCCCATGTGAAGTGTTTATTCCATCAAATGTGATTGAATGTTGTAGTTGTAATTACAGTGTTTTTATAAACTAGACTTACATTAAATAGTACTGAAGGAGTGTCGGTATGTTAAATATATACATTATATTTAAGTTAATTAGTCCCTCTACATAGTTTGTGCTATTAACTTGTATAATTAGTACATGTTTTATCTGTTATTAATAAGTAACGCAAATTACCTAAATTCCTTTTAAATACAATAACTTAAACATATCAGAAATACAGTTATATATATATGTTCAAAAAGTTTACTGAAAATCTTCCTTCTTTATTTATTTCATTACATTTCAAACTAATAATCAGTTGGATCAACAAAGTCAAATAAAACAGTTATTAGTCTCCATAGCATCAAAATTAATCACATAGTACATGAAACTTTTTTCTATTTATTACAAACTGAATAAATGAGTGTTTATTAACTTCGCAATGTAAAGCAACATAAATCGTAACGTGAACCAAGGTCCAGTAACGGTGACAATATCTAAGAAGGGATTCCCTTTCCGAATTTATGTATTGCGCCAATAAATCCGCTGTTCTTCCATTTATGTCTTCATTTGAAGTCACTTCTCAATCATCGTCATGACTGCTAAATTATCGAGGCTACAAAAAATCGGAAAAGGAATTTCTGAATGCAACAAATTAAGCCCGTAAAAGTAATTACCAAGGAAAACGATCCAGATTTAAATTTACTCTGTAAGAATCGCTAATATTTTCATAACAGCATTACTTTCTTTTTTGTAAAAGCTGTATTAAACAATGAAATAATTATATGGTTAAAATATCTGTTCACGAAACAATTGAGAACAATACATTCATCTAATTAATATGCTGCCAATAGATTTAGTAGAGTAAATTTGGTTCTCTCTCTTAATCTTTAAGGAATGTGTACAATATTCAATTATTTTTATAACTAGTTTTTTTAGTTAATCAACAATATGCAATTAATCAAACAGTTTCAAAAGTTTAACCACAAAAGATATTTATGAAAGGCTGCTTAATATTTTCATGAATATGTCAGTATCACTATCAAGATTAAACACTAATACTTGAATTATTAGATAATCTTTAAAATACTAAATAATAAGAGGAAAAATATAATCTAGAGGGGAGTTTAAAAAATCAGTGATAAAAGAATAGTCACTTAATAAATTCAATGTAAAAAGTCGACACACACATACATGTATATAAAATGGTACGTTTTATACGTCGTCCTTGGAATAAAATCTATTGAAGCTTTGAAGAAATAAACGAGAATTATCTGTCAAACACCAAAGCTTATTAAATAGTTTGAAACTTCTGGAATGTTCTACGAAATCACATGGTTTAATCTCTGTAAGCCAATTGGTCAAATCCAGTGTAAGCTGCAATTTTCCGCCAACTCTGTTAAATTTGATGACGAGGAGATTTTGGAAAAGTATGGTTGCAGTTAATTCCCTGTTCTCGTTACGAAGATAATTATTAAAAGATTTATATACTCAACGTGATATCTTAAAAGGCTCAAGGCCAAAGTAAAGAACAGCATTATCTAAAAAAATTAAAACTAGGTTAATAAGAAGTAGTTATTCTTCACAGAGACATACATTTATAAATATTTTAAAAATCATTAACCGTACACTAAAGTGTCATAATTCTAAATTAAAACTGAACTACAAACATGAGTATAACAAAATACTACAGTAAAAAGGTTAATGTCAACTGGCCACAAAACTACCAATTTCAACACGTAGGAACTAATGTTATAGATTTAAACACAGTTTTAGTGACAACAACTCTTCTCCTCTATTTGCTTACACCCCTAGGATGAAAAGAAGAAAAAAAACTGGGAGAAAATAGTTTATAAATAATCTATATTTTTAAAATTATAATACTAAATAGTTATTACTTAATTTAATGCTTTTTATCAAAATTGCACCGAAATATCAAGACTGGTATGAACTTAAGAAACATTGATAAAGGTAGTTTAAAAACATGTTTTTTTACTTGCAACAAATATAAAGAATAATAAACCGTTACAATAAACCCAGCATATTAGATCCTATCCAACATCTTCACGTCAAATGATGAAATTATTGAGGTGGACATTTAGCTTCGATTGATTAGTAAGCATTCATAGCAAATATGAAAGACCTCCGAGATCATCAGACTTCGTACATTTGTTTCTAGTCCTGGAGAAATCTCAGATCATAAGCTTACAGAGAAACTAACTAGACTGTATCGATACTGGGAGGCTCCAAATAACATGAGGTGGCAAACACTCCTACTGAAGATCTGTTTTGCGTTTTATTGCTTGTAATAACGCTTCTGCACTCGGTATTGGAATGGCATGGTTGTCGTAATGCGCTTATATTGATGTAATTCTTATTAATCAAATTATTTCTTGTCATATTGATGTTTATCTTACATTTATTACCCAATCCCTCACAACTGGACTAATTTTTTAATATCGTATTTTGGAATGCATATATATCTAATTTTTTAAATGATGAAAATTACATAATTCCATTTTACTGAATGTAAATTCAAAAATCGGAAATTTTTTCGAAGCATAAGTACTTAATTTTGAGTTATTTTAATTTCAAAAAAACTTTATTTGCATATATATATGCACATGTCATGAAAAATTTATTCTATTTAACCTTTTATATTTGTCAGACAGAGAGAATATTCAGTCCCAACATGTATGCAGACAAATAATTTATTTCATATTTAATATGTCTGATGTTATTCAGAGTTTTATAACGAGTTTAAAACGTGATCTTGGAACGGAGAAATTTCAAATGATTTATTAATGTTCATATTGCTTTCCGCTTCAGAAGTTCTAAGGATTATAAATCATTTATTTAAACATCATTGGAATTCTCGCTGTAGTTAACTGCATTTGAAAACATTATTATTATTTAATTTACAGCTAAAGTATAACGTCGAACTTGTATTGTGTTAGATAATTGTTTTTTTAATTTATTTATAGTAATTTTCTAATTATTTCAATTAATAATATTTTCCTATTTAATGGTAATTTTGGATTAAAGGAATTATTCCCAGTTTTTTACGATTGCTGCAGGGGAAGAACCGGTATCCCCCCGCGAGCCATAAAACTTCCCCTCAATGTCCATTGTGTCTCCTCGACCATCTCTAATTATCTTTCAAGATGTTAAGCCTTTAAAGGGGGAAGAATTTGGAAAAACACGGCATTTCCGCTTTCGAACACGTTACTTGAGGAGGTAAAATTACGTTTGATGCATTTTTGGTGAGTCCCCTGCCTTAGGGAAAATTCCGTGTTGTCCGTTTTTGAAGCCTCTCTAGTAGGGCAGAAAACGCCGTGCTAACCGCTTGGAGGGTTAATAGTTATTTAAGTGAAATGAGCGTTATGGTGTTGAAAATTACAATAAGACTTGTAAAACTTGTCACTTGTTATTAATATCAGACTAAAATTAATTTATTGTAACCCACCAAGTAAACTGAACAAATCCAAGACATTTGATTGAGAAAATTAAGCCATATTATAGGTATAAATTTAAAGGAAAAAATGCGGGAAATGTTTTAAAAATTAAATGCATCGTGAAAGCGGAGAGAGATAGGGTTACATATATATATATATATATATATATATATATATACTATTAGAATGAATTGGACAAGCTTTTCTTTTTTTGTCTGAGTTGGTATGTGATTATCAGTGATGTCCCGAACCCCCCCTTAAAAAACGGTTATATCTGCCTAGAGGTAATGTGATTGACGAGCATTTCAGTGTGTAGCTGGTGGTTATAATTTTGCGTTACTTTTACTTGTTCTGAGATAGATATTACTCTAAGGGAAGAGCTCTAAAATAATCATTCTTAAAGATCGCACTTCTATGATTGTGAGCTATATCGATAATTGGTGTGGGCAACTCAAGTGTTCCAAGAATTTTAGTAACATTTCAAGATTCAACAGCATCATCCCCAAAAAGAAAATAAAAATGTGGTCTGCAATGGAAAACTACTCCAAGAACGGATAACATTCTGCTGAGAAATATCAAAATAAGTCCAAGAAAGATAGCAAAGACATTCGAAGGATTTCTTGGATTATGGAGATCAAGTGAGCTCCTCAACTATACGGAAAAGACTTGTGGAATGTATCCGTAAGTCAACCAGACCTAGGTAACAAGAATTTCAAACTGAGGAAAAGGTAAAAAAACGTTCAGGATGGGCCAGAAATACCAACCCTGGACTGTTAACGACTATAAGAAGGTTTTTTTAAGTGATGAAACACATTTATTTTTGCAGGGATCCAAATTGGTGTATTTAAACAAAACGATGATGAAACTCTGCTACCAGTTCATACCCAACAGATAGTAAAACACCTTAGAATTGAAATGTTTTGGAATTTTTTCACAACAAATGGCAGTAGAAGGTTAGTACCTGTTACAGCCATGATGAATTCCGTCAAATACATATAAATATTACGCATTAGAATTATTGTATCATGGACACATTTGATGGGTCATTTCAACATGGCTTGGTTTCTAGTCACTCTTTGAAATTGGTACATACTTTTATGCGGCAAGGTAAAAGGAAAAAAGAAACTTAATTGACTTCGTAATTCCCCAGATTTTAATTCGATTTACACTTTTCGGCGTATTCTCAAGAATCGTTTATGTAAGATGAGTTGCGAGGCAACAGAACAAATGCCAAAAAGAGCTATACAAGTGTGGTCCCACGATGATGTAGTTAAGAACATGTGCGCAGCAGTAGTAAAGTTAATACCAAGACAAGTTTAAAAGGTCATTTCTGTTACAGCAGGACATATTTCGTACTAATATAGATATTTTTGTGTCTACTTAAGGTCAGCAAGGATTAAAAGAAAATAGTTTTCTTACCAATTGTTCCAATTAATTCGAACACTTAAGTATATATATATATATATATATATCGTGTCATTCTCCGGTAATTATCTCTACTTTTGCTAATGTAAAGATGCTTTTTTGAATACTACATAGTTATCTTCCAAGATTAGATTGCCATATGAAACAGAAAGATATTTAAAGAATGTGAACCGTAGTTTTTTCAGAGAATTTCAAAGAAAATTGACGCGATAACTTCATGTAAAATGAAAATTGAAAAAAAAATGAGAACATACTCGTAAAAATAAATGCAAGCAACTACTTTGGTTTTGAACAAAATTATTCTGCTTTTATGATCTAAATAATTATATTATAATTGTAAGAAATCTGTAATATTGTATAGAATTATGAAAAAAAAAACTTTTTTCGTGTGATTGAACTAAATTAAAATTTGTTTCAGCAATTTATTACTAAACTGTTATTACTCTTTCAAGCCTGACAGTTCTGATCTAATAACATTGCGCATTGCTTTGCTACTTTGAAACGGAGAAAATTCCGATAAAAATGTATTTATATTAATGAAATTCTATGCGGAAAATTTATTTCTGAGATATATTGTGCATAATATAAATAGGAATTAATAAAATAAATTCATATAAGAAATCTGGGCATTATGCTTTAGAAAATTGACATTATTAAGAAAATACACCGTATCTTTTGGAATCAAATTAAATGTTCGTAAAGTAAATGTGGCTTTGTGTGAAAGCTAAAATACACATTAAAAATTCAAAAAAATATATTTCGTAGGAAAATAATAGAAATAACTGACAAATAATTTTAGTATCTTCAAGGAAAAGTGGTCTCGGAAATTGCCTTAAGGATAGAAAAGTCTTTATACCAATATGTATAATTACTTTTTTGATTAAATTTAGTTTCTGACCTTAAATGCATTAACAAAAGTGAAAAAGATCATGTTGTATAGGGCACTTAATCCTTGCAGTATAGAAAGTTTTGATTTCTTAAATTCACAAAAAATAATGTATGGGGAAACAATTCACAACCATTTTAAGCTCAACAAGTTTCTTTTAAATCTAATCATAAAATCTCAAAGGTAAATAATAATTTTCTATGAAATAATATAAATGTTTTCTTATCATCAGTAGACCGCTACAAGACACAACCACGGAGGTTTCAATTCTGAAAGGTAATTGAAACATTAATTTCACTAATATTACTTTATATCTTACGAATGTTTACTCCTAACTGTAAATTTAATCCAATAATATAGTTTTATGTCATTATTTCTCCATACATTCAGCATTTTTCTTTCTTACTTCAGATCTTTTTAATTAGCAATTCTGATCGGCTTATCATGATTATTTTACGAGACGAGTTTCTCAACTAATATAACTAATTAGAGTCACTAGAAATCAATTGAAAACTCATGAGATCCCGCTGCACAATGTTTTCCAACATTTTGTAATAAAAATTTACTGTGGAATGGAATGTGTTGCTTTTAAAGATTGGCTGGAAAACAAAACATGCCTTTCTCAAATCTTGTGAAACAAATACAACCAGAATTTACCTATTATATGCTAAAACATGATACAACTCTTGTTCACTTTCAAAGCATAAATAATCCTTTTTAGAAATATTTTCCTTCTGAAAGTCCGGTATTAAAAGACTTGAATGAGTTAATCTATGTCTGCATGGTAATTATCCCTTGACAGTGTTCTTGTTTTAGTAAGTGAGTAGTAGGCAGACAATCATTACCCATCGAAATTCCTCAAATATTTCTCTTCCCATGCAAAAGTTACCAAACGAACAAATTTTCGCAGATATCACACAGATTTCTGAAACCTTCTCAATGAAAATTAATAAGAATGACAAAGAAAGAGTGATTATTTTGATTGCCTGCTCAAATTTATTACCTATCATTCAATTTAGACAAATTTTGAAGACTTGGCAGATGTCTCAAATACTTAATTTCGCGTTTTTAATTTCAACTATGTTTCTCTAGGGTTAGATTTAGTTTTGAATCTTTTGCAGAGATCAAAGAAACACTTTTGTATAACGGATTACGAAGGAGAGTATTTATAGAAAACTGAGAGAAGGCCAGTCTCAAATGGAGGTAACAGGAATGTTCAATGTGTCCCGAAAAAATGTTTAAAGATCATGTTACTAATTCCAGAAGACCAATAAAATACTCAAAGGTTTAGTTACAGAATGCCGAAGAGGCACTACTGCTTGTTGACGTAAGGTAAACCAGTATTTCAACCCATGAATTATTCCTTCGCTGTTTCTTTAACGTCAGAGGCAATGTACAATATTTATAAGCTTAATGTAGCATGACTCTGGGCATTATTTAAGTATATCAATTGTATGCACCTTTTTTTTTGTATTTAGTCTCTGGAAAACTACCTGATATCGTAAAGTTTACATAATCGTTGGACATGGGAGAACATGATTTTTATTTTATTCTCTATTAATTCAAGATTCAATATAAATATTGATTCTCGAAGTGTTCACATATAGAAGGGTTCTATCTTAAATGCAGAGAGAAAAATTCGTATTAATTTAATGGAGTATTCCTCATTAAGTGGTAGAAGTGCAGATTGCACTTTGGAAGACTAGGATACATTTTATCTGATGTATTGAATAGTACAATAGAAACACATATTTAACTTTCATATATGTATGCATGCCTAAGTTTCAAATTATAAATCGAAATCTGTATTAAAATACAATATTTAAGTGTTATCCTTGAAAGCTTATCTTCAAATAAGATAAGATTTACTACTAATGAATTGCTGAATAAAATTCAATAAGCACTATTGCATTCCACCAGCAGCTTAAAATGCCTTTGAAGTCAACGTATTTTACAATTGTTTGTTGACGATCAATTTGACAAAATTGTTGGCAGAAGCCGGAATGTTGAATGCCCATTTTTGCCTCCAGGTACTGACTGAAAGAACTTTATTAAATACATCTTAGCAACTATTAAGAATTTCATACATCACACATTTATTTGAATCAAAATTCTTTATTTAACTATGAATGCATTGTTTGGTTATCCGTACAACAAAGCTTTAATCAACTATAGATGTATATGCTGTTTTTAGTTCAAATGAGGAATAATCTATTATAATATGTAGCAAACTGATTGGGAAAAAAATTTGACATTTTTGTAGAATATTTTCATGTTTATTGTCTTAACTTTTGTCTTGGTTTATTCATTTTCCTATTTGCACGCTCACACACTCCCAAACAAAAAAATATTTTTATGTTATATATTAGGAAATAAGAAGTACAAAACGGAACACGAGTAATTTGATGAACGTAATCCAGAATGTGTACTGCAAAATTAGCGTTTCAATAAAATTGACGCTTTACATTATTTCTTAAAAGCATTTTCAGTTGTGTTCCAAATGAACAAAATACACCAATGTTGAAAGTTTTTAGTCCATCTTAAAATCTATCGATTTCCAATATCAAACATGGAAGAAACGAACATAAAAACTTCCGAGTGTAATAGTTTACTGCGAGACCTTAGAAAAACAACCAAGAAAAACATCTTCTTTGACTTAAAAAAAGATAAAACACAGATAAAGATAGACTTGGATTATGTATACAAAAATTGTACGAAGAAGGAAAAAGACAGCTGGTGTGTGAATCTGGCTGGCAAGCGACTGTCAAGACACGTTTCAAATACTCAAGGGGACGGAAAAAAGAGAAATTCCAAATGCAATAAAAGTGCAAATGCCGAAAAACAGATGAGAGAAAGGATACAGAAAAATAAATAATAAGAGATAAGTCTGGAATATCTGCCATCTAAACCCGGAAAGATTTCTTAAAAAAACATTTTCCAATGCAGCCGAATTGATGAAAGTGAATTCGAAGCTCTATTATTAGATTAAATCAATAGGTAAATTATTTAATTGCGCTAATAACGTGAAATTGGTTCCAACAAAGAATTAAAATAAGCCCTGTCATTTTAATTATAATTATATGCATTTTTAAACTTAAAACTTATAGCTCTTTCCCGATTAGCAGAACAAATTGACAAAAAAGCCGTCATTTCCAACCAAATTTTTTTTTCTGGAAATGTGGAGTTTTAATCTTTAAAATACCATTAAAATTATTTTCTTCTGAAACTTGTGGAAAATATGTAGAGTCATTTATGCGCATTTCATTTACTATTGATTGCAAACATCCGTTATATATTGCGTTATGTAACTTAACTACACGTATAAGGGAACAAAAAACGTTCCACTATTCAATGTTTCGAATAATATTAACTTCTATCTATGTGAGGAAGTCTGAAAAGAAAATGGTTATATATTATTGAAATTTTTGCTAGGAGAAAGAGCTAAATTATATATATATATATATATATATATATATATATATATATATATATATATATATATATATATATATATATATATATATATATATATATATATATATATATATATATTTAATTCTGTTACTGCTCTTATAAGATTTTTAAAATCAATTTTATCTAAAAAAGAATATTTCTGTTTGTTTGTAAAGGAACAAGTGAGTACCTAGAATATTGTTAATTTCAGGAATGAAAGAAAAGATGAAAAGGCGAAAAAGAATGTGTCTAACTATTGCATGGATGAAATCTACTTTATTGACCAATGCTTGTTAGCAATACTTTCAACTGACATTAGTATAGAATATAATCTGTAATAATTAGTGCAGTAAAATTAAGGAAATATGACTTACTTGGATTTATATAAGTTTTCTTTTTAAATGGAAAGAGAGAATGTAAAAAATAAGCAAAGCTGAGATTGCAATTTTCATTACTTATAATACTGAATCTTCAATAAGCTTCTCTATAACACATATTTGAAATTTAGAATTAAATAAAATATAGGTTTTCGTTACATCTCTGTTATAATAACCCTTTAAAGCATATATTTAAATCCATTTTTTTAATATTACAATGGATATAAGAAATACTCAGCAGATTAGACATGATGATTTTTTAAGGTTATAGATGCTAATCTTACACAAATACCTTTGACATGTACTAAAATTCCATTATAAAGGAATAATTTCATTAAATAAACAGTTATTCTTTTTCTAACAACTTTTAAAATCCAACGATGTAGCATTCGCTTGCTCTTATGATATAACCACACCATTCAATCAGCATCACACAGACATGCTTAAATCTAATAATAGCCATGCCTAAGTTCTAAGTTAATCACGAGAGGAATTTGATGAAAAATTGTTATAAAAGTTATTAAAACAACAAGGAAGTACAAAGTTTCTATTTCTATTTATATATACAATTCAGCATTTCTGACAATATAATGAATAATTTTCAACTCATAAATTGCTTCAACTTCTTTGAAATATTCATATACAATATAGTATTATATTCTATAATTAAATCAAATTAAATGTTCTCTATAATAAAATGTACTTTATTTAATATTTTACATAAAGGGTGTTTTTAGAGGTATAGAACTTTAAATTGCTATCAAACAATGATGTATTATTCGATTGACATGGTTTTTTTATGCGAAAGATAATCTTGTAGCATTATATTTTAAATATGATTTCTGGCATATGACTGCCACGGCTGGCTCGGATGTAGTCCAATTTTCGATGACTTTTTCCAAAATTTGTGGCCGTATATCGGCAATAACACGGTGAATGTTGTCTTCCAAATGGTCAAGCGTTTGTGGCTTATCCGCATAGACCAATGACTTTACATATCCTCACAGAAAATAGTCTAGCGGTGTTAAATCACAAGATCTTGGAGGCCAATTCACAGGTCCAAAACGTAAAAGTAGGCGGTCACCAAACGTGTCTTTCAATAAATCGATTGTGGCACGAACTGTGTGACATGTTGCGCCATCTTGTTGGAACCACAGCTCCTGGACATCATGATTGTTCAATTCTGGAATGAAAAAGTTAGTATTCATGGCTCTATACCGATCACCATAGACTGTAACGTTGTGGCCTTCATCGTTTTTGAAGAAGGATTCCACCAGCCCATAAAGCGCACCAAAATGTCAGTTTTTTTGGATGTAACGGTGTTTCGACATACACTTGTGGATTAGCTTCACTCCAAATGCGGCAGTTTTGTTTGTTGACGTAGCCATTCAACCAGAAGTGCGCTTCATAGCGAAACAAAATTCGCTTATGAAAATTGGGAACAATTGCAATCTCGTTTTGGGGCCATTCGACGAACCTACGCCTTGCTTGATGATCGTTTTGATGAATTGCCAAACCAAACTGAAAATAAATCACTTGACAGATGTTAAATCGGTCACCATCTTGGAAGTTAATGCCAACTTAAACTTCTATACCTGAAAAAAACACTCTTTACAAAATGAATTCTTTTCCAATCAAGAACTAAATAAACCTTTAGAAACATTTTTTGTTGAATCACAGCTGTGATAAAATATTGACTCGAATGAATCTGCTTCTTTTCAGAAGTGTGCAAAAAGCTATGCACTATATTTACGTTTATTCAGAATTGTACTATCGGCAGAGAAGATTTTGAAGAAATACTTTCATTAACCCGTTTAATCAAAATTTATTTATTTTATTAAAAATTTGAATAGAATTACATTTTCTAATGTTAGTTACACCTAAACAAACTAAATATAACAAGATTTGTATATTTTATATGAGAAATCTGACCCATCCTCTAAAAAGGACATTTGGATAAAGGGAAAATTTTGGCCCGCACAGATTTTATTACTCTCTTCAATGATGAAAGGCTTTTTCCGAGTACAAAATTTTATTTTATTTGAATAATACTTTTTTGTTTAGAAAAACTTTTAACTTTTCACTTAACTTTCTCTCTAGTTACGGTGGAAAAGTTCAAAGCAAGCCTAACAAACCCTTTTGTCACATTTGCAACAGTATGTTTTTGGTTTTTCTTTGCAGCCCTCTCTTCGACAACGAAGTTGTTTTTCTTGCTTTAATAAAAAAGTACCAACACTATCATTAAGGATATCTTGTTTTGCATCAGAAGGTATGGTTAAGATCCTAGGTATTCATTTTGTTCTGATTACAGTTTTCGAAGATAAAGATTTGTTGCAGCTCATGGGAACTCCTTCAAATTTAGGACTTGAGGAGACTGTTGAGAATTTTGTGAATTATCCAGGTGTTTACCATACCCTTAATTATTCGTATACAAAGTGGCTAGTAGCACTTTTTCCCACAAATTTAAATGGAATGAAGTACATCCAACGAGTCGTGGGGATTTACATGTTTGTTGTAAAAAATTTTCAAATTCGGCCACTTCCCATTAACAGTTTCTTTGTGTCCCCATACTCGCCTTCAAAATTCATCAAATTATTATTGAGTATGAGAAAAATAAAGGTTTTACGTTGAAGGATCGATCGTGGATATGATGATTTACAGTTCCATTGTCCACAAAGTGTAAATAAAATTTCAACTTTTGGAAGCGGTTTCATGGCATGTCATTTCTCACCATGGTGATGCCAACGTCTCAGCATCTGACCAGTGATCACGTTCACAGGTATTTGATTAATGACCAGTTACAAGCAAAGTTCATATAAAACATGTATTTTGTCAGCTGTGGTCAAGGAATCTTGTTTGTTTATTACATCTGCTTCAAATGGAATACTTCCTTTTACAATTGGATAGTAAACTTCGCTGTAATAAAACTGCTCAAATATATTTGGTTCGTTTAGCTTTCAAAGAAGTTTTTTCAATTGTTTCAGCAAGTCACTTGTAGTTGAGTCCGCCTGTATTTTCCATTTTGATAATTTGATGATTTATTCCTTATCCAAAATAACTGATCTTTCCGCTCTTTGTTGTCGAAATACTAAAGATTGTGGGTTGTTAAGCCTGAACATTATTTCCATTTCTATTCTCCAAAGACCCAGGAACATCGTTTACAATAATCTCACTAGTATTTACTTCATTCTTATGTCCTTCATCTTCGTCAGTTAGTTCAATGGCATCTGGTAATGCAGCAATTTCAAAATTATTCTCCTCTAAATATAAACTTTTTGATAATTCTAAGTCTTCCTCTAATTTCAGAAACCTTTGCATTGGCATAACTAAGCACGGACGAAAAGCTATAAGTGAAACTATTTTTTTACTATTCGTTATAAAGAGAGAAAGAATGCGTGAATTGCATGAACATCATTTCACTGTCGAATTTAGAGGACAGTTAAAAATAATTTGCAAAAACTTACCTAAGAACAATATTGCTTCAATTAACCAACGAAATCATAACAAAAGAGCTCTATCATATTAAAAATGCCCTGCAAAATATCCAAAGTAAACTGAAAAATAATTCTGCAACCCCAAAGGTGTAATACAAACTGCGCCCTTAAATGCGATGAATAAGCAAAATTCCAGAAAAGGGGGTGGAGGAGACACATAATTCACGCTGGATAAAGCTAATACAAATCCCTACATGTTCCAACTGTCAAAATATTCGCAACATACAAAAAATGATCCCACAAAATATTTTTCAGCTGTCCTCTAAATAGGACAGTTGGAAAAAATGTGTTAAAGAGCGAGGAAGGATTTTTTAGATCCCTAATATATGAAGTTAATTTTGAAGTTCTGAAAGCAGTAAAAAAGATTTGGTATATAACTATTGATTAAAGAAAATTGAAATACTTATAAAAATTTTGGAATCTGAATATTTCTTTAGAACCTCACTTATTCAGTGAATTAATATGTTGTTTGTACTGTCACATTCCTGATATTTAAATACGCATTATTTTTCTTTTGAGTTGCATTTTCATTGAACTGGTAATTAAAATAAATTTCCGCAATCTTATGTATATATGTAATACAAGGGCTTTGTTTCTTGAGTCCGGAAAAAACTTCGATCACTTTTGTGCTCAACATAAAGCTCACAATTGTTTTTCTTTGCGCCCTTGTATTGTAATTTTAATTTTAAGGTGTTCAGAAGATTTTAAGGTAATTCTAATAAATATGTGATTTTGATATTAAGGCTACAAATTACCCATTTACAAAAAAAAAAAATAGACATTAACAGAAAAATAACTAATGCTTTATATTCATATTATATTATTATGTTGATTCTCAAAATAAAAAGTCCATTGGACCAGTCATTGTTTTACAATTATATATATATATATATATATATATATATATATATATATATATAATTGTGAAGACTTTTCAAATAAGTTTTTAAAAAGCTCAATTTTCAAATATTTTTAATAATGTTAAGTTATTTATGTTCCTTACATTTCTATGCAACAAAGTTAGTATGGGTTTGACTATATATTCTTTTGCTGATTTAAAAACAAAATCTAGAAAAACCAGGAAAAAGCGCGAATTTTTTTTTAAAATTGTAACTTAAGCACTTTTTAAAACAATAACTAAAAATCTCATTACTAAATCCATTCTAACTTTTATAGAAAACACGTTTAGGATTGTATACAAAAATTTCAAAGCTCTATTATAAACAGAAAAAAATCCTTATGGGTTACAATTCACTTATATCTTCAAACTTTAAAATCTGAGAAACACGCAGTTAAATTTTGAAAGGCTTAAAAGAAAAGCTTATATTGCCCGTAAAGCTCTAATTTTTTTAATATGTTATTTTACAATATTTAATTTTACATTAAAACACTATTTTAATTAAATATGATATAAGCCAATTTTTTTTAAATTCAAAATACAGTTTTGCATATATTGATAGCATTTTCTATGACGGCAGTTTATTCAGCTTAATCTTAACATAATACTTTTACTCAAGTTTCAAAACACAAAGCATTTATGTACAAAATAAAAAAGACACTAACGTATCCTAAAAGTAGCCAGATTTGTTAAAAAAATTTACATTTTTTCGGTTTTAATTCGGTCAATTCAGGAAGTTTTAACTCTTGTTGTATAACTTTAAAATACTAAAATATAGTACTACACTATATTTACTATAATGTAACTTGGTACATCAAGGAAATGTTCAGGTTTATCTGCATAACTTGAATTCAGAATACATGTATTAGGAAGTCTAACTGCAGTATCAACTGAGGTCCTCTTTAAATTTATCATTTTCATTAGTATTCTTCCTATTTCAAATATTGTTTCTCATGACAACCTGAAAAAGTTATTTCGTGGCATTTTCACAGCAGGAAAAAAAATAATTAAAAGCCTTTAAGTTACGTAAGCTATTTTTTTTAAAATGGCCTTGAAATTAAAATTCCAATTAATTAATTATGAAAATTAAAAAAAAAGCAGGAATGGTTTTATTAATGAAAATGGTAATTTATAAACATTTCCATCTAAAAGAGTTGATTGTGTCCAAAATAGTTTTAAGGAATACAATTTAAGGTATCCGACTACCCTAAAATCATGATTTTTTTCAAAAATTGACAAATTTTGTTTATGATTTTATTTTATAGGCCATCGTATAAGCTCAATAAAAATACCAAGTTTTTTATTTTCCATTCACTGGAACAAAAATTACAAGTGTTTTAGTAAAAGCAGATGCCATAACTTTACACAAGATGGCAAACTTTAAAATGCGTTTTACTCGAAATGTGTTTTTCGCGAAAAGTTCAAACGGGGACAGCGATTGCTGAAAAGGTTTTGAAAATAATTTGCTGAAATTTTTTGAGTATGTTATGAATAACAGTAGAAGTGTTTTGATCTTCAGATTTATCAATCGCTGCTTTATTTTAAAATTTACAGTCCTTTATGTGGATATAATCACTTTCTTTTTAAGCAATTTCGTATAATCACTAAGATAAAGTGCTCTAGGTTTTGTAAAAATTGAAATATCTCTTATCCTGAAGGTCATTTCAAACACGAATAATAAAATAACACATCAAAATTGAAAAATTGAGAATTTTCTCAAAAAAAATTTGTACAGAGCGGACCCCGTTTATGTAATTTTTTGTATATTTTTACCAGTATTTTCCCATTTTAATAATAATAAATTTTTTTCTGCTTTCAATTTTAAGATTTTTTCCTTAAAATATACTAAATAAATCTAAAAATCACAGAAAAATCCTCATATTTCTATTTTTTCAAAAAAAAGTTGTCGCAAGTAGTCGGATACCATAAGAGAAGAAAAATTCTTTAAAATGAAACCGGAACTAAAACAATTGCTCAGAAAACTTAAAATATCTTAAGAACTAAATTGTTAACATATCTGGGATTTGGTGGAAAGCTTCGTTGTAAAATTGTAGTGCAGCAAGCAAATTTGTAGGGTACTGTGTAGACTTACATTAGTTTACAAAATACGGTACAGCCGAATTACGTAGATTAATTCAAAGTTAAGGTAATTTATCCATCCTCAGAGAACATAATTATCTTATTAAGAGGTGTTAGAAAGCTAAAATCAATTTTTTTTGACAATTTGTGATTTTAACATTTTGTAATTGTATAGATTTTAACCGTTCTTAAAATATCTTACTTTAACCACTTGAGTAATTAGAAGCCCTTAAAACATATTTCTAAAAAAATCCTTCGATATGGGCCACGCCCATTTAATTGGCGAAAAATGTAAACGAAGTACTTCGTTTTTGCCTAAAAGGTGAGCCCCTGATATAAACCAAAACATGTATCTTTTATTTTAAACTGATATTTTTATTTTTTTTATTTCCTAGCCGATTAAAAGCCTCACTGTATACATTAAAATCAATTTATCTCAAAATGTAAAGTTTGACGTTCAATGTACCTTTTCTGATAAACTACTGTTCATGAGTATGTAAATTTTTATGATATATTGATAATGACCGCTAGTATATACTGAAATGAGCCATTTTTTTTAAAAAAAATTCAAATATTCCTTTTTTACAGTTTTTTTATGTGAAAATAGGTCAAATTTCATTATGTTTGATAGAATATTTTATAAACTATAAGCAAATTCAAAAGTACCTAAAAGCTCATTTCAGTCTAATGAGAAAGGTACACTTTAATTCCATGAAAAATTTCAAGCATGTGCATATAACAGATTTTGAGAAAAGGTACATCGAAATACCAATCAACATTGTCACATTGTCAGTATAGAGAGACAGAGGTTTCCAACTCTTCTTAAAGTTTTTATTTACAGTTTAGCAGGCAATTATCTTCTTTATTTGCATATAAATTAAAGATATATAAACAGCAAACCATTTTTCTGTTGAATCTATTTTCTTTTGGTTTGAAACTTCAGAAATTGTTTGTTTCCAATTTCCACATTTCCATATCCTATTCTAACACAATGCTCCGTATGCATTAATTTTGAATGCGATATATACATAGTGTTTTTTTTTCAGGTATAGAAGTTTAAGTTGGCATTACTTTCCAAGATGGTGACCGATTTAACAGCTGTCAAGCGTTTTATTCTCAGTTTGGTTTGGCAATTCATCATAAATAGACTCACGCCTGAGCAACGCTATCAGATTGTGCAATTTTATTTCGGAAATAATGGTCGATTTTCATAAGCGAATTTTGTTTAGTGATGAAGCGCACTTCTGGTTGAATGGCTATGTCAACAAACAAAACTGCTGCATTTGGAGTGAAGCTAATCCACAAGTGTATGTCGAAATACCGTTACAGCCAGAAAAACTGACTGTTTGGTGTGCTTTATGGGCTGGTGGAATCCTTCAAAAACGATGAAGGCCACAACGTTACAGTCAATGGTGATCGGTATAGAGCCATGAATACTAACTTTTCCTTCCTGAATTGAAAAATCATGATGTCCAGAAGCTGTGGTTCCAACAAGATGGCGCAACATGTCACACAGCTCGTGCCACAATCGATTTATTGAAAGACACGTTTGGTGACCGCCTAATGTCACGTTTTGGATCTGTGAATTGGCCTCCAAGATCTTGTGATTTAACACCGAAAGACTATTTTTGTGAGGATATGTAAAGTCATTGGTCTATACGGATAAGCCTCAAACGCGTGCCCATTTGTAAGACAACATTCACCGTTTTATTGCCGATATTTGGCCACAAATGTTGGAAAAATTCATCGAAAATTGGACGTCCAGATTGGACTACTTCCGAGCCAGCCGTGGCAGACCTATGCCAGAAATCATATTTAAAATGTAATGCTACAAGAATATCTTTCGAATAAAAAAAATCATGTCAATCGAATAATACGTCGTTGTTTTATTGCAATTTAAAGTTCTATACCTCTCAAAAAAACACCCTTTATAACTAGTATACATAATGAATGGAAACATTTTTTACACCAACAATTTGAAAATTTACCCACAGTTCGAAGATGATTCATTTAAAACTTTTCGATTGGTTAATTATTTTCAATATTCAAAATATTTAATTATTTAAGGTTTCAAATTATGTGAAAGGAATTAAAATTTTAAGGGTTTTTTTTAAATGTAATTTATGTTACAGCTGATATAAAATCAAACAAACCTTTTTTAAAACGAGAATGCATTTTGTATTAAATTATTTGATTGCTCGTGTATTTCTAGTCGGATGTTAAACCAAAATATAAGAGCATAAATGTATGAAAATGTTATATCTAGTTTCCCTGACTATTATTAATTAATTTTTTTAGGATTTTCTTTTAAACTGAATTTGAAACAGTTTTTTTAAATATGTATGTATCTAAAATTTAAAGGTAGTTAAGTAATTATTATACAAAAAATATTCCTACCTCTCGTTCTTTTTACATTCTCATAAGTGGTTCCATGCAGTAAAATAATTCCAGTTTAAATAAGTAGCAGTTAATTTAAAATACATTCAGAAATTTTATTTAAATAAGATATATATTTATAAATGAATGCTTCTGTATTAAGAATTTAAATATAGGCATATTATCTGCAGGCAATATAATACAAAATGTAAAAATAATATGACTGAAAAATATGTATTTTTAAAATAAAAAATTAACAAGATAAACCAATTCTTATATAAACTTCTGTAAAATTAAAATATAAATTACTAAATAAGGAATATCTCTATAAAAGCACAAATTATCTAAGAAGATGTAATTTGGCCTTGCTTTTAATTCCTATTTAAGTCAAGTATTTAGTACATTTTGTTTTCCTTTTCGTAATCATTATAGTGTGACATTAGCTAAAAAATCTGTTGATTTGTTTTCAAACAACACAGGAATGAAAAAAGCTCACTATCTGTCTGATAACAATATTTTATTTTTAATAAGTAGAAAACATAAGATACTACACTGTAAAATTGTTGAGTAATTGCATTATATGATTAGTAAAAAGTTTAGTTATATATGGACTATATATTTGAAAAAAAAACTTTAAAAAAAATTAAAAACAAGTATGAAATCATAAATAATCCTTTAAATATAAATAAAATACTTTTCGCTTTATTTTCTTTATTTGTTCTAAATAAACATATGATTAGTAGGCAACGAAAACTTATTAATGATTTGAAGAATAAAAATAAATTAAAGTAAAAAAAAAAGAAACTAACTCTAAGCATGGCTTTTCATATTAAGATCAAAATTCGTTATTTAGTTATATTTTTACTTCTTTTCTTATGAACCAACATCCACATCAAAAAAGTTTAATCTGGAACAAAAACTCCGTGCAAAATTAATTTCTAATACATCATGAGGAATCAAAATCCCATGAAGATCGAAGTTTAATTATAATCTCCATGTGTAGTCAAAAGTTATGCTAAATTCAGCATCTAGGTCTAATAAGAGATGGGCAAGCTTTTCTTAAATTCTTGCCTCTTCTTTCTGCTTTTCCGTATAATGAGACGAGGAGAATCCTTTAAACTTTAAATGAATTCAGAGTAAGCCCTACAAACAATTAATTATTCATGCAGAGATCTTTCAGAAACCTCCGGTACCTGTATATTTTAACGCATTTGTGGAAAGCCGAAGAATCACCGCACGTACCATTTTTCAAGAGCAAAACAAAATTTCTCTTTGAATTAGGACGAGAAACGCGACAATGCATCTTATCAAATTCTAATCTTCGAAACGGGATGTTTTCTGTGCATTTCTATGGTCTTATTTAGGACTTTTGGTTTTCTGGCATGTCTGGAGGTAACTCTCACGTAATATCACAAAATTCTTTCTTTTGAATTTGAGATTTTTTTTTTATGTTATTTTCTTTTGACACGCACGGAATTTTCTGTGAGAAGCAAGAAAACTAATCAATAAATTCTCCTTTTTATGTACAGAACGCTATGTGGATTTTTTTTTCTTTAAAAAATTTGTTGTTATTATTATTATTTTTTTATTTTTAATGTCATTTGTAGAAGAAAGTGATAAATTTAATTGAAATTATTTTCAAATTCTATTAAAGATGTCTTGCTGTGGTATGCAAAATAAGGTTAAATATCTGTTTCTTGTTTTCCCCTTGATTTTTTTAACTTCCGTAAAAGGGAATTAGGAAAAAGAAAAAAAAATGGTCAAAATAGTAATAAAATTATATTATAGTATTAATAGAACATATTATAATATTAATATAATGCATAAAACATTAATATATTTATATATATATATATATATATATATATATATATATATATATATATATATATATTATATTTCTTGTCACTTCAGAAGAGCAACTATTTTCCAGCAACCATTTAGTTAAATAAAAGGGTTAAACTTTGAATTTAAAAATGAATAATATTTTAAAAATATTCAGCATTTAAAAAACATTACATGAAGGGTAACTTCCTTGGATATTTTCGATGGTGTGTACATGTTTCCAAATATGTTAGATGCAAGAATACTTTTTTATAAATTCGATTACTATTTGAATACTCTTTAACAATGAGCTAAGCTTAAATGTGGCTTTCTTCAGACAGTACTAAAAATTCATTACAAAGTAATATAAATTTCTAGATATAATTTTCATGACTGTTGATGTATTAATTTTTAATACATATCCTTTATTTATCAAATATTTTATCTAAAAAATTATTTACACCATGACAAATATTTTAGGGTGTTCAAACATATTTTATTACAAAGAAAGTAGTTTTAAAAATGATTACTTTAATAAAATTTCTTAGCTGAAAATTTTTAAGAAATTTTAATCGTTTGTTTATTTCATGAATATTTTACGCAAAGTAACTATATCAAACTACAAAAACGTTTCCAGTTTAATACTTACTTTTATTTGGCGAAATAAATATACTCATGGAATTCAATTTTTTAGCTGCATTTTATTAATTAATTTGCTTAATTATTGAAACAAGATATTTATTAAAGTATTGAAATATTTTTATGAACCTTTAATTTAAGAATATATTTTCCTTTACATTTACCAAAGGGCATTTTTATTTAGAAAATCTCCAATCTAAATTGAAGGTATTTGATGAAAAGATAAGTTAAATATTTTTAACATATTATCTTTTTTTTTAACGAATGTTTGGATTTATTTGTTAAGTGTAGTAAAAATATTCTAAATATATAATTGTGCACATATTTTTGAAGTTATTCTTTGCTTTTTATTGGAAATGTAATTATTTCAGAGATTTATCTTGTATTCTGTTCGTGAGTGTCACGAGTTTAAATAATTTGACGGACCAAGTCTTTCCTACTAAAATTTTCATAAAAACAAAAAGGGTAACATAAGTTATATTGTGCGTTTCGATGTAAAGTAGTTATTATCCACGTCAGCAAAAGAAATCTTTCAGCTTCTCCGAATATATCATCCGGCTGGCAGGGGTGCACGCAGTCATCTTAACGCAGGCGTCAACGTCCCGCCCGGTCTTGTTATTTCCTCATGCAAGAACTTAGCAATTTGTATCTTAACATAAAATAAGCAATAAATTTTAAACATGAATTAATACTAATAAATATTAAGTGAATATATGATTGAATATCAAATTTCAGCAGAGAGAGAATTAGGTTAAGTTCTCAAACAATAAAATACATAATACAAAGAAAATTGTAATATACAGTAAGTAATTTGATACATGAGATAATACCAAAAATTCTAACAATAAATTCCAAGTAAATACTATCATAAATAACCATATACATTTAATTTTCAATAGGCAGTATGCTCAACCTATTGATAGGCCTTTTATAAATACCTTTACCAGTTTTAATGTCTACAATTTTAACTTTCTTATCCTTCCCCATGTATATTTTAACAACACGTCCCAATAACCATTTACAAGGAGGAATATTTTCTTCTCTTATTAAAACCATACCTCCCAATTTCAGATTTTCTTTTTTAGCAATCCATTTCTTTCGTTGTTGAAGACTATTTAAATATGAAATTCTCCACCTTTTCCAGATCGTTTGAACTGATTTAGTTATTCTCTGCCAAACATTTAAACGATTTGATTCGCATTGCAACAGAGACGGTTCCACTATAGCTGTGATCGTTCTCTCGATTAAAAAGTGAGCTGGGGTTAAAACCTCCAAATCATCTACGTCAAATGAAAGGGGAGTAAGAGGTCGAGAGTTCAAAATTGCTTCAATTTGCGTTATTAAAGTCAATAATTCTTCATAACTAAATTTTGAGTTTCCTGCAACGCGTTTAAAATGATATTTTAAAGATTTTATATTAGCCTCCCATAGACCTCCCCAGTTTGGGCTTCTATGGGGAATAAATGACCATTCAATGCCTTCTTCTGCGAGAAACGCAAATAAAGACTCTTCTCTACCTCTTACTAATTTAGATAAAGCTTTTATTTCTCGATTAGCGCCTATCATATTAGCACCATTATCCGAAAATATTTTATGACACTTACCCCTTCTTGAAATAAATCTTTTCAATGCAGCAATTAAAGATTGCGAAATTAAGTCACTGATTATCTCTAAGTGAATGACCTTTGTTACAAGACAAATAAATATACAAACATAAACTTTAATTTCAGGACCTTTCCTCTGATATTTATTTTTGATAAGGAAGGGTCGACATAAATCAATTCTAGTTGAATTAAAGACCTTATCTGGAGTTATTCTTTCTTTTGGCAAATCGCCCATTTTTTAAAACAAATTTTAGGATTGAATTTAAAGCAAATTACACAGTTATGCACAACTTTTCTGCAAATGTTTCGCCCGTGAATTGGCCAATATTTAAGTCTAACCTGATAAAGTAAATGTTGGGGCCCAAGATGAAAATATTTTCATGGTAGTATTTAACAATAATTTCAGTTAGTTTACTTTTCGCAGGAAGCAATATACTATGTTTACTCGAATAAGAAACCTGAGAGTGTTTCAGTCTTCCACCTACTCCAATGATTCCCTTATCATCTAAAAATGGGGATAAATTTAAAATCTTACTTTTATTACAAATGTCATCACCATTTTGCACAGCTCTAATTTCCGTATAGAATGAGCCAAGTTGTACTTGTTCCATTAAATATATTTCTGCTTCCTCCATCTCATCTGAAATAAGAGGTCCCCTTTTCTTGTTAGTTGGATTTCTAATGTTAAATAGAAACCTGTAAAGAAAACTTAACACTCGAACGATAGTTAGAAACCTATTACTACGAGAAAGTAAATGATCAAAAAATGTTTGATTAAAATTTAACGTCAATACAATATTTTTTTACAATCATTTGATTTTAGTTCAGGCAAATAATCTACTTCATGCAGTTCCGGGCACTCAGAGACAGTTTCTGAGAGTTCGTCAGTTCTTAGGAAGGCTGGACCATTCCACCACTTGTTCTTGGAAATAAGTGTATCAACACTAAGTCCCCTAGACAAGAAATCTGAGGCATTGTCTTGTCCTGAGCAATGAAACCAAGAATCAGGATCAGATAACTTGGAGATATCCTGCACTCTGTTGTCCACGAATTGTTTTCATCTTTTAGAAGAGCCTTTTATCCAGAATAGGATTATTTTGGATATCTGTCCAGTGAAACACTTTGCACTCCTTTTACTTGCGGATGATTTCTTGCACCCTTGAACTCAATTGAGCTGCTACTAAAGCTCCCAGGAGCTCAAGTCGATGCAAAGTAACTGTTTTCAGGGGTACCACCCTCGTTTTTCAAGTGATGAGATTTACGAGCACTTCATTTTGTTTTCTTACTTTTACGTAAGCTGCTGCTCCATAAGCCAGTGTTTCTCAAAGTGTGGGGCGCGCCCCCCTGGGGGGGCGCGATAACCCTGCAAGGGGGCGCGAGCATATCGAAAATTTAATGATTTTTTAAAAAAATAACCGGAAAGAAGTGAAACAAAATACTTTTTCCATAATAAAAGAAATACACAACAACACTGATATAATTTATGTTTATCATCTGGCGTTCTTCTGTTTTAACATAAAATATTACTCGTTAAAAGAAAAAACGAAACTCAGACCCTGAGAAAAATTCTAAGATAAACATTTCATCACTTTAATTATTATTGAAATACTGTATATTAGTTGTAGAAAGAAAAGGAAGACATGATTCACTTTTCAGCCAGGCAGCATAATAAATTTGCTAGTCATTTATTTGATTGACCTTCAAACTTACTGGTAGGGTTTCTACATTAGTTTCATCCCATCTTTTATGTAGTATTTGTTTTTCGCATAGGGAAATTGTAAATAATGAAGAGTTTTACGATATTTGGAAAGAATTGATTGATTTTTTGAAGGATTATTTGGCTAAGATTTATTTTTACGAGTAATCTGAAACATATAAAGCATAGTGAGAAACGTCATAATACTTTTTAGAGCATCCGTATTTTTTTTTCTGAATACACTTATAACCAGGCAGCGGTGGCATCTGTGATCTGTATTGAAGGAAGTTGAAACTGATGCATATTATTCATGATTGAGAAACACGATGAACATGAAACGAAAGGAAAATTTTCAATGGCTTCCTAAAGAACTCCATCAACTGAAATATGAAGCCATAAGTGTACCACAAGGTTCAGTTCGACTTGTCAAAAAGACACAAGAAAGAAAAAGTTCAACTTGTTATTTGTTGATCACCAAAGGTGTTACGAGTTCGAGCCCAGTACCATTAAAGACCCGTCGTGAAAGGGAGAGGTGCACGTTAAATTTGTAAAGAGCTCAAACGTCCTCTTGTTGGAATGGTGTGGTAGTTAAGAGACCAGCTCAAGTATCGTCCTCGTCAACCATGGTTCAAAATTACGAGGTCCGTCTCTAAAAGCCCTTGTGTAGCTGAACAGTGCGACGTTAATATTCACTCACTCGATCATGAATGCTCATTAAAACTACAATTACTTGAACAAAAATATGACAGCTTTGCCAGCAAGTAACATTTCTGTAATATTAGTGAAAAGTATCTTTGCTTTTCGTCCTTTATTAAGGTCTATCACTTGTCAATCATTTTAGTTCAGTTTTATTGGACTTTTTCTCAAATCATCAAAGAAAGATTGAACATTCTTTGAAAGCCGGTAAGTATACTTTCTCTTAATTAAATTATTCACTGGAATTCCAATTTGTATCGTGTAGAGTAAAAATAATTATAAATAAATGATTGGGGTGACTGAGTTCTCCCGCACTACCATCAGCCTTAGTATCGAGTGCGTGCCTGCTCCCGGGTTAAAACATTTTGAAGTCTTCTCGCTTTAAATATTAAAAAGTAACACAATTATTCTTCATAGGAATTTTATATTCTTTTTCATTACTTAACATTAATTCTAAATGCTAATTCTGTGATTCTTAAAATTACAGTTCTTTTAAACAGTTATTTACAATTATAGCATTTATCTAAAAAAATCATTTTACATTTTTGTATACAATGTCGTGCACGCAGTTTTACTCTCCTTACAGTTTAGCTATTATATCAAGAATAATGTTATATTTTTTTAAAAAATTAACTCGTGCGAAGAGCCGGTGTTTCAGCCAGTATACGTTTAATGTATCAGTACTGAAGAAGGTATTTTATAAATAATTTCTTAATACTAAATTAATCTAAGTTTAATAATTATCAGTGACATCCATGGGCTTGTCTTGTAGAGCAAAGTTTTTCTAAGAAAGGTTTAATATCAGATATTGACACTGAGTTATTTTTCTTTATTTAGCTGAGATCTATATTTTGTCTTCAAAGCAGCCACCGCAGAAAATCCTGTTTAACATAGGTAGGATTTTCAAAATGGTAATAGTATACGAAGTGCTTTTGTTTTCAGTGCAGAAATTATGATTGAAAATTGAATCGCCAGTATTGAAAGTTTGAGAAACACTGGTGTACTATAAAAATAATTATAAAAAAAGGATTGAGGTGACTAAATAACCCCGCTGGGCCATTAGTATCGAGTGCGCGCCTGCTCCAGGGTTAAAACATGTTGAAGTCTTTTCGCTTTAAATATTAAAAATAATACAATTATTCTTCATCTGAATTTTATATTATTGTTCATTATTCAACATCAATTCTAAATGATAATTCTGTAAGGCTTAAAATTATAGTTCGCTTTAAACTAATTATACTTTGAGTAATCATTTAAAAAAATCATTTTACATTTTTGTAAACATTGTCGCGCACTTGGCTTTACTCTCCTTAAAATTCAGCGATTATTTCAATAATGTTTTATTTTCTTATAAATGAACTCGTGCAAGCGGGTACTTCAGCCGGTATACTTTTAATGTATCAGTACTCCATAGTAGTTTATAACTAATTAAATAATACTAAATTAGGAACAAGTTTAATAAGTTTTAACGACTTCCATGGGCTTGTCTTGCAAAGCAAAGTTTTTATAAGGAATGCTTATAATTATAGAAATTGACCCTCTGAGTTCTTTTTCTATATTTAGCAGATATCTATATTTTGTCTTCTAAGCAGCCACCGTATTTTGCAATAAGTCCAATTTAAAAATTAGAGAAAGGAAAAATAACACACATAATAATTATCCTATTATTTTATTTATTTTTTGCTTAAAAGTAGTATACAAAATTTAATACTTATGTTACTAATTTGTATGGTTTATAATTAAGATCGCCTTTTGTAGCTTTAGCATCAAAGTTCATTATTATTGCATTCAGTGCATTATTAATGTATAAGGGGGGCGCGATAAAAATTGTGATCGAAAAGGGGGGCGCCAGTATTGAAAGTTTGAGAAGCACTGCCATAAGCGAGTTTAGAGGCATCACAGAATATATGAATTTCAATGAGATCACTTACCTCATCATTCGTTGAATCGAGAACTAACCTTGGAATTCTAAGATGATCTAATAGGGACAGTTCTTTACACCAAATCAACCTCTTTTCCTTTAACTTTGGGGGTAAAATTTCAGCCCAAGTTATCTTTTTTTATCCAGAGTTCCTGTATGAGACATTTTATTCTTATAGTAAAAGGTGAGAACAATCCCAGGGGATCAAATATCTTCCCTATTGTTTGGAACATAAATCTTTTAGTATTTTCGTTTATCGAAACGAATTCCAGAAAACATTTAGTATCCAACGTCAGACAGTCATCTGGAGTTTGCCAAGCCATGCCTAACACTTTTGTTTTGTTTGTTCCCAGCTTGATCGATGCATCCATAGAATGTGTGTCGAAACCTTCAGCCGCCCACTGAGCCATTAAAGCGGTATCATTGCTGATCCATTTTCTCATCTCCATTCCTGCTTCTTTCATTATATTCTTAGCGTGGCGAGACATGAAAAGAGCTTCTTCTCGAGTATCCTGTCCCGTAATCCAATCATCCGCATACATGGAAGAATCTAAATGTTGTACAGTTATGGGATGATATTCGTTATATTTCTCAATGTGATATTTGACTGTTACTGTTAGAAGAAATGGACTAGAATTAAATCCAAATATTACCCTGTTAAATCTATAAACTTGCAAAGTGAGCTTTTCCCCAATACGTGGATTACTATCCGTCCATAAAAACCGTACAAAATCCAAATTTGAAGAAAAGCATGACGAATATCCGATGATATTGCAACTCGATTTAGCCTGAAATTAATTAAAACATCTAAAAGATTAGGATTCAAATTAAGTCCAGGCCACAAGCAATCGTTCAGTGATAGTTCGTTTGCTTGGCGTGAAGCTGCATCGAAAACAATACGAGTAGAAGTAGTAACACGACCCTCCTTTTTCATCGCTTAGTGTGGTAAGTAATACATTGGTTTGTGTACATTAATTTCAGTATCTTTGACTTTTTATATGATTCCTTGATTCAAATAATCTTGAATCGTTTCTTTGTATTGAGTGTAAAGCGTTTTATTCCTTCGTAACCTTCGCCATAAACTCTGGAAACGTTGTTTTGCCACAGAAAAGTTATTCGACAATTCGTTCCAATATTTACGAAAAGGTAATTCAACCACATACCGATTATTATTATATTGTACAGTTTCTTTAAAAATATTCATAGCCTGGTCATCTTTCCGATAGCAAGGGTCATCTTTTATGCCAAGGGATTCGAGCTCAAAAAACAGTTTTAATATATCCTCAAAAGAATCATTATCTTTAAGAAAATAACATGAAAAGTTATTAGTATTGGTTCCCTGGAGTTGTCAACCAGCAATCCATCCAAATTCAGTTTCCCTGAACAGCAATCCTTTATTTACTGTATATACGCGTTATCTTTAATTATTCTAAAGAAAGTATCCGCATTCAGTAAGGCGTGAATTTCCTTAGCTTCGTGAAAATAGGGATCGGATAATTCTAAAAATTCAGGAATTTTTACTTCCGAAACATTTAACGTAACACTTGGTGACAACCCGGTAGTTTTTATTAGTCAAGAAATATTCTACGTTTTCTCTAAAAGTAAAAATTTTATTAGAAGTAAAAATATTAGTTTTCCCTTTCAAATTTTGTTTCAATGAATTGAGTCCTGAAACTGAGGAATTTATTTTTTCTATTGTAATGCCAAGAAAATCACACATTTTTCTGGATATAATATTAATATTAGACGCTGAGTCAAAAATGGCGGGACATTTTAGTTCTCAGCCTTCATTATTTCGTAAGAAAACGCTACCAGTCGATATTAACACGTTCTTTCTATGTTGAGAAGCAGTGCTACTCAAAACTGTGTTCTGTGTGGAAGAATCCACCACATCCGATTCCCGGTCCCCCGGGTTTGTTAGTACTGGAAGTTCGGTGGAGAGAATAACCCCTTTTCTTCGGTTACCTATTGCCGCAGTACAGAGGGTGCAAGAATGTTTATTGCTACATGGGCACATATACGTCGAAGTACATTGCATCCTTTTGTGGTTATTTCGCAAACACAATTCACATAACTTATGCAGACGGACTAGATCTCATCGTTTTTCGGGGTTTAATTCTAAAGGGTGTTTATTTTTAGAGGTATAGAATTTTAAATTGCAATAAAACAACGATGTATTATTCGATTGACAAGATTTTTTTTATTCGAAAGATAATCTTCTGGCATTGCATTTTAAATATGATTTCTGGCATATTGCTGCCACGGCTGGCTCGGATGTTGTCCAATCTGGACGTCCAAATTTCGATGACTTTTTCCAACATTTGTGGCCGTATATCGGCAATAACACGGCGAATGTTGTCTTCCAAATGGTCAAGCGTTTTTGGCTTATCCGCATAGACCAATGACTTTACATAGCCCCACAGAAAATAGTCTAGCGGTGTTAAATCACAAGATCTTGGAAGCCAATTCACAGGTCCAAAACGTGAAATTAGGCGGTCACCAAACGTGTCTTTCAATAAATCGATTGTGGCACGAGCTGTGTGACATGTTGCTTCGTCTCGTCGTTGGATCAACAGCTCCTGGACATCATGATTGTTCAATTCAGGAATGAAAAAGTTAATAATCATGGCTCTATACCGATCACCATTGACTGTACCGTTGTGGCCTTCATCGTTTTTGAAGAAGTACGGACCAATGATTCCACCAGCCCATACAGAGCACCAAACAGTCAGTTTTTCTGGATGTAACGGTGTTTCGACATGCATTTGTGGATTAGCATCACTCCAAATGCGGCAGTTTTGTTTGTTGACGTAGCCATTCAACCAGAAGTGCGCTTCATCGCTAAACAAAATTCGCTTATGAAAATCGGGAACAACGGCAATCTCGTTTTGGGCCCATTCGACGAATCTACGCCTTGCTGGATCATATTTAAAATGTAATGCCTCAAGATTATCTTTCGCTTAAAAAAATCATGTCAATCGAATAATACATCATTGTTTTATTGCAATTTAAAGTTCTATACCTCTAAAAAAATACCGTTTAGAAACTTTTTGCATCGAAATATCGGATGTGAAGTTTTATCCTTACAAACTATGCAACTCTTGTTTTCAACAGATTGATTTATTAAAAGATTGGTTTTTGTTTTAAAGGATAAGTTAGGTTTTTTTAATAATGTTTTTGTTTCGACAATACAATTTTTATCTACGGATAAAAGAATGGTTGCGTGTTGTTCTAAAAATGCAATAAATTTTTCAAATGTGGGAATATCTTTTGCTTTTAAACTCAGTTCGAATTTTTTCGTGATTTATTATCCAATTTTTTTAGCATAATATTTAATAAAAATACATTAAATAAATTATTTTGTTCATAGTTTAATAATTTTAGATCCCGTAAGTTTTTTTTTATGCAATCAATCATTTCACTAATTTCTTTCGGATTCTCACGTTCTATCTTCTTAAAATTTAATTTTTGTTGCACATGAATATCGACAACCACTCTTTTGTTATCATATCGGGATTCGAGTGCTTCATACAATGAATAAAATGTATCGAAAGTGGAGGCAAATTTTTTAACTACATTTGATAGACAGGAATTTAAGTAATATAACTTCTGTGACTGAATCAGTTATTCGCTTGTTGCAATTAAATCGTCAAATTGGGATTTAAAGTTAATAAATTGTTCATATTTTCCCGAAAAGGTGGGAAGTATTATAGGTGGAATTTTTGTTTGAGCAAAAGTTCCGTTTTCGTATTTGTTTTTTTCAACTGCATTCACAGACAATAATACATTAATAGAGTTAATCAATTTTTTAACTCTTACCTCCAAATCGTCCAGACGTGTTTCACATTTGTATAAATCTTCTCCGAATTCCGCTTCTTCTGTTGGTTTTGCGGTTTCTAATCCAAAAAGTAGCTCTTTCAATTCTTCAATTTCCCTCTGGAGTTGGTCAATTTTCTTGAGTTTCACCTCCAGCTCGGTTATGTCAACATGTTCGGACACCTTGTCCATGAAGGTTGCAATTCTAGTAATACTTTCTTTTTTAAGGAAGTTTTAGCTTTGTTTAATTTTAAAATACCCATCGCGCTTTAGTTCGTGACTCACGGGCCAACAGGACAAAAAAATGTTCGTGAGTGTCACGAGTTTAAATAATTTGACGGACCAAGTCTTTCCGACTAAAATTTTCATAAAAACAAAAAAGTAACATAAGTTATTGTGGATTTCGATGTAAAGTAGTTATTACCCACGTCAGTAAAAAAAAACTTTCAGCTTCTCCGAATATATAATCCGGCTGGCAGGTGCGCACGCAGGCATCTTCACGCATACGTCATACTCGCAGTCATCATTACGCAGGCGTCAACATATTCACTCTTAAGGTTTATGTATAAAATACATAAATACTGAGTAATTATAAGAGGTAAAATAATAACAGAAGTAACAGAAATATTTTTATATCCTTAACAGTTGTTTTCATTTATTAAACAACATCAAAATGAATTTGTCCATTGATTAAAGTAATATGTTTTACGAGGCGTAATGTAATATCAATTTATTCATTTATTGAAATCTGTTTTCAAGTATTCTATTTTAAACACACATTTCAATTCGATTTAACAGTTTTTAATCTCAATTTTCTTAAAAGAAATAATGGGAATCCCCTATAATGACATCCGTGAAGACATAATTTTTTATATGCCAAAATTTTTTTTTTTCATTTTCTAACGAAAACGTATTTCTTATTTGAAGTTTGCAGTCAAATAACTGCAATGTATACAGTTTGATTATAAAGTAAATAAGAGAAAACCATTTCAGTTTCCATGATTATTTGATTTTAATACATTTTTTTTCAAAAATGGTTTTTGTTTTGAAGTGACGATATTCAACTATTTTTTAATTCGAAATTTGAGAGGCATAATATAACTATGCTAACAGACCCTTTTATCTAAAGAATCCGCATGTGTCTTCAACTACTGATCATTTATTTTGTTACAGCTTATTATATAGCATTATTGCACGTTAAGTGTTATTGCCGAAATTAGAAAATAATATTTATGCAGATCCCTCATTTTAAGATTCAACTAAATTGCATTACAGGTAAAGTAAATTAATTCATAAATAATACGCAAAATCAAGACTTAATGCCGTGTGCAAGGAAACATTAATTAAAAATTCTTAATAAATGTACTAGTTTTGACTAAGTGCATCACACAACTTTAGATAAACTTAGTGATGGAGCTAAAATTAATTTGATAATTAATGCTTAGGATGAAGTAAATTATAGAATATACGTATTTTCGTTTGAGAAAATTAATTTCCTAGCAAAATAAATAAAATTATTTACTTTGAAAGATCTTAAAGATTTAAGTATAAAGTAGTAATTAACGTATAAAATTGGGTTTGAGATTTATTTGAATTAAATAGAAAAAATAACGAGAAGAAAAAAGAAAAATTAATTTGTATTAAAAGAAAAAAAAATTAATCACAATCAAATAAATAATTTTACTCAAATCTCTAGTTTCTAGACCAAATTTTGACTATCTCTAAGTAATAAAAATGATACATCATAGTTTTTTCAAGTTTTTGTAATTTTATTTTACTGCATATTGCTACTTCAACATCAATAAATATAAGTTGAAAAATTTTGTACAAAAGGTTTGCAAAAATTCTAAGATTTTCAATTCAAGGATATTTTTTTTGTATTTTTGTTATTAAAGATTTTAAAGAAACAATTCATCTGTATGTGCTGTTTACTTTTCATTCAAAATTCTTTTCTTGTAAGAGATACACAAATAATAGTTTACCTAGGAAAAAAACAGGAATTCCTTTTAAACACATTTTAATGCTATTTATGCTAATAGTTCTATATTTATGATAGAATTGCCAGTGTTAAAAGTAATAAACAGTGTTTTTTCCAGGTATAGAAATTTAAGTTGGCATTACTTTCCAAGATGGCGACCGATTTAACAGCTGTCAAGTGATTTATTCTCAGTTTGGTTTGTCAATTCATTATGAATAGACTCACGCCTGAATAGATTCGTCGAATGGGCTCAAAACGAGATTGCCGTTGTTCCTGAGTTTCATAAGCGAATTTTGTTTAGGGATAAAGTGCACTTCTGGTTGAATATAGCTACGTCAACAAACAAAACTGCCGCATTTGGAGAGAAGCTAATCCACAAGTGTTTGTCGAAACACCGTTACATCCAGAAAAACTGACTGTTTGGTGCGCTTTATGGGCTGGTGGAATCCTTCAAAAACGATGAGGGCCACAAAGTTACAGTCAATGGTGATCGGTATAGAGCCATGATTACTAACTTTTTCATTCCTGAATTGAACAATTATGATGTCTAGAAGCTGTGATTCCAACAAGACGGCGCAACATGTCACACAGCTCGTGCCACAATCGATTTATTGAAAGACACGTTTGGTGACCGCTTAATTTCACGTTTTGGACCCGTGAATTGGCATCCAAGATCTTGGGATTCAACACCTCTAGACTATTTTCTGTGGGGTTATGTAAAGTCATTGGTCTATGCAGATAAGCTACAAACGCTTGACCATTTGGAAGACAACATTCGCCGTGTTATTGCCGATATACGGCTACAAATGTTGGAAAAAGTCATCGAAAATTGGACGTCCAGATTGGACTACACCCGAGGCAGTCGTTGCAGTCCTATGCCAGAAATCATATTTAAAACGTAATGCCACAAGATTATCTTTCGAATAAAAAAATTCCATATGAATCGAATAATACATCGTTGTTTTATTGCAACTTAAAGTTCTATACCTCTAAACAAACACCCTTTACAAAACATATCTTGCATTATTAGTAGTTAATAGTATATAGATAAAAATAAAATTTGCAATAACTCTGCTATCTTTATTTGCTCCGCAAAACTTTTATTTCGCCAATAAAACGCGGATAATTAAAAATATTACCATCATTGGTTGTTCAAAAAATATTATTATATTGAGAGAGAAGAGACAATGTTATTCTTATTTTATTTATTTTTAAATTTATTAACAAATTAATTATTATGTAATGATAAATGCAAGATTAAAAACGTTTATCTGCTAAGATATGAGTATCTAAAATCCATGGATAATTGCTAATTATAATGACAACATATTATTTATTTTATATTCATCTAAAACAATAAAATAAAATATGTGACTGGTAATCCGGTTTTTAACACATATGTATATTTATTCGCGTTAACATCAGTATTTGATCAAAAAAAGTAATTGCCAATGTATTTCTTTAAAGAGACTGCCTACCTTGAAAATGTCTTTTTTCGTCTACATAAGACATTTTTTTTATTTCAAAATCTTATGTTTTGAAAATTTTTGTTTACAAACCAGTTTTCCTTTCTTATGTACGCGAAATAGAAACAAAGCTATAGTAATTTAAAAAAAAAACATCAATCTATGCAAAAGGGCAGTAAGGTAAACCTTTCAATGATTTTCTCTCAAAATTATGTTTTCCAAAGAAACTCTTTTCCAGATACAAGATATCTTAAGACGCAAACCAGATAACGTTTTGAAATTTTTGCGGGAATGTTTATTATCCTATTTTTCATAAAGTGGATCATAATTTTTGTTGTAGAATAAATACTTTTTCATTTAGGTTGGTTTTTATAAAGGAAAACTTTAAAAATATCAAAATTTTCATAATATCATCCATAATTGTGTCATTTTTTGTAATTTAGTATTTCTCTTCGATTTTGGTTTATTTTGAAGAGAACCATAATACGTATGTTGTGTATAAAGAAAATTATGATAATTACATTAGAAAGTAGTTTAATACACAGTGTAACTCGTTTTAGTAAAAATTTGGTAAAATTTCCTTGAAAACAACAATTTTTTTCTAAAAATACAATATTTATTTTAAAATGTTTGTGCATTTACATATTTTGTTTATATATTTCTTCCTAGAACACTGAATTTGTATCAAAAATTTGTTTTTATAAAAAAAATGGGCCCGAATCTAGGCAGTCACCTTAAAACAAATAAATGATACATACTGGACTACAGTTTTTCAGCAATTTTCAATCATTTTAAATATTTACAGGAACATAATTCCATGAAAAAAGTTGCATGGCTTAAGTATACTTTAGATTTTAAAACGTTGTTCTCTGAAAATGATTTATTTGTATCAACTTACTCTTTTGTAAAATTTTCTATATACTAAATATTCCAAAACACATGCGTTTTGTGAAACACTTCCCAAAATATAAGTATACAAAATAAAGTATGACAAATTATCCTATGGTCAAAATTTGTTTTTATTTTACACAAGTGTATGTACTGAAAAGTTTATCAAATGTTGCAAAATATTTTATCAGTGTCTTTATAAATTAATGCAATCCCAGAGTTTTTGTAAGTTGACTCACCTGTTAATCTTACTGCAATGCTTTCATTTAGGATATTTTTTATTTAAAAATGGCATGTAAACTTTTCTTTGAAGGTGGTGCAAATTCCTTCTTAAAGAAAGGTTTGTCAATAATAACTTTGAATGTAATGTGCTATGAGTCACCTATCTCTAAACTGCCCTGTAAATTTAATCATTCCTTTATCAATAGAATTTTACATAATTAATAAAATTATAACTATAATTACTTCGAAAGTGTCGTAAGTTTATCTTCAGCAAAGAAATATTATTTAGTTCAAAACTCTACAGTATATAAGTATCGAATTCATTTTTATATATGAATGTTAGTAATGTATGTTAATGTTTTAAAATTTATCGTTTGTTAACTGTTTAATGCAGTGCTTCACAAACTGTGGGGCGCGACCCCTAAGGGGTGCGATAACTCTACGAAAGGGGCGCAAGCATATCGAAAATAAAAGACTGAAAAATGAATTTACTGGAATGAAATGAAACAAAATACTTTTTGACAAAAATATAGATTGCATTGATATGATTCATATATATCATCTGGCCAAAAAACGTCTTTAAAAATAAATGATTCTACTTAAATCACTCATTATCTATCTTTGATCCTATAACTAAATAAAAAAAAATGTTTTGTTTACTTTGTTGTAATCCCGCAATGAGAGATTTTTTATAACGTTTCTTTTAACCTAAAATATTACTTTTGCTGACCTTCAAACTTACTGGTATGGTTATCTGCGTCCCATTTTTAGGTAAGTTATAAATTATGTAATTCTGATGCGCTTTTTTAAATATGAAAGAGTTTTATGATATATGTATAAGCATATTGAGCACTTTGAAGGATCATTTGGCCAAGATTTAGTTTTATGAGTATTTTACTCAATTATTTTTTAGAACTAATATCCATATTTTAAAATGAAGTACACTTTTAACACGGGAGCGATGCGCATAGTCACCCCAGGATCACGAAATCGTTAATTCTGGGAAAACTGTTTATTTTTTATCAATAACCTTGATGGAAAATCATCAAATATGACAGTCTTAATTGGAACTAAAATGAATTGATCACATAGCTCTTTCTTTTATGGGGGTGGCAAACGTTTTTTTATTATCTTAAGGTACTAGTTTTGAAGGGTACACGACCACTTTTGTTTAAAAAAATTTCCTTGAACATGCTGCATTTCCCAACTGTTAATAACTTAGTAATTTTAATTGTGATATTGTACGACTGATTATGGATTGTAAATGTAAATGAGCAGAATATATAAAAAGAAATGGCCATCTGTGATTTCTCTGAAATAAAATTGAAAATGATCAAGCAAGGGAAAAACTTGCTGAATTAATGCATATTAATCATGATATCAGAAATAAATTTGAGAAAAGCAATGAACATGAAACGAAAAGAAAATTTTCAAATGCTGCCCTATGAAATCCTTCAAACTGCAATAACGTGAACAAAATGTGCCAGTTTTGCTTGTGAATAACATTCCTGTTGTGTCAGCGAAAAGTGTCTGTGATATGTGTTCTTTATTAAAGTCACGCACGTTTGGAACAATTTAGCTCAGTTTTATTATATTTTTCCTTCAATTATGAAAGAAAAATTGAAAAATCTTTGAAATAGGTAAGTATATTTTCTCTTAGTTAAACTATTAACTGAAATTGTGATTTTTATCGTGCATATTAAAAATAATTATAAAACAGAATTGAGCTGAGACACTCCGCGTGACCATGAACATTAGTATCGAGTGCACACCTAATCCCGAGCAAAAAGTTTTCTCGCTTTAAATACTAAAAATAACACAAGTGTTATTGTCTCATTGGAATTTTACATTATTCTTTATTATTTAACCTTAATTCTAAATGCTAATTCTGCAAGGCTTAAAATTACAGTTCGTTCAAAACTATTTATAATATGAGTATTCAATTCCAAAAATCATTTTGCATTTTTGTATACATTGTCATGCACTTGGTTTAACTTTCCTTATAATTAATACATTATTTTAAGAATAATACGATTATTCCTAAAGAAATAAACTCGTGTGGAGAGTGGGTACTTCAGCTAGTATAAGAACAAGTTTAATAATTATTAGTGACTTCCATGGGCTTGTCTTGCAAAGCAAAATTTTTCAAAGGAAGGGTAAAAATTAGAAATTGTCACTCTGAGTTATTTTTCGATATTTTTCTGAGATCTATATTTTGTGTTCAAAGCGGCCATTACAGAAAATCCGTATTTATACAAAGGTATGATGTTGAAAATGGTAATAATATACGAAATGCTGTTGTTTTCAGTGCAGAAAATAATTCAGCATCCACCTCTACCCAGAATTCAAAGAGCAATTTATTACATATTTGCCCTTTAATGTCGTCGCTGGATGTGAAATCTATGAAGATCTCTTTTTCGGCACTTCAGATCTCTGCTGAAAAATTTTGAAATGAGTCCCTAACCCATTCGTAACTTGCTATCAGTTTGCCCTCGTCTGTGTACTTGATGATGCTTTATTGACGTCGAATGCTCACTGAGATTAAAAAATATATCTATGATTATGTGTGTTAATCCTCTGCCGTAAATACTTAATATCATGAATTACAACTATCGCTTGAATTCTAAAATGTATATTCAGGATATATTCGGTAGCTAATTGGCTCGACCAAGACTGTCAGGAATTGTATGAGAAAAAGCATTTTTTCCATGCTTTCTGCAGACGTCCGTTAGATTGCCCAGACTCACATGGACGTTCGCGAGAATGCCAGATGTAAGGGATATGGTAGACAGCAACATAGATTAGACTATTTTTCTAATGACATTTGTACTTTTAGAAATGGATGATGAAGGAATTAAATATTTTATTAAATATCGTTTCGCAATCTGTTTCAATTTAAAAATTAGAGAAAGAAAAATAAAATAATAATTAACCTACTATTTAAAAGTAATTTATTAAAATATATATTATTTAAAAGTAACATATGTAAAAAATTCAATACTGATCTTATTAATTTGTAGGGTTTATAATTAAGATCATATTATAAAATTAGCGTCAAAGTACATTATTATTGCATTCAATTTATTATTATTATATAAGGGGGGCGCGATAAAAACTATGATTGAAAATTGGGTCACTAGTATTGAAAATTTGAGAAGCACTGGTAACTGAATATATTAATATAAATATGTAGGTTATGTAATTTTAATTACCCCTAAAATATTTAAACAAATGATGTTTACTTTTTTTTCAAAGGTATACAAACTTTCTTAAGGAATTGGTTTAAACTGATTTATATATATATATAAATGACATATTTTTAACTTTTCTTTAAACTATAATGTTCATATTTCCAATGACCAAGTTCATTTGAGGTCATCAAAGTATATATTGCTTCTTTAAAAGTTTAAAAATATCAAATTACAGATACAATTAATTTAATTCTTTAAAAAAATACCAAAAAAGCGTATTAAACATACCAATATTTCGAACATAAATCATTAAATATATACATGTCATTAAAAAATGAATTTAGCCGCTTTCAAAGGAAACATGTTTTATACTAAACACAGTCTGGAAACGCAATATGTCAAGTGTGAAATATGGATATACACACATATATTTTTTGAAATACAATTGGAATATTCTGAATCATTTTGCAAAAAATTAAAATGAGCACTTTTCTCAATAACTACCTCCTGAAAATACTTAAATCCAGGTAACGTACATAAGCATTGATTTAATGCATTGGTATATATATATATATATATATATATATATATATTTAAATATTTAAAATCAATCATCAACAATCACAATAATCATTTAAAAAATTGAAGTATACGAATCTTTTTTATACTAAATCCTATTTCAAAATATCAATGGCAAATATAAAACATAAAATTCCATCGTTTTCAAAACAAATTAAAAAATTATAAAATGAAAATTTATAATTTTTTTTTATAAAATATCCAAAAGCATCCTCAGACTTAGGACCGAAAAGTGGGGTTAGACTAGTTTGATGGCACCAAACTTCCCACTATTGCAACTTGGTAAGTTAATCGGAAAATATCCAAATTTCAAAAATTTAAAAATTAAAAATGAAAAAGTTAAAATTAAACCATGAAACTTGAAAAATGAAACTATTCGCCATCGCATTCCTAAAGATATTATAACACAAAAATATTAAAATTATAAAACGAATTAGTGCATAATATAAGTGAACCATCGAACAACAAAGTTGATGCAGCCATCTTTAAAATAGTTGTATATGTATAAAAAATATTTGAGATTCGAAAGTTCAAATTAAAAAATATCTAAAATCAAATAGTGCAAACTAAGAAAATCCGAAAGTTCAAATTAAAAAACCCAAAAGTTAACATTAAAAAATCCGAAAGTTCAAATTAAGAAACCCGAAAGTTCAAACTAAAAAAATCCGAAATTTCAAATTAAAAAGTCCGAATGTTCCAATTAAAAAATCCGAAAGTTCCAATTAAAAAATCCGAAAGTTCAAACTAAAAAATCCGAAAGTTCAAATTAAATACCCAAAAGTTCAGACTAAAAAATATCTAATACCGAAAATTCAAATTAAAAAAACCCAGTATATTCTCAAATGAATAGCGTAAATCATTAAAAACTCACCAAAGAGCATCCTATCAAGAATTCAATCCATGTTTATAGAACGACGTCTCATATTAATGCATCATTTACTACTCCTATGTTTTGCTCATAACTCCTACAAGTGCCATGCCAATCCAAATGATTCATAATCTAACACTAGAGTTTAAGCACTTGGCATTAGCTGCAAACCAGACCGCATGCAAAAAACTTGCTTGATTGCTCATAAGCGTTTGATTGGTCATAAATATTTGATTGGACATAAATGTTTAATTGGTCATAAATATTTGATTGGACATAAATGTTTAATTGGTCATAAATATTTGATTGGACATAAATGTTTAATTGGTCATAAATAATTTTAAAGAGCAGTCGTGTAAATATTGGTCTATGTGTGTATTAAAATGTATCATGTGTGCGGAAAGCGCATATACTTTACAGCTGCACCACTAACAAGCTGAATTTGTTAACCTAATGTTGTGTGGTGGATTTGTGCATTTATGAGGTTAAAATATATTTAAGAAATATTTTTTATCTATATATTTTTATCTATATAAGTTGATGGGATAATCACTCTGTATGCAACACAATATAAATTTCTGGATATTCTTGAATTTATCAATAGTGTACGTAGTTAAATTATTATTTTTCATCAGAAAATTTAAAATTATATTTCTAAATTTTGATATATCTAGACAACTATTGTAGATCGATTTCTTTTTGACATTGAATTTAAATGCTTCCCTTTTATCATATATATTGCTATACAAATTGTTTTCATTAATAGCTTAGTCTAAATCTAAAAATTCATCTTTGTTCGAGTTAAAATTCGTCTGTATTAATTTTAGGTATTCCGGATAAAAATTAATATTAGGTTTAAATTCCCTGTCACGACCAAAAACAATTAAATGATCTATGTATGTTAATAACATATTTAATAACATAACTTATTATTATATATATATATATATATATATATATATATATATATATATATATATATATATATATATATATATATATATATATATAATTATATACATATACATGATATATATATATATATATGTAGTGGGTGGGCTGGTCAGAGATCACACGTCATTTATTATTGATTTTATTTTAATTACTCGTAATTATATATATATACATATATATAATTACAAACTATTTACATAAAGCAAATTATACAGTGTCACTTACTTAATGTCCTTCAACGTCTTACAACACACATGAGACAATATTGTCTTGCTTCTCGTCATTCTCAATATGGCGTCGTCTCTCTTCAGCATCGTTGAGCGTCGTACAACTGGCAGGCTCTCACGCTCGCACTCATGCGCAGTAGAATTATTGGAATATGGCTTGGAAATAGGGGCCGGCACCATATATATATATATATATATATGGTGCTGTTGAGGGTTTCACGAAGATCGATTTAACATTTAGTTTTGATTCATGTGTTTGACATGAATATTCATATGTTAATCTCATGGTGTGTGAATTATTTTGAGACATGAGGGTTTAGTTCTGAGTAAGTGGATAAGGAGAATATAAAGTAATTTTTAATGGAATTTATATATATATATATAATAAGTCAAACACATAATGATATTAAAGATTTATATATTTTTAAAGACTGGCAACTTGGCTTTCAATTTTGATTGTCATTGCTCGGTGGTACAATATGATGGTGTTTGTGCTATCGTCAATCAATTACCATTAGAGAGAGATATTTTTTTGGTTATGATGGAATATGATAAAATGAGACACTTACATAAGTGTGATTTGGAGGAATATAGAAGGCGCAGACAATATGAGACAGCATGCAAAAAAATTATAAATAATATAAAAATAAAAAAACGTTAGCTTCTTGTTCGTTTGTTAATGAGAAATTTACGAAATTAGGAATACATGATAATGAAAACATTAAGAGATATAAAACGCGTATTATTTGGAATACTGGATTTGTAGGAAATTACTATGATGTATCGAAGTGGAGGAATTATGAATTGAAATGTAATTATTTTAAGTATGACGAAACATTTGATAATAAGTATCATAGCGATTCAGATAATTTAAAATTGAGATTTAGAAAATGTGGGGATAAAAGATGCAAAACCTGCCCCATGATGCAACATGAACAGAATAATGAAGAATCAGAATTTAAGTTCTGTAAAACATTCAACTGCATTTATATGTTGACATGTGGTGTCTGCGGCTTTAAATATATAGGTCAAACATCAGGAGCTATGAACCTGAGAATCAACCAACATAGATCCGACATTGGAAAAAATACATCAACAAAAAATATAGGAAGAATAGAAATACAACATTTTAATAAACATGGCTTTGAAGATGTTGCGTTAAATATTATTAAAATTGTTCCAAATAAGATAAATAGACTATGGTATGAAAACGTTTACATTGGTATTTATAATGCTATGTATCCTTACAGATTGAATGTAATATGGAATAATAAGAATTTAATACAGGCAGTGAAACAAAATGATAAAGAATTTATTTATAATAGTAGAAATAATAGTAATAAGAGAAAAAGAGTTGGTAAGGGTGGACGCAAAAAGAGAGAAAATAGAGATATAGATACAGTTAAAAAAGAAGTAAATATTTTATTACAAGACTTTGAGAATAGTTTTAGTGTTGGAAAAATAAAGTATTTTTTTATTTGGACTTAAAAAACAGGAAATAATAATAGTTTTAAATTTATTAAAAAGTATTAGATTAAAAGATAATCATGGATCACACTTGGTAATGGATTTATGCAAATATATTACAAATAGATTAAAAATAAAGATAGACTCTAAGGAGGTTTATAATATAGAATATTGTACTTTGCTATATATGAATAAATCATATAATGGGATACAATTTTCTGAAATATTTGGGAAATACATGGATTTATTTCCGATGAAAAATTTGTTAATAAAACGAGCGTTCAAGTATAATAAAAAAATTAGTAGATCAATTTTCAACTATAATAGTATTAAGGAATTGGTGGATAAAAAAGAATGTTGTTGCAATGAATACAATAATTACGTAGACGAATATCACGGGCACGTAATAACTGGCAACTTAGAAATTGTACAGGATCACACACACACACACAGAAATTAAGAGAAATTATGAGCAAAGGTACTGGTTATCGATTGACTATTTCAAACAGCAATTTAAATGTGAGAAAACAACTATCAGAAGATATTAATAAATTTATTCTAAATGTTGCAATTAAATATAATTTACCTACTCAGGCTTTTAAAGAATATGGTTTTCATGTCCTCAAGGACTTAATGAATTTTAATTTTAGAACAAAAAATGAAGATTGTTATAGAAAAATTAAGGGGCCAATAGAAAACTTACAAAAACACTTTGTGATTGTTTATGTAGATAAAGTACCAGGAAATTATGCAATTATATGTAAATATTATTATAGTAAATTAATAAATGATCATATACAAAATAATAATGCATATGATGTAAGTAAAATTAGTATGAAAGAAATTAACAACAGATTATTGGGATTTGGTAAACAATTAAATATTTCTAGCAATAAAATTATATATCCCCATATATTTCTGACTCCTAAATTTCATAAGAATCCAATCAAATTCCGCAGTGTAACAAATGGGTTCAATACTTATATATCAAAATCGGAAAGAATTTTACAGACCATATTACAAGATACAATAGACAAATTTAAGGATACTTCTATTATAAAAAACAGCCACGATGTAATAAAGAAAGTTGATCAACAAGAGGTATTTTCTGTGAATGGGTTAGATTTCGAAGATTTATTTAACTCCATTAAAATAGAAGATATAATTCAGGTACTTTCAGATGCATATGAGAAATATGATTTGAATAATTACATTAGTTCTGAAAAGTTCAATACACTTATTCGTTTTGTTATACAGGAGAACTTCATTATTTTTGAGAACAAACTTTATAAACAAATCAAAGGATTGCCTCAGGGTGGCCCGGCTAGTAATAGTCTCGCTAACCTGTATTTACACCATTATGAAATAGTTCGAAGAAAGGAACCCTCTTGCCTCTTGTTAAGATACATAATTATATCAAAAATTTAATTATTATAGGTCATGATAGAGAATTTAAACCTAACATTAATTTTTATCCGGAATACCTAAAATTAATACAGACGAATTTTAACTCAAACAAAGTTGAATTTTTGGATTTGGATTTAACTATTATTGACAACAAATTATATAGCAATATATATGATAAAAGAGAAGCATTTAAATTCAATGTCATAAAGATACCAAACTTCAACAGTTGTCTTCATATATCTGTATTTAGAAATATAATTTTAAATTTTTTGTTGAGAAATAATAATTTAACTACGCACAATATTGATAGATTCAAAAATATCCAGAAATTTATATTATTGTGCATACAAAATGATTATCCCATCAATTTCCTGAGAAAATATATAGATCAGAAATATTTCTTAAAAATATTTTTAAACTCGTAAATGCACAAATCCACCACACAACATTAGGTAAACAAAGTCAGCTTGTTAGTGGTCCAGCTGTGAAGAATTTGTGCATTCCACACACAGGTTACATTTTAATATACATTTTAATACACACACACTTAAAACAATATTTACACGACTATATATACACTTTAAAATTATTTATTACCAGTTAAACATTTATGTCCAATCAGACATTTATGACCAATCAATCAAGCAAGTCTTTTACATGTGATATGGTTTGCATCTAATGCCAAGTAGTCATACTCTGGTGTTGGATCAAGAATCGATTGGATTGACATGGTTAGATGTTATGAGCAAAATATGATGTGTAATTGATATATGAAAAAAATGAAATGTCGTGCTATAAGAAATGGATCATATTCTTGATGGGATACTGTTTGGTGAGTCTTTAATGATTTACTCTATTCATTTGTGAATATACTGTATTTTTAATGATTTACTCTATTCATTTGTGAATATACTGTATTTTTAATGATTTACTCTATTCATTTGTGAATATACTGTGTTTTTAATGTGAACATTCGGTTTTTAGAAATTTTTAGTTTGAACTTTCGGATTTTTTAGCTTGAACTTTCGAATTTTTTAGATTGAACTTTCATATTTTTTAACTTGAACTTTCAGATATTTTAACTTGAACTTTCGGATTTTTTAACTTGAACCTTTTGATTTTAGATAATTTTTGATTTGAACTTTCGGATCTCAAATATTTTTTGATTTGAACTTTCGGATCAGGAATTTATTTTTTCTACCTTTACAACTATTTTAAAGATGGGTGCATCATCTTGGAAGTTTGAGGGTTCACTTATATTATGTACTAAATTGTTTTTAAATTTTAATATTGCAATATCTTTGGGAATGTAATGGCGAATAGTTTTATTTTTCAAGTATAATGATTTAATTTTAAATTTTTAATTTAAAGTATAATGGTTTAATTTTAACTTTTTAATTTTAATTTTTTTTTCTTGAAATTTGAAAATTTTCCAATTAAATTACCAAGTTGCAAAAGGGGGAAAATTGGCGCCATCAAACTAGTTTAACCCCACTTATCGGTCCTAAGTCCGAGATTGCACTTGGATAATTTATAAATTTTTATTTTATTTTATAATTTTTTAATTTTGTTTGAAAATGATGGAACATTATCTTTTATATTCGCCATTGATATTCTGAAGTGTTTTGGTATTTTGGGATTCATATATTTCAATTTTTAAATTGATAATTGTGATTGTTTTTATATATTTAAATATATATATATATATATATATATATATATATATATATATATATATATATATATATGTGTGTGTGTGTGTGTGTGTGGGAGACAACAAGGGGTCCAAGACTTTTGTCTTTTCACATTTATTTTAAAATTAAACAAAAATTAATTAAAAAGGTAGCTATTCTAACAGATAAGTTTGACGATGATAAGCAGAAGGTAATGCCTGCTCGCGCACCTCTGTCGTTCTCTCTGCTGTTTTTCTCTCAAGGTTCACAGTCTCATAGTTTCAGCTTTTGTTTCACTTAGCTGCGCCTGCTTGCGAAGACTGCTTGGCTTTGGCTGCCACAATCGGCCAGCCTGACTGTATGCTGTCCGCAGCGGTACGTCTTTTTTTTTCCTTTTTCATCAAGACCAGAGGAGAATCTGAAACATACAAAAAAGACGGAACAGACAAGGACTATACGACAAATACATAGAGATTTAACATATCATAATTTTTTCTGAACTAGACAGTTTCTCCATCATGCGAAGGCACCTCTTCGACATCCGGAAGGTTCCACAGGAAAACATTGTGTTTCACAGACATAAGAACGTCTTTTTTAACAAGTTGATCTTTGGTTGAACGCATCGATATTTTCCTCTCTAGAGTTCTGGACGTCTGTTCAAAACGATTTCTCTTTTTCCTCCGTTTCCACTGCCAGGGCTCAAAGATTTTTCGGAGCAACGCAAACCGTCGATGTTTACTCTCCATAGGTGAAGGGGTGTTGAAGTTCACGGAACTCGTTTTCATGGCACCATTTACTTTCTTTCACAATACTATATCAGAACATTTTTCTCTTATAATACTCAATTTTAACTTAGTACTCTTAATTTTATTACATTTATAATCCTTAATTAGAGAACTCAAATCATTTCTAGTATTAAAGTTTTTAACATGTGACAAATCATAACTAGAGTTTTCTATCACATTTGAAAAAAAAACAGCACTAGGATAAGCATAAGCACCTAAAGAGGATTCACTTTCATTCAATAAAACATCGCTCTTTGCGTTGCCTAGTTTCTTTATTTCAGCATATACACTGGGATGTATAATAAATTCTTCGGTCAAGGTCGGTGATATTGCCGTTCGAACACTTAGACCGGGAGAGAGTTGATTAAGAAAAATATTTATGGGTTTAACTTCTACCATTCGCTGTTCGCCAAAACTTGAACTTAATGTTATTATTTCTTCGGAAGGTGTTTGCACTCTAATTAGTGAGGAATTTAAAACTGGGATCTGGCAACCTGAATCGATCAAGGCTGTTACGGGCTGATTTTCCACAAAAATGTGTACATATTGAAGTTGTTCGAACTCATCGGTTTGTTTTTCGCTCTCGACTTTCAAAGTATTCACGTTTATTCTACTATGGATGTGGCTGTTAGATTCTTTAGGCTTAAAACGCTTCTCGCAATCTCTTGCATAATGAGATGAATCACTGCATATAAAGCAATTTTTGTTTTCTCTTTCAAGATATTGGGGATAGTTCTCTTTAATCTCTGGTTTAAAGTTTCGTGATCTATTTTTAAAGGGGTCTTGGGTATATCCATAAGTAATAGGAGTTTCCTTACGAGATCCGTTTTTAGATGAAATATAAATATCGCACTCTTTAGCTAAATAAATAGGCCTAAACCAATCTTATGCTTCTCGAATGCCAATATGAGTTGCAGTTTCCTGATTTAAAGTTTCAAATAATTTATCAGAAATTATAAGATCACATAGATATTCAAAGGAATTAACTTTTCTTAACGAACAATAATATTGGAAGTTTGCCGTCAATCTTGCAGCAAATTGGATGTATGTCTCGCCTGATGATTTTACAGCATTTTTAAATGAGTTTAAACACTCGCGAGGGGTTAATTGGAATTCTCTGAGTACTATAGATTTTAGTTTTTCATAGTCATTTAATTCATCCTTTTTAATATACCGTAAGACGTTATGAGCTCTTTCGCCCAGAAGATTTATTAAAATTTCAGATTTATATTCGTCATTTATTTTCTTGGTTAAAAATGCGCGTTCTAATGATTGAAATAACAGATTAAAATTTTCAGGAAGAGATAAAGTTTTAATACTTTTTATCATATTTTCTATGTTAGTTTCGAACTGTTTATCTTCGACTTTAGCTGCAGGATTTAAACTTAATGCTTCATTTTTAGCCGTTTGAATTTCGACTTCTTTTTCTAATTGTGCTAACTGTAGTTTAGCAAGTTCAATTTTCTGTTTTTCTAAATCCCTTTCGTTTCGCGATAACCTCTCATCTATACAGTTTTTAATTAAAGTTTTAACGAAATCTGGATCACTTTCAAATGTACTACTGTTCTCAATTTTAGTCTTTAGTTTAGCTATAGTGTCCGTACTCTCCACAGTACCGTCTAGATCCTAAACAACTCTTATGAGATCCCCTTTAAGAGCGTTTTTGTACATTTTAGAAAAATATGGAAAGATCCTACCTTTTTTTTCTAGCTCCCTTGTTGCTCGCACGTACGATGTATCCAATAATTGAAGAAAAACGTTGATTTCACTGATTTCACCTCTTCGCAGGTTATCAATAGTTCTTGTAATTATTATTAGGACACCTCTTCGCAGGTGTTTCGTCGATGATAGTTCCAACCTCTACACAGGCGGAATTTTCGTTGATAGTTCCAACCTCTACACAGGCGGAATTTTCACGCTGGATTCAAATGAAGAATGCAACCACTACACAGGTTGAACGAAGTTTCCGAAAAATGGCGGCGCGTCTCCTCCACGGACGGCTTTTTTGTTCATTGTCCATACTTTGGTTCAAAATCGAAATTTTATCGATCCCGGCCGAGCCCCCATAATTTGTGGGAGACAACAAGGGGTCCAAGACTTTTGTCTTTTTCACATTTATTTTAAAAATAAACAATAATTAATTAAAAAGGTAGCTATTCTAACATATAAGTTTGACGATGATAAGCAGAAGGTAACGCCTGCTCGCGCACCTCTGTCGTTCTCTCTGCTGTTTTTCTCTCAAGGTTCACAGTCTCATAGTTTCAGTTTTTGTTTCACTTAGCTGCGCCTGCGCGCGAAGACTGCTTGGCTTTGGCTGCCACACACACACACACACACACACACACATATATATATATATATATATATATATATATATATATATACACATAATATATCTTTGAACACTGACAATCCTACAGCTATGATACAAACTCTTAAGGTGCATGATTGTTTAATTTATTGATGCTGTTGAAATTCCTTTGGAGTAAAAAAGCAAGTTCTAAAGTAGTTACTTAATGTGTAGATCTGCAAGAATAAGTATTCAAAAATAGAAATCTAAGGTAATAAATTATTCTTCATTTTATACATAATTTAAAACTTTTATACCTTCAGTTTATACATGTCCTGAATTAAAAGCGTCAAGTAAAAATGTTCGTAGTAGAGAAGGAGAAATGACTCTCAACGACAATTGTATCAAAATATTCATAAAAAAATGAACTAATTTTTTTATTAAATCGAAATAATTTATGTGACAAACTCTTAAGCAAATTTAAATATTTGTAATTCCATGTTGTTTTTCCCCCCAAAATGCATTATCACTTCAAATTCTTGTATTATTTATTAATTTAGCAAATTGTTATTTTTTGTAAGATTTTATAGGTTATTTTGATTCTATAAAAATATTTTAAGGAGGAAATATATTATCTAAGGTAAATCAAGAGTATTTCTATATAATGTTTTATTTAAAAAAAAGAATCAAAAATATAAATTTAAGAAAAAAATTATACAATAATGTAAATAAAATAAATAAATTTAAATTCAACGGGAAAAAACAGATAACATTCTGCAGTCAAGGAAAGGTAGAGCAATTTAAATCTGTAGATTTCAGTGGTTTGTTTAACATAAAATAGATAAGTATCGATTTTTAAAATTATATCGAGACAATTAATCAGTTCTTGGACATATCCAAAGATTCTTATAGATGAACAATGCTGATAGTGGAAACTAAATGCATATTCACACTGTGGAGAATGCAATCAGAATTGGAAATTTTCGAAAGGCCCTGCATTGCATTTTATCGTGCAAATGAAAGCAACAGTCCTTTCATGTGGAAACTGCCTTATAAGCGGTGAAGCAATTATCATCAGAATTAATTCTCTCTTCAAACTGCAATGGGTTGCCTTTCTATATAGGTACATTTTCTGCTAAGGTTAATGAGTCCTTTCAATTCGTTTTAATCGCCTCAGGAGCTACTAATCGTCACATTCGTGGTGTGACAAACACAGGTATGCGAGGATTGATTTTGCCAACCTTAACTGTAAATGAAATAGTATTGATCTATACGGGTGATAAGCAAAAGTACTTAGAAGAATGAAATTTTTATTCAAATCTATTAGTATGAGTAAAAATGATTTTTTTTCATATGCATAATTTTGAGTATTTGTACACTGCTACATATTCCTATAAAGTATTTAACTAAAACAAAATGTTTGGTCACCATTTTTTTTAAAAAAATAGTTAATTGAAAAGTAACATTGAAGCATATTTCAAAACACATGTTGATAAAGATCTGTTATGAATGAAAATTAATCCTATTCATTTAAAATATAAACATTTAATAAATTGAACTACGTATGGTAAAGTATGTTTTAAAATAGTCAAGAGGTAATGCAAACAGATTAGTCTGGATTTTTTAAAGATTAATTGCAATTTTTTTGAAGTATAGGATTACTTGAGAAAAAATTTTATAATTCAATTATTACATATGTTTTAGATTTAAGATATCATAAGTCAAGATAAAATAATATGCTTAAAACAAGACATTTTCCATACCTATAAATATCTGGAAAAATATCGCTCTTTTATGTAAAACATATTATACTATATATCTATATATATAGCACACACCACGGTTTTTTTCTTCTTGTGTTGGCGCTTCAATCTTTTACGCGATTTCAAGTAAAATCAAATTGCAGTAGGTTGTATTATTTTTGAGTTCAGGATTTTTGTTTAACAAGTAAGTTTTTCTTTAATATGTTCTATATTTGTTTTATTCCTCTCCTTGAGAGATTCATTATTGTTCTCTTTTCTCAATTTCTTTTTACGATTTTATATTAGGTTATTCATCCACGTGTTGTATTAGGCTTAACTTTTTAACTTGGCTTTTTTTTCTCTATTATGTCGACAATTTCTGCTGTACGAGGAAGGTTGGATCCACAAAGCATTGCTTAATCCTAATCCGTTGGCCTAATTCAGCGACAGCTTTAGAAATCATAATAGACCTCCAGTTTAGTCCAATGACTTTTTTGTATCTGCAATTGTTATGTCTGCTGAATTCCAACTTCTTACATTTTAGCACTGTGGGTTCTAGTAATTCTTAACTTTTATTTTATATTATGCTCTCTCTCTCTCTCTCTCTCTCTCTCTCTCTCTATATATATATATATATATATATATATGAAATAGTTCTATAATTTTCTGGAGAGTAATGAAAATAATTGTATGACGGTGGCGAGTGGATGCTATTACTGTAGCGAACCAAAGGCAGTGCGTGGCCGGTGATGTGATTTTCTGTGTTACGTGGAGAGTGGTCGAGTACTGTATTATCGAAGAGACACTTATCTAACTCAATAATCCAGTAAATTCACATCTAGAAACATATAAAGATCAAGTAGGAATGGCATTACACACAACAAGAAGCAAACATCATGGCACAAACACAGACAAAAACAAACGCAAAACGCACTGCAACCGGATGATTACATGATGAAAGCAGTCAGACAAAAGAGAGAGCAGGATTTCCAGAGAAATTTGTTTTTATACCCGAAGGGAAATGGATTTGTGATGTAATAATATTAGTCGATTACGATTAACATCAGGATGTTAGCTTCGCACCAAATAATTAAAATATTATTTGAATATTATTAAATTAGTTAGGTAAAAGTACGCTATGGGGGAATTATTACATTTATATGTATACATACATATATATATACATATATAGGTGTATACGAGTTACCACTTTTGCTTTTATATTATTATGACATGAAGACAATTTTTATTTATAAAAAATATATCAATTTAATTAGTACATGTACTTTGCATTCCACGAATATTAGGTTTGCATATTGAATCTTGTTTGTAAATTCCCCACTACATTAAACTTGAGTTGACACTAAAATCATATCATGATTAACAAATTAATTGCACATCACTTCTCTATTAATAGAGACTAATATTTTAAAATTCCATTAAATAAAATACTTTTACAATATATAAAATAATAATTTATTAATAATAAGGGTTTTCAAATAAAAAAGATTAAAACTTGATGATTAAAATAGATAAAAAATTTATATTACATAATGCACGATTAATGCCCTTAATGTTCGTTACTTATAAAATAAAATAGAATTTTGTTTTCCAAAATTTAAAAAAAAAATACAATCAAAAACGGGGACAATTCCTGAAGCTACCAAACTTTTGCGTTAGATTCCGCTTTTAAAGACAACTCCACCAACCCCAGTTTGCAGTTAAAATAACTTCACGAGTTCGTATAAACGATGAATTGCAATCAAGAGTTGCTGGATAGCTCAAATCAAAACAGTAATAATTGAGAGTAACTAGTTGTGGCTACAAGTGCTACTATGCATGAAAGCCAAAAAGCCGCGACATTTGCATAGGTTTACTTTGTGGCTTAAATACTCGACGCCATTAAATGACAGGCATCTTCCTCAAGGCTTAGCTGCTGCGTCTGGAACAATGGTGTTGAGAAACACTGTATATAAAGGAATATCGGAGAGGAATCATCGTGCCTGGAAACCAGTTTGCCTTATGCAACTTCACAAGAAGGTCCATCTATAATGGAATTGAGAACATCACTTAGTGCCATGTCCTTTTCAGTGGCGAAAAGTGATTCAAAACACAAAGTGATTCTCGACGAGTTTCCCTTTATAGAAAACATGGGTAACCTATCAACCTGCAAACGTTTGAGAAATCGATCGATTTTGTGTTTTGGTAACCTTGTATGTGAAGCGATAATATTGGATGCGTGTACTCTATTTTTTATACCCGGTTATTTGCCTGAGACTCTAAATGTCTACTTGAAATGTTATTAGACACGGTGAGAGACCAATTAGCTATAATAAACAGTTATACTCACCACACAGAGCTGCCCTTTTAGAACGAAAGAATATTCGTCGCAAAGCTTGGTTACCAAAGACTCCAGACTTCATTTTTATAGAGAACTTGAGAATAATTCAGGAAGAGCAGTTGTATGTAGATAATAACCCTTCAGGAATTTAACAATGCTCTTTTGGTGTAGCGGACATTGCTGTCAGATTGTTGATCAATAGCTTGATCTAAAGCAAGCCATTCTAAGAGCCCGTTGTGGCACTTCTATAATTATGCATAAGTTAGCTATACCTCTTATAAGACGAGCAAAACACTTTTGTTGCATCCTATTTTGACTCAGATGAGTCTCATTTGTATATGTCAAACTACATTAAACTCATGAAAATTCGTTTGTTATTTCTTGTCTTACGAGAAAAGGCATTATTATATCAAAACAAAATTCCATGCGTTTAACTGATATATGTCAAAATATTTTATTTTTTACGTTTGCAATCTTAAATTTAAACCACAGTGAATATGTAAAAGTTGTTTTTTTAGAGGTATAGAACTTTAAATTGCAATAAAACAACGATGTATTATTCAATTGACATGAATTTTTTTTATTCGAAAGATAATCTTGTGACATTACATTTTAAATATGATTTTTGGCATATGACTGCCACGGATGGCTCGGATGTAGTACAATCTGGACGTCCAAATTTCGATGACTTTTTCCAACATTTGTGGCAGTATATCAAATAACACGGTGAATGTTGTCTTCCAAATGGTCAAGCGTTTGTGGCTTATCCGCATAGACCGATGACTTCACATAGCCCCACAAAAAATAGTCTAGCGGTGTTAAATCACAAGATCTTGGAGGCCAATTCACAGGTCCAAAACGTGAAATTAGGGGGTCACCAAACGTGTCCTTCAATAAATCGATTGTGGCACGATCTGCGTGACATGTTGCGCCGTCTTGTTAGACCCACAGCTCCTGGACATCATGATTGATCAATTCAGGAATGAAAAAGTTAGTAATCATGGCTCTATACCGATCACCATTGACTGTAACGTTGTGGCCTTCATCGTTTTTGAAGAAGAATTCCACCGGCACATAAAGCGCACCAAACAGTCAGTTTTTCTTTATGTAACGGTGTTTCGACATAAACTTGTGGATTAGCTTCAATCCAAATGCGGCAGTTTTGTTTGTTGACGTAGCCAATCAACCAGAAGTGCGCTTCATCGCTAAACAAAATTCGCTTATGAAAATCGGGAACAACGGCAATCTCGTTTTGGGCCCATTCGACGAATCAACGCCTTGCTTGATCATATTTAAAATGTAATGCCACAAGAATATTTTTCGAATAAAAAAAATCACGTCAATCGAAAAATACATCGTTGTTTTATTGCAATTTAAAGTTCTATACCTCTAAAAAACCTTGTATATGCATATATGTGAGTGCAGGTAAGAAGGTGCTTTTAGTAAATTTTACGAATTCAAAAGTGTCATTTCCTAGATCAGAAATAGATTTTGGATATGATAGTAATTCTTACGATGAATAAATTTTAAACATCTATATTTATAAAGATATGTGTACACTGGATTAAGAATATGAAGTTCTCATAAAAACAGAAAACAAATGATTCTGAAGATAAAAAAACGAGCCATTTTTACAGTAGTAGCATATGATGTGTAACATCTGACATGTTGTCGTAGTGAATACTCAATATTAACTTATATCCTGAAAAAATGAATGAATATGATTGGAACAGATTTTCTGTCGAATAACGAAATATCTTTAATGAATTTTTTTTAAATAACACAAGGAATAATACAAGTTTTTATCAAATCTTGTTCAATTTGGGGAGAGCGGAGATAATAGACTTATGATAACTAAAATACGACACGTATACTTGCGATTTCAAAGTATTTAAAAACCGTTGCAAAACAACATCAATAACAGTACCACTGTTAGTTGTCGAAACATTTTGATTTCTGTTTATTTCGTGCTTGAGTTCATCATTCAAAAAAGCTATTGGTGGCTCGGCCTTTCGCAAACTGATGTTAAAGTTAAAATCACCACTCAAAATCATTGGAAGCGAGTGATAGTGACAGAAGCACACATTCGGTATATTCCTTAAGACCCGAATTATTTTTATCTTTAAACATTCAAAAATACTAAAAAAATTCCCCCCCCCCCGGAACATAGACGGTACCCGCATGATCGTGCGGTTTGGACGTTATCTGTGAAACAGGTCACCTATGTAATTTTACGAGTTATACATTTTTAGCTCTAATTTGATATAAAAAAGAATCCTAATTCAACTAAACTTGTTTAATTCAGTATTTTTTAACTGTAAAAAAATTTTTGTTTTGTTTTTGGCAAGTATAAATAATTATTGCATTTTTTACAACATGTTTTCGAACTGATTTCATAGTTTTCCTATCTGAACTTGCGATGCTTTGAAATGCCATCAACACATCGAAAATGACTATACATGCGGGTGGATTATAACGCTTCGATCTTTTTGCGAGTGGAATTACAGCACTGTTGTCTTCATCATCAGTTAAATACTTTTGTTAGTAAGTGGGGAAACTCAAAATATGTGCAACAACTATTTTCAACTTAAATTTTAAGACATTCATTTTGATTTTTTGAGGTATTTTCTTTAATACTGCCTCTTGTTTGCACAGAAACCAAGAATTTGCAACAGCTGAATTAATGTTTCGAATGTGCTAATAAAAAAAAGTACAAAAAGAAAAAAAATAGAAAAGAACGTGAAAATTTAAATTTGATCAAGAGAAATAGTTTTCTAACGAAATTAAAGTGATTTAAAGTAAATTTGAAAACAACAAGCTCCCGTGAATAGAACCCAAGGCAATTCATTTCAAGTCAGGTTCTCTTACCACTAGGCGACGAAGGCCGCGGGGAAAGATGTAAAATAAGCTTTTAGGATGGGTAAGAAGAATTTGAGAGTAGCGAAGGGACAACACCAGGTGGTCTGATTGGTCAAATCAAAAGGCCGAACATGCATAACTCCTGCCACCCACACCCATCCCTTTTCAAGAAATTATTCCGAAAAATATCCAGAAATTAAGAGGAAAGATGTTGCACATCAAAAATAATCTAAATGAATGGTAATTTAAGGGTTTTGAAGCAAAATTAGCCCTTATATTTCTTTTTTATATTTTATGAATAAACCTTTTCAACATGAATGCAAACATTCTTTAGATATATTTAAATATTGATTAAGCAGTAGATTTTGAACTTTATTACCAACGATACGTTATATAACGAAATTACATAATGTTGAGGAAAAACATTTTTTTAAAAGTAGGTTTTTACATTATTTAAAACTTAAATCTAACAAATGCAAAGACAAATATCACGTTTCGATGAATTTCCTTTAATGATCTTACTGAAAATAATAGCTATCTGGTCTTTCTATTTATTTATTGTCAAGTGTCTACCAATGGTCTCCTCGGTCGCAGATATCTGGAGAGTAAAAAAAAATATTGATATTTTTGGTATACATAATATTTGCCTTATATATTTGTGTTTTCACAAAATGAAAACTTCTCGAAATAAGTATTATTTCAATTATTAATAACTTTTTTCGCTGCATATAAATAGAGAGAAAATAATTGGTTTTTATGAAACTTCTTTTTTCTATAATTTATGCATGGTGTTTGTAGAATTTCCCCTGTTTTACTCTACTTGTATGGAATCTAATAAAGGGCACGGCAATATCCCATCCTATTTACGTAGGAATATTCTCAAAATACACTTCAATATCTAATCTAATTTTCTTATTTAAATATTGATCATAATAAATTTGAGAATAATCAAGCGAATCATAGAAAATAAAAAAGTAAGTAGAATATATATATATATATATATATATATATATATATATATATATATATATATATATATATATATATATTGAACATGGATACCCTGCTAATTTTCTTTGTAACTATATTTCTAATGATTTTTTGTGATACAATTTGTATTAATGTAATTATTTACTGTTACTATGTTTTGTAATTTTTTAAATTTAGACAATATCTAATTTATCCTACAATTATTAAATAGATGGCGCCACTTGCTTTTTTTTTTTTTTTTTTTTTTTTATTATTATTAAAAATCTTTAATATATATTTTTCAGAGTTTCATTATAATTTTTGCTAATTTTATGATTTTATTTTTATTTTTGATTTTTTAAAAGTATATATATATATTTCTTATTATCGTATATCGTATCGCAATTACTCGTTTCTTATATCGTATCGCAAGTAACTTTATGCGGTTCTGCTCTCCCTATTTGGCGGGAACACGATAATGCACTCTCGGCCATCGTTACAAATCCGTTTTAGTAGGTTATGTTTATGTTCATATATTCTTGTTTAATGACTTAATAATTAAATTTTACGTATAGAACTCTTTCCTTTTCTCTTGGTACATAGTATGACAAATTACAGGTGAAGGTTGGCGCCGCAAAACTTGTTTAAACCTGCAATCCTGGTTCCTAAGGCCAGGAATTTGTCTTTATACTGTGTGCCTACTTCCTACTTTTAGTTATCTTAGGTTTATAACTATATGACTATTTTTATATTTTTGTTTATATGTATATGTATATGTGTGTATAATTTTATATATATGTGTATGTATATGTATATGATTATATATTAAAAATTCTTATATTGATTATATATATATATATATATATATATATATATATACAGATATAGAGATAGAGAGAGAGAGAGAGAGAAAGAGAGATAATTAAAGTTACACTATTTTTAGGCCTGTAGAACTTGTTTTGCTTATCGGATTTTGATCAAACTTGGAATATATGCTATATGGATCATGGTAAAAAGATTTTAAGATAAAAGTAATTGGTACACATTTTGACGACCAGGTGCCTTTTTTCGAATATCCCTTACGTACAAATCCTTAAAACCTATGTATAAACGTGAAGTCATAGCTGGAGAAACCTTCAGAGTTCGTATGTCATTGTTAATCAGTCCTGTTTTACAGAAATGACACTGTTTGCCAAACACTACCTTTATGCAAGAGGAAGAAACTCCTCACATTGGGCACCAAATCAAAGCACTGCTTAGTAATAACTTTAATGATAATCGTGATCAACCAGATATTTTCGGGATGCATAGCCTCCTCGTTCACCCGACTTAAACCGCTGTGATTTCTGGTTGTGGGAATTTCTAAAAGAGCGTGTTTGTTGAGAAGGAATTTGGACTTTACCTGATTTGAAAGCTAGCATTATACGCCATGAGGCTGAAATCCTTCACGTATTGCTTCCTGTTACTATGGAGAACACTATAAAGAGTTTTCAACACGTGATGATGTCATTGGAGCACATATTGAGCATATTCTGTAAATGAATAAATTTAAACAATTCTAACATATTTCTTGTCCTTCTTTGGGCACCACATTTTTTTGTAGTGCTCAAATTTTGATCCATTTTTATTGCAGAAACATTTTCCCATGGTCCATATAGCATATATTCGTAGTTTCTTCAAAATCCGATAAGCAGGACCAGTTCAACAGACATCTTAATAGTGTAACTTTAATTATAACTATCCTATATATATATATATATATATATATATATATATGTGTGTGTGTGTGTGTGTGTGTTAAAAAACAAAAAGAAACCAAACATGAAAACATTTTAATATTTTCGTAAGAAATAATGTGACCTAACATTTTTTCAAACTACTCGTCTCCTTGTAAGTGTTTTAAGGTGCCTGACTAGTGTAAAATCGTCAATTTTGATGAACATGACAAAAAAATTATTTGATATTTTTAATATTTGAATTTTCTTCTTTCTAAAAATACCTTACTTTTGCTTGTACTCCAATTATTTACGAAGTTATAGCAGTTTTTATGTCAAGTGAGAACAACAAAAACGAACCGGAAGTTAGAAATCGAAACCGGAAGTACTTTGAATTTGAAAGATTTTTACTCTTTTTTGGAATTTTATTGAATTTATTTATAAAATATTAATTTTGGTAACATTAAAATTGAATATGGTGATATTCTTTAAAAATTATTTAATAGTTTTAGTAAAATTTGGCAACAACTTCACAGGTTTGTTGTCATTTTTCGATTTGCTTATGTTGTAGCTACTCGATTCTTCGCTCCTCGTTTAATTTATTATTTTGATATATTTTATGAAAAAACTGTCTTTCTTAAGACAAAATATTGATTAATTATGGCTAAATCAAGATCTGGGAGGTCTAAGAAGCGCCGATTTACTGGAAATCGTTATACCATTCGTGCCACAATTAATGAGAATGATGAAACATCTGAGCTCAATTCTACTGAATCCACTAGTGCCAAAAAAGTTGGAATCAAGCCATACAAGTTTGGAAATTTTCTCAGAAAGATTGTTTGAAACTTCTAAAGACAATAGAATTGTCAGCTGGACAACTTTGATTTCATTTTTTGCCATAGTTTGTTGTCCTGATTGTTATTCTCAGGGCTTGGAACTTATAGAAGACTCTGTCAGTGGATTATGCTCACATATGAACCTAAAGTGCAAAAACTGCTCCTTCTTTAAAGGTTTCCCTACGACAGAGAAGATGAAAGGTTCTTGTCTTATAAACTCTTCAATTGTTTTGGGGCTAAGGATAATCGGGAAAGGAATTTCAGCTGGCAATAAATTATGTGCTTTCCTCGGTTTACCTTTCCTGTCAAAACTTGCTTTCCGCAATCAAGAAAGAAAACTGTTGAAAGCAACTGAACGCGTTGCTCAAGAAAACATCAACGCTGCATTGAGTGAAATCAAAGGCTCAAATAGTTTCACTAAATGTGGAATATCCATTGATGGTACTTGGCAACGCAGAGGCTACACATCTTTGAATGGGTGTGTAAGTGCCATATCAGTTGACACCGGTAAAATTTTAGACATTGAAGTTATGACACAATATTGCCACATATGCGCGAAAGGCAATAGCCAATCATCGAAACATGTATGTTCGAACTACAAAGGTTCCGCGGGGAACATGGAGGTTGTTGGAGCCTACCGTATATTTGAGAGATCAAATGTGAGGAATGTACAGTACAATGAATACTACGGAGATGGGGACTCAAAAGGATATGAATCTGTTAAAAACTTTTATGGAATTAATACAGTAACCAAACTCGAGTGTATAGGTCATGTACAGAAACGTGTAGGGGGCGGTTGCGTCAATTAAAAAACGACGAAAGGTTTGGGAGGGAAAATAAATTAACTGATAAATTAATCGACAGAATTCAGAACTATTATGGAATAGCTATTCGAAACAATGTAGGTAATCTACAAAAGATGATGAGTAGTGTAATAGCTGCATTGTTTCACTGTGTATCTGGAAAAAACAATTCATTGCATGGACAGTGTCCTGAAGGATGTGAGAGTTGGTGTCGTTACCAAAGGGCAAAGCAGCTGGGAGTCCCCTCAAAGAAATTGAGCAAGGACTTCCTAATAAAATTATAAACCAAATAAAGCATACATATCTAAAACTGTGTAATGAAACTTTGTTGAAAAAATATCTTCATGGTAAGACACAGAACTGCAATGAAAGTTATAACAACATTTTGTGGAATATTGTTCCCAAAAATATATTTATTGGACTGAAACATTTCGTTTGGGTGCATTATTAGCTCTAATACTTTATAATTCTGGTTATGCTGGTATATTATCAGTAATTCGAAATGTAAATGGTTCCCTTCCTGAAAGTGTTGCTCAAGAGTTACTTAAATTTGATAAACAACGGATTTCAACATCTTTTAAGACATTCTTTACCGATTGAGAAATTGTCTCGAAAAAAAAAGAAAAGCAGCTAGAAAACAAAAAGTACTAAGGATGAAAACAGAAGGCTTAGTATATTCATATGGAGGGTTTTAAAGTACTTCTTTGCAGGATTTTTATTCTAATTTATGATAACTTTTGTGATAAACAATATTTTTCAAGAGTTTTTTCGTGAATGTTTACTGGTAAAACAACACAAATATATTTTGTATGATATATTTCTTAACTTCTAAAATAATATGGAATAATATATATTTGTTTTTGTATGTAAAATATTTTTATTTTTAATGCAATAAGGTTTTTAAAGTGCTTTTTATACGTCTAATCTGTATTTCGTAAACTGTGTACTTAGACTTTAAGAAAAAAGCTTTTGACACTATAAAATTGTTAAAAATATTAAAAGATAAAAGTTTGAAGAAAAAGTATATAATATTCATAATTGCTTTGAAAATGTTTGTTCTTTTGATATATAGAGGTTTTAGGTTTTTTCAGCGGTATAGTTTTTTAAATCTTTAATTGCATTTTTCTCTGAAACAGATTTTTTGATATTTTACAACACGTTAAGCATGATATCTCAAAAAGTTCTGTAGGTAATTGTCTGTAATTTTGTGTAATTGTGCATTATTATAGTATGTATGCTGTGACGTAGGGATTAAGAAAAAAACAGCATATTTACCTTTTTTATGATTTTTTTTCTGTGTGATAAATGTGAAATTTTTGAAAAATTTGCATTGCGTGCACTTTTTGACTTCTAGTTCAGTAACAAATTAAAATTTTTCAAAGATATTAGGTCAATTCATTAGTAACTGTTTTTTGAGTAAAATTATGTGGGTTTTTTGAAATATTATGCATTAGAATTTATTTTACTATGTTTAACGTAACGTACAAATAACGTCTAATTTAAACCTAAAATTGGCCATATTTAAAAAAAAATACATTGAAAGAAAATTTTTTTTGCTGTTTTTATTAGTTTTCATTTATAATTAAACAAAAAATGAGTTTAAAAATAAATTTTCAGCAAAATTTCAAAAAAATGTCTTCGCAACTAGTCAGACACCTTAAGGGCCATGTTCTAATCAGAGCTTGTTTCTCCCTTTCAATGCATGATCTTATTTCGGTGATTCTCAAACTGTGGGGCACGCTTCCCTTGGGGGACATGATAAATATACGTGGGGAGACGAGTATATCAAAATATTGAAAATAAAAGATTATTCAAAAAAATATTAATTTGCTGGAAATAAATAAAACAAAATATCTTCTGACACACATTTAACTGATATAATATACCTATAAATGTATCATGGCAGCACAAAGTTATTGATAATTAATTTATCAATACTAAGATAAGAACAAGTTTAATAAATACTAATGCCTTCTATAAGCTTGTTATGTACAAAATTTAATACTTATCTTGGTAATGCATACGGTGTATAATTAAAGTCATATTGTGGCTTTAGTGTCATAGTACAATATCATTGCCTTTAATACACTGTTATTGCACGAGGTGGAGGCCGCGATTAAAATTCTGATTGAAAATTGAGTCGCAAACATTGAAAGCTTAAGAAGCACTGCCTAATTCTGAAATATTGAGGTAAGTCTCGATTTCAAAAGATAGACGACAACGTATGGTGTTTTGGCTATCTTTAAAAACATTTGAAAATATTAATGTATCTTTTTTAAGTTAATTATTACAAGTGCAAATGTTATGTTGATAAACCTGAATTTTGGAACTATTTAAGATGCAGTACACTTAATATATTTATACTTTGTATACATTATAATTGCTAAAACAAAAGTTTTCTTCCATCGAGCTTGGACTATCATCTTAACAATTTCATTTAACTGCATAGAAAGAAAGGAATGGATATTGAAAAAAAATCAATTTAACAAATACATTTTAATAATTTTAAAAACATTGGGAACGTATTAAGTAAAAAAAAAATAGTGATGGAGTTAAAATCAAAAGTATTAACCAAGTTCACGACTAATATCCAACGTTTTACTTAACAAAATATGTTCATTCATCACATAATTTTTACTTAAGACAAACATACAGATTTGGGTAAAATGGAACGATATGCTGAAAAAAGGAAAGCTAACATTTAGAATATCCTTAGCTAAAATGGAAATTGCATTGTTTCGAAGTTAAGAAATACAACTAGTGATTTGTGCGTTGTGCTATCAGATTTTTTGAGATGCCACTGCCAGAAAAATTCCGGGATATACACAAGCATTGCTAAAAACAATACGTTAAATAAAACACTGTTATTATTTTATTTGCAAATTCTTAATGGAGAGGTTAAATTCATTGAAGCTTGTGAATAAGTTTTTAATTCAAGTTGCCATCCGCTTTATTATATGTATAGAAATAAAAATACATTTATGGAGCGATTTATGTATATAATTTATTAAACCGGAGTAAAAAAGTAATTTGTTTCTCAAATAGTACATTTGTTAGATATTATGTGAAAATTACGAATGTTAAAAGGGTTAAAATATGAAGGAAATTATTTGTCAGATATGCAAATATTTTTTCTTATTGCACTGAATTCCTCATAGCTTCAATGTTTTAATTTTATTTAAATATATCTCGTTTTCTAGACATAAAACTTAAGTAAAATTAACAATTTCTTTTACATAATTCAACTTTCAGTACTAAATGATCAAATAAATTGAATAAACTTAATCGTATTTGTAAGTAAAATATAATAAAGCTGTACATTTTTTTTTATTCTTTTAAATATACTCATCCGACTTATCGATACGGATATTAGAAGGGAAAACAGATTGTACAAACATTTAATTTGTGAAAGGTGCATAAGCTATGTTTAAAATTCTTAAATGGTTTCCATGTTGTCCCCCAGTGTCATTCAAGACATTTTTGCTCAGTACGCGTAAAAGGACACACCATTATCTGTTGGGAAACTTTCTAATAAGGGTTCGATACCAAGGTACAGGAATGAAAGCGCAGAGAGTAACATTAGTGAATTGCTAGAGAACGCTACTTGACAGGAAATCCCCCTCCTCCTTATCCTCCTCCGCCACCTCCATCTGCATTGTGTTCACTGGTGGACATACTTATAAATACTTGAGTTGTTTATCTAATGGAAGCGTGTAAGAAAAGACTACAAATGCAAGTTTTTTCAAGGCAGTGTCACACAGTTTATCTTTACAGAGAAAGAAAACGAATTCTTTGGCACTTTTAAAAGGGGAAGAAAAAGAAATTTTGTCCCTATATCTTTGGTTTAAGCAATTACTCTTTGCATATTAAATTCAAGTAAAGCATTCTTATCAAAAGCTAATAAAAATACATTCCAATAGTATTATTTTCAGTCATGGTATTATAGTGCATAAAAATACAACAATACTATTTGTTCAATTCCTATAATTATATGTACATAAGGAGAGTATTTGGTTAATTAGATTAAAATTACTTTACAATAAAAAATTATTTTACACATATTAGTATGCTACTAGTTGACCAATCTTGTAAATTCTCTTGATCTGTATACCAAACTTGAACCTAATAATAACTTGCTTATTTGTCATTGATGCATCGTGATCCAAGAATTTCTAATGCAACTTCACAGGTAGGTTAAATTTATCCTATGATAAAATAAAATTGTCTATCCCTTAGTTTCAACAAGAAAAGGCGAAGATTGAATTGTCCCGAAACTGGTTAACCCATTATTCCATATAATATTAAAAAAAGGTCCCCATACAACTTTGCTTATTACAGGGCAGTATACAATTTTTTAGGTTTTGAATATATGTAGGATTATTTTATTTTTAACGCCCGAGTCATTTATGTTTCTCTTACCGAGATTATGGATAACTGTATATAGTCCGACATCGATTTAACGAATGCATCTGGACCGAACATTTTGTTCATTAATATAATGTTATTCGTAAAAAAAATGGAGTCCAAACAAATACATTTTTTTGCATTTAGCTTTTGCAAAATATACAAGAAATTGTACATTAAAAATATCCAAGTTAGAAATTTCACATTTATTATTCAACAGCTAAAAATATCATTTGTGAATTATTATGCCCCGGTTAATTTGAAATTTTAAAAGACAGGCTAATAAGTGCTTAAAAATTGTTGATTTCAAAATAGGAAGAATTATTTTTGACTCTTGGCAGAGAAGAAAACACTGCATCAATTATATCCTGTTGCATAAGGGAGAGGTATATTTTCACAGTTCCCAATATTAGGAAATGAAACAATTTCGATAGAAAATCCATTATCAGCTTCTCCATTAGAATCATTATTCATTGTAACTCCGACTCAACAAGAATCTGTTCAACTTCAGTTACACAGATATTCAGTGCATCATCAAATGCATCATAATCTAAAAAATCTTAAAATATCATATACGCTGTCGATTGCAATGAGATAAATAAGTACTTTCCTGTCCAGACCTACATGATAGATCACACTAGCTTTTTTCAAACTAGGGAGTCCGGGGGCGTGGTAACCTATAGGGGCTCGAACATATTTAAAAGTCCAAAATGAAAGATTAAAAATAGTTATTATTTTAATGAATGGAAGCAAAACAAAATACATCCTGACAGAAAACATAAATATACAATTATATTAATATACTTATAAATGTATTAGTACTGCACAATGTAATTCATAATTAATTTATCAATAAATAATTAAAAGAACGTTTAATAATTACTAGTGACTTCCATATACTTGTCATACACAAAATTAAATACTTAATTCAATACTTATCTTGATAATTTGTACTTCTTATAATTATAGTAATATTGTAGTTTTAGCACCAAAGCACACACACACACACATTATTATTGCATTCATATACATCGTTTTTTCATGAGGGGTCCATTGAATATTATGACTGAAAATAAGGTCACAAATGTTGAATGTTTCAGAAGCACTGAATTTCATTCATCTGCACGGGTGAAGTCAAATATTGATTTTCCCCCATTCCTATTAAAATGTTTTGCCATTATGAGTTTTTGACATGGGCTACACTAGCACCGGTACTCATTCTCTAATCTCTTACACCATTTCTCTTAGGACATTGAGGTACGATATCCTTAAAGTTCAACAGCTCAACTAGATAGTAGATATTTTATGTACACCATGGCGGCTTAAATCCATGATTCTACTGAATACACGACGGCAAACCAATTCGGGGTCATTATCTCTTTATTATTGAGAGATACTTCATTATTTCTGATGAAATATTTTAAGTAAATTGTTTATGCTCTTCAGTTTCAGACTCCCCATTTGTGATGTAAGTTGTCAGTGTCTTTATGTGCCACACACTTATACCTTTTAAATACATTTTCAGTCAGGCACAATAAAATTTTTCTTCGAATATAATGTACGCACATGCACAATTGTATAAATATGCTCTTGGTTAATTGAGTTCAGCAGATGTCTAGACATTAAACAAATACATTAAAATCATAGCTTTAATGGGTCAATTATTCAGTGCATGGGTAATTTCATTATAAATTCTGATGCTCGAATAAATAATATCTAAAAGTTATTGCATGCTACGCTGTAGTAAAATCAGTCCAAATTAGAAATTTTTAAATTAACATGCGGAAAGTTAGTTCCTTTTATCACGCAATGAAAGTATCCAACTCTTTGAAGCAGAAAATGCTTCATAATCGTTGGAGCAATTATCAGTAGAATTAATTCTAGGTTCAAGTGAATCGGTTTACCGTTTGAAAGGTTCTGTTTTCTGTTAAATGTAATAAGTCTTTTCATTCGTTTCTCTCCTTCCAATCTCTTGCGGTTCAGGTAATCGTCACATTCATTGCGTGACTGTGCATATTTTGCAGATTTTGTCTGTGTGATAGGATTCAACAAAAAATAAAAATGCAATGAATAATGATGAATTAAGCTTATATGTACCAAATTTGTAGAAACATTGGGAAGATCACTAAAATAATATTATCTACGAAACTAAAACATCTATAAAATACGTCATTGAATTACAGATTATTCATCAGTACCACATGAAGAAGACATATGTTAAAATTTGAAGCAGTTTGCACTACTCTTAAACATTAAATTGATTGTTTCATACTATTAAATTGCTTGTTTCAGTAAAACATATTTTATTTAATTTAAAGAAAATCTGATATATATATATACATATATATATATATATATATATATATATATATATATATATATATATATATATATATATATATATATATATACATATATATACATATATATACATATATATACATACATATATATATATATATATATATATATATATATATATATATATATATATATATATATATATATATATATATATATATATATATATATATATATATATATATATATATATATATATATATATATATATATATATATACATATATATATACATATATATATATATATATATATATATATATATATATATATATATATATATATATATATACATATAGTGATGGGAGGTCGCCGGTCCCTAAAGTTACAACTGTAATTTTTACATCTGCCCTGTTGTTGTTTACAACAGAAAGGAATTTGGAATGTCTCTCTCTTACCCCACCAAATAGGGTGACATGTTCCCACGCCTAGAAAAGGGCACCGCACCCATAAATATATCATGGTATCGGGGTGTCTTTAGAATTTCCCGCGCTTGGGGATGTCATTGACCGTGAGAGGATATCTTTCCGCTGACTCTAGACCAATGATAGATATTGATTCAGTTACTGTAAAGAATCCGCTCCAGAACACAGGAGCAAATTGCCGCCAAATAAAAACGAGATGCACCCTGATTAGACCTCTCTCTCTGTCTCTCTCCGACGCACTTTCTCACGCCCTCTTGGTCTGACACGTCCCTTCCATTTAGTGGACTCCAGGCAGCGCCATGACTCCTCTCCCTCGACCCTCTATCAGTTAAGTGAAATCTTGTTATGTGTCTCTATATGCTTTAACTTAATTTCAATCTTATAGTAATAAATTAATGTTTATTTAAAGAATGTCTTTTGATTTAACGTACTGTTTATTTGTCTTAAAAGATCTAATGTTTGAACTTAAGCTATAATGTGGCGCACATAGGAGAGTAGAACCGGGTTTTATTTAAAATGGATTTAATGAAATAAATTAAATAGTATAAATTAAGTAAGCGTCACATTAATATATAAGTATATATATATATATATATATATATATATATATATATACATATATATAAGTATATATATATACATATATATATAAGTATATATATATACATATATATATATATATATAAGTATATATACATATATATATAAGTATATATATATATATACATATATATATATATATATACATATATATATACATATATATATAAGTATATATATATATATATATATATATACATATATATATATATACATATATATACATATATATAAGTATATATACATATATATATATATATATATATATATATATATATATATATATATATATATATATATATATATATATATATATATATATATATATATACATATATATATATACACTGCTGGACAATTGCTAAGGACGGATCACAAATTGCTATAAATCATAACATTAAGCGAGATATGATGCCTAGTAGGATAAAATATATTTGCCACACTGTTCAGATATTAGAATAAAGAATATTTATTGTTCTGGAAAGTACAAAAGCCGTGAAACATCTGAAAGAAAAAAATGTTCATTTGATATGCGTACGGAGAAATGGAACAATGCATCTAAAAGTCAGCAGGCACCTTAAAGAATGGTATCGGTACGAGATATGTCCACCGTGGAGTGTGATGCAACATTCCACACGTCGTACCATACTTTGCACAACATTATCCAGCAGCTGTTGAAGAAATTTATCCCATTCCTCTAAGAGTGCACGGATGAGGGTGTTCTTGTTTGTCGAATGATAGTTTCGACCAGCAACTTGCCTCCCCAAAGCATCCCACACATTTTCAACGGGGTTTAGATCTGGAGAACGCGCTGGCCATACGAGACGTTGAATACCCTCACTGTCTAGACAATCCTGAACAGCGAGTGTTCGATGACATGTTGCGTTGTCGTCCATAAAAACAAATTTATCACCGACAGCACCACGGAAAAGACGAACATAAGGAAGTAGAACTTCATCAATGTATCGTTGGCCCGTCATAGTCCCATTCGCCACCACATGTAGGCGCGTGCAGCCATTGATCATGATGCCGGCCCACACCATGATACTGCATGTCTGATATCGGTCCTTTTCCTGGATATTTTCTGGACGATAAGCAGTACCACTCTCGCGCAAGATCAGTTGGCGTCTACAATCCGATGACAGACTGAACCTACTCCAGTGTTTCTCAAAGTGTCGCGATGACCCTACAAGGGGGGCGCGAGCGTATCGAAAATTTAAAGATTTTTTTTAAAAAAAATAACTGGAAAGAGAACTAAAACAAAATGCTTTCTTCCTTAATAAAAAAAATACACACAACAACACTGACATAATTTATGTTTATTATCTGGCTTTTTTCCGTCATCAAATAGCTATCTTTGACCCCAAAACCAAATTAAAGAAAAAAAAAACATTTTGTTTTATTTGCTGTATTTTCTCAATGAGATATTTTTTATTACGTTTTAACATAAAATATTACTCGTTAAAAGAAAAAACGAAACCCAGACCCTGAGAAATTTCTAAGAAGATAAACAATTCACCACTGTAATTATTATTGAAATACTGTACATTAGTTGTAGAAAAAGAAAAGGAAGTCATGATTCACGTTTCAGCCAGGCTGCATAGTACGTTTGCTAATCATTTGATTGACCTTCAATCTTACGGTATGGTTATTATCAATATTAGTTCCCTCCCATCTTTTATGTGTTCGCTTTTCGCTTAGGGAAATTGTAAATAATTGAGTTTTGCGATATTTGGAAAAGAATTGATTGGATTAACATTTCTGTAGGATAATTGAAAAGTGTCTGATTTGCGTCCTTTATTATGGACTTGTACTTTTGAATCATTTTAGTTCAGTTTTATTGGATTTTTTCTCAAATCATCAAAGAATGGGATAGTCCTTGAAAGAAGGTAAGTATACTTTCTATAAATTAAAATATTCACTAGAATTCCTATTTGTATCGTGTACAGTAAAAATAATTCTAAACAAATGATTGGAGTGACTGAATCCCTCCGCACTACCATTAATGTTAGTATCGAGTACGCGCCTGCTCCCGGGTTAAAACATTTTGAAGTCTTCTCGCTTTAAATATGTTAAAAAGTAACACAATTATTCTTCATCGGAATTTTATATTATTTTTCATAATTTAACATTAATTCTAAATGCTAATTGTGTGAGGTTTAAAATTACAGTTCTTTTAAACAGTTATTTACAATTATAGCATTTATCTAAAAAATTATTTTACATTTTTGTATACAATGTCATGTGCACACAGTTTTACTCTCCTTACAGTTCAGCTATTATATGAAGAATAATGTTTTATTTTTTAAAAAATGAACTCGTGCGAAGAGTCGGTGTTTCAGCCAGTATACGTTTGATGTATCAGTACTGAAGAAGGTATTTTATAAATAATTTCTTATTACTGAATTCGGCCGCGGTAGCCGAGTGGTATAGGTATCGGATCGTGGCTTGCCTTGTCATGAGTTCGAGCCTAGTACCACTAAAGACCCGCCGTGTAGGGCAGCGATGCACGTTAAATCTGTAGAGAGTTGAAACGTTTTCCCGTTGGTGTGGTGTGGTAGTTAGGAGAGAGGGGTGCCAGCTTAGGTGTCATCCACGTCACTTGGCCATGGTTCAAAATTGCGTGGTCCGTCGTCAAAAGCCCTCGTGCAGCTGAACAGTGCGACGTTAATATTCAATCAATCAATCTTATTACTAAATTAAGAACAAGTTTAATAATTATTAGGGACTTTCACAGGCTTGTCCTGTAGAGGAAAGTTTTTCAAAGGAAGGTTTAATATCAGAAATTGACACTTAAAGCGTTATTTTTCTATATTTAGCTGAGATCTATATTTTGTCTTCAAGGCATCCACTGCAGAAAATTCGGTTTGATAAAGGTAGGATGTTGAAAATGGTAATAGTATACGAAGTGCTTTTGTTTTCAGTACAGATAATTCCTCATCCACCTCTACCCCAAATTTAAAGAGCGATTTATTACAAAATTTCCTTTTAATTTTTCACTGGATGTGAAATTTATGAAGATTTCTTCTTCGGAAGTTGAGAGCCCTTCTGAAGTATCTTGAAATAGATCCCTAATCCACTCGTAACTTGCTACCTAGCTGTCCTCATCCAGAAAATACTTTTTAAAATTCTTTGCCAACATAGCTAAATGATTTTACATGTTTTAAAAACAACTTTCACATGTTGTTCTACAGATTTGTAAGTTTTAACACATATAGAGCTGGGGCTTTTTTTCCATCATTTACTTCAGTAGTGGTAAATCCAAAATTTAAGTATTTTTGAGAAGATCGCCTTGATTTAATTTTCGGAACCATGCTCGTTCGTTTGTGTACTTGTTGATTCTTTATTATGGTCGAATGTTTGCTTACGACTTAAAAATGTATGTATGATATTGTTTTAATCTACTGCCGTAAATACTTAATTACCGTGAATTACAATTAACGTGGAAATTAAAAAAATGTACATTCAAGCTAGATTCGGTAGCTATAGGAGTATCGAGTCGACCAAAACTGACTGGAATTGTACGAGGAAAAGCATTTTTACATATTTTGCGCAGACGTCCGATAGGTTGCTCAGACTCACGCAAACGTACCCTATAATGCCAGATGTGATGGATATGATAGAGAGCGACATTGACTAGACTATTTTTCTAATGACATTTGTACTTTGAGAAATGAATATGCTGAAGGAAATAAATCTTTAATTAAATACATCATTTTGCGATCTGTTCCAATTTAAAAATTAGAGAAAAAGAAAATAACATAATTCTAGGTAATATATATTTTAAGTAATTTTCTTAAAATATATATTACTTAAAAGTTACATATACACAAAATTTAATATACTTATCTTATTAATTTGTACGGTTTATAATTAAGATCGTATTGTAACTTTAGCGTCTCTCTCTCAAAGTGCATTTTTAATGCAGTAAATACATTATTGTTGTACAGGGGGGCGAGACAAAAATTATAATTGAAAATTGGGTCGCCAGTATTGAAAGTTTGAGAAACACTGACCTACTCTCATCTGAGAATAGTACGCATGCCCAGTCATGTTCAGTCCAATTGTAATGCTCACGACACCATTGTAAACGGGCTTACGGTGCTGTCTGGTCAGTGGGACGCACATAACAGGTCTGCGTGCGTATAGTCCTCCTCTCCTCAAACGTCTGACAACAGTTTTTCGGGATATCTGCTTTCCTGAGGCAGCAAGAAACTGATTTGCCACCTGCTGAGCTGTGGTGCGTCTGTTCATTTTTGCTGATAGGACGATATATCTGTCTTCTGCAGGCGTCGTACTTCTAACACGGCCTCCCCCGTGCCGTCTACTACATATTCCAATAGTTTTAAATGACTTCCACAGCCGTGAAACAACGCTGTGAGCGATGTCGAACTCCCTGGCAACGTCTGTTATTTTTTGCCCTTTTTCGATCTTTCCAATAATTCGTCATCGCATAAAATCATCTATGTGATGTCGGGAAGACGTGCCAAAAATTTTAAGTTCGTCTATTAAATCTTTCCTGTAAAACTTTGACTTGAAACAACAACTGCCCACACGCGTCAAAACCTTTAAAGCTCTTATGAACGCTATCACGTGAAGAACAGACGTGGAAAAAAAATTGCATACTCATACTTCTTCTTACTAATATCCCTCACTTATTCTAATTTTCCACATTTTGCTTCCTTTTATTTTGTGGTTGCTATGGATGTTAGCGTTATCCGTCTTTAGCAATTGCCCAGCAGTGTATATATATATATATATATATATATATATATTCTTGATTAAACGTAATAAATATACATCTGTATTGATGAGTATAATAATATACGAAGTATTTTTAATATATTCATAATTAGAAAAAAAATCAGACCTTTTTTGAAATAAATTAAATTTAATGAAAATTAATAAATTATTAATTGAACCTTTTAATTCCCAATTTAGTTAAGTAAAAATAATAGATTTATTTTCCAACTTTTAAATGCACATACATCTAAACTTTTATGTAAGTTCAATATGTCAAAACACACTTAATTGTCAGCGATAAGCACTACCAACTGTACAGACACGGAATAGATTCTCCTTGCTCAAAAAGATGGTGTTCATTAACTCAGTTAGCAACGTAGATCATTGCTCTGCGTTAACAATTCGAGTACTTGTAAGAGTTTCAGGAGTTATATGAGGTCCTGCAACAATGGCTTCAAAATCCAAGGTCTCACGATTTAAGAACGTTCCTATTACCCCCATGCGTTTCTCCCTAAATAAGAACATACAAAACGTATTGTAAAGAGAGTGAACGATAATAAAGAGCGCATTGCATCACTGACTGTTCAGAGAAAAGTTAAACACAGTCAAACCTATGCACAACAAAGTTGCGAAATCGCAAAATTTGTTCGTTATATGGAAAATTCGTTACATACAGGTTCATCTTTCAATTTTGTTGATAAACCACATTAAACTATTTTTAAACTCATTGACACTATATATTATAAAAAATTAACTATCCACACATTTTTGCAATGTAATTTATATTTATTTCATATACATATGACGTTTAAAAAAAAGAAAGAAAGAAAAATTGCAACGAAAGTTTCTTGACGACTTAATCCACACCTCCAGAAGAAATATTTTTTTCTCTTTGAGGTCCAAGTTTTCTTTGGTGTGCGCATGTTTTGAACCAAACAGTTTCAAGTTTTGACAGTTTCAAAATACAAGAAACCTGTACGACTGATCAACAGTACGAATGAACGGATACTAGTTCAAGGGCACGGGGACACGAGACAACTTCACTGAGGATGCCATGGAATGTCGGAGACGTTTCCAATAAACTGGACAATGGGGATTGAATATTATACTTCTTGGATGAACCACCCAGTATTATATTGCTCTCGGGGAGTTAGGCGTCGAATAAAGCCAAATCAAGGTTTGTGACAACCATAAGATTTGTTAAAAGAGAGAATAACATGAAATGTCCAGAAATACTTTAAAAATAGGAGGGGAAAATTTTAATCACAAGAGAAAAAGTTCGTTATATAGAAAATGCACTTAGATATTTGGAGTTTATTTTACTAAGAAAATCGTGAAATAATGTTCGTTCCTGTAAAATGTTCGTTATTTAGAAAAAATTTGAAGTATAGAGGTTTGTAATATGGATGTTCGATTGTATTTGAAGTATTTTCCACTTCAACATTGATTCTGTGTGATGATGAGCAACAATGATGGAAGCTTGGTCGAACATCTTGATCTTCCACCAAGTAGTTCACAGGCCTACCATTCTCTAAAGATTCCATATGCCCTTTGAATAAAAAGTACAATAGTTTGAGAGCCGGCTATGGAGAAGGCGAAGATACATGTTTGCTTCTTCCCATCCATTGTGTTGGATATGATGCTTCAAGAAGTACCCTATCGAGCTGGGGAAACATGATAAGACTGCAAAAATTGACGTTCGTGCCTCTCTGTTTGGGAATCGAGAGAATTTACAATAAACTATAACGTTCTGACAAAAAAATAAGAAGAGATGAAATTTGATATGTTGTACCATCTGAAGGGTCTGGTAAGATATATTTTGTTTTTCCCGTAATGAACGAGGGTTTATTTACAATGAATAGCATTTAAAATTAAGAGGGACACTAATACGCATGATTAATTCAAAATGTAAAACATTTTTTGTGGCTGGGTTACATGAACAATACTGTTTTTGACGGTTTAAAAATCCGTGATCTACTTGATTCCAGATACATTAAGTAATCCTTATTGAAAACAGAAGTATAGTTAAATTTGATAAACTGTGAATTATATTTGTTTTGTCTCTCTCACCATGAACTTACACTAAATTTTATACATACAATTACATACCTATTACATGTAAATATATAACTGGTATTTTATTTCTGATCTTTATTTCAGGGTAATCAAAACAAAAGAAGTAAGGTATATTTTGCTCAATAGCTTAAGATAAGTATTATTTTTCATAATTACAAAATGCTTTTCGTATTAAGTGCTAGTATAAATTCTTAGACAATTTCCCGACAAATATACATTTTTGGTAGAGGGGAAAAAATGCGGAATATGTGAATGCAGTATTCTAATATTATTAATAGAAAACAACACTGATTGTTTTCTCACTGCAAAAAAAAATCTCTTTCTTAATACTATATGAATAGATTTTCTTAAAAAAATGGATATAATTGAAAATATTAACTACATATTGATATTTTAATACAATATCCGTAAATATGCATGATGATAAAAAAATGCACGACATTTTACATGTTTCATGTGTGTGCGATTACAAAATTATCATTTCTAACAACAACAATTTTATGCTTCACATACGTAGATAAAATCCACCATATTGTCTAAGGCAGTGTTTCTCAAACTTCCAATGTTTGCGACCCAATATTCAATCATAATTTTCATTGCCCCCTCCGTACAATAACAATATATTGTATTTAATAAAATATACTTTGACGCTAAAGGTACAATATGACTTTAACCTAAGTGCCATCGACGTATATTAACGACTTGCTCAACCAAAGCGTTTATTGTCTTGAACGTATATATACGTCTTTCTGAAGTACGATTTGTTCTGTGGACTGATATCCATTAAGTTATCCCGAAATCATTGGAATGCAATTAAAGTAACTTGGCAGTGTTTGCGAAGAATTCTCGTACGTCAGAAAATTTTGCTTTTATATTTGTGTTCATTTTCTTCCTCTCCTCACAATACATGGCTTACGTGGAAGGTGGCATCGGGGAGTAAATCGCGTAACGCGTTTATTCGGCAGTTATGGGATTAGTTATAAACTGTACAAATTATCAAGCTAAGTGTTAATTTTTGTATACGTTTAATTTTATGTATGACAAGCCCATGAGGTCACTGCTAATTATTAAACTTGTTGTTAACTGAGTATGTTAAATTAATTATAAAATATGTTATGCAGTAAGTGGTTTATATCAGTGCAAATGTGTATTTTATTTTTTACTATGTCAGGATGCAATTTGTCTGTTTTCTTTAAGTAAATTAAAAAGAGAAATAATTAGTTTTTGTTTTCGACTTTTCAATATGCTCACGCCCCCTTGTAGAGTTATCACGCGCCCTAAGGGGGTGCTCCCCACAGTTTGAGAAACGATGTTCTAAGGATTTTAAAAAAAAAAATATTTCTTATACAAAACAATGCTTGGATCCAATACTTGGATTTTCCAAGAAAATTATACACATGATTTTAGGAGAAACTTTAAATGAAACAAGATGAGAAAGTAAGCCTATTCTATAGATTTTTAAATATCAAAAATATTTTAAATGTATTCCTGTTTTTGTTAATATTTTCGCATATGAATAGAAATATAAATATGGTAAAAATTTATCATACTCACCTCAGTGCTGTTTTGTTCAAAAAAAATTTCTGAATGCATAATGTATTTCTGATTCTAAAGTTTATATTAATGTTAACTACTCTCTCATTAAAGACTACTATTCATCTCAAACAATAATTACTTAAATATTCTAGCAAAAAATCTACTGGAAATTTCATTAAAATTTGGATGTTGTCAAGTTAAAATAATTTGAGTTTAACATTAGGCATGAGCCTACAAAATGTGTAATATATTAATGATTTTTTTTTAAGAAGCGATGTCAATTAGAGTTAAAATCTAATAAAATTTAACATTTTTGCTTTTACATTTTTTAACAATACTCTTTTGTGCTACATAAACATGGTATATAATTCTACACTCCCCTTAAAATTATTTTATTAAACGAAAAAAATGTTTGAAAGAAAAATATTTTAGAGAATCTAAAAAGAAGTAAGAAAGGGCCTGAAAAACATCATTAATGAGATGCGAAATCACGAAATCTAAGACTTTTTTGGAAAACATTTTTCGAATTCTAGTTTTTGGCAGAAGAATTAGCTGTAGTATGTGCAGATATAAGATTTTTAAGTATAGATATATAGTAAAGCGAAATTATTTCTTTTCTTTTCGTTTTCTTTCAGTAAGAATATTTTTGAACTTACTAATGTGTCACTGCCTTGACTAAAAAGGAAGAAAACATATTCAACTTTTTACTTATACAATTTTTTCTTACATATAATTTCCATGTTTCTGTCGTACTTTAAATAAAAAGAAAATAATCATTCTGGAGATAATTTTCATTTAATAATAACTATTACTTTTCTTGTCAGAAATTTTTTATTCATTGCCTTACTTTGATATTTACAAGCCATGATATCCAATTAAAATACTGAATTTTTTCCTTTCGCTAAAGTTTTGTAAGAAGAATAATGAAAAAACGAAACAATTTTTGAAAATTTATTTATTTTAGTATCAAGTCGTCTAGATAAAAAATAACTTTATACAAGAAAATTAATATTTTGCAAAAACCTTTTGTCAATGACATTTTAGAAAAAATGTGTGTTTGCTTATATAGCCGTTGAAATTCATATTTCCTTTTTTTCATTGAAATTCAAATTGAAAAAGCTGAAATGTGATAAGGTTATTTCTAAAGGAATTTTGATACAAAACCTAATACGTGCTATGTATAATTAACATATACATACGTATACATACAAATACTCTTTTTTTTAAATCAAAACAAATTATTTGATGCAACTAGACTGTTTATAGGGACCAAATTAAAAAAAATAATAATAACTATCAGTAAGCATTTAATAATAAATAATTCACTAGCTTTAAGTTAATACGAACTTTTAAATCATACAAAAACAGATGAATTGGTTTTCATGACTGTGTCTATATGTCATTAGTTTCATATTATTTTTAGTTCAACATCTCAGTTTCTCAGCCGCAATCAAGTGTACCAAAATAAATAAAATTACGTAGATCGTAACAAATTTATATAAAAATAATACAGGTTTTTTTGATTATCAATGTCAACATGCACACAATAAAAATAATTCGTTTTAAATCATTTAGTAAGGATTTCCTTGACAACATAATTTTTTATTATTCTCAGATTATCTTTTATCTTAATATGCAATCAGCTGAATAAAATAAACCTTAACACATATTCATCTGTTTATTTCTGTCTGTCAAAAAGTATAAAGTAAAATAAAATTACCTTTATTTTTTTTAAAGCATTTTACTAAAAAGGTACTAGTTTCCAAAGGGCAATTCCTCTATACATCACACTTTTTTATGTTACTAAAGATAGGGCCATGGGATTTTAAAAGAGGATCTTTCGTTTATTTAAAATTTAGAATAAAAAATGTTTCATTACAGATTTTTTTATCCAAATGGGTTTTTTTTCCTTCAAACAACATGACTATCTTAATATAAAAATGCCAATAAGACTTTTATTTTTTTTTACTTTATTTGTATTACATTTATTTTTCTTTAAGAAAGAAATATATGTATCACCATAAAATCAAATAAATAAATATAGACAGAAAAGTTGTTTTTCAAACGGCTTAAAGAAATAAAGAAATCTTTGAACATAGTAGTCTAAGGATTAAATTCGTTAGTTTCAAGATCGGTAATGACTTCTTTAATCAGAGGGCTCTAGTGTTATTGTCATCATTGTGTTCTTTAATTAGGAGTTGCATCAAGTTAAATAAGATTAGAACTGGTTGGGAGATTATTTCAGACAATAATTATGAACCCTTGATATACTCTTTCTTAAAAAAGAGAAAGGTTATACATATATTATTTTTCTCCTATACGCTTTATTTTCAGAGTTAACTAAAATCAGAGCAAGGATAAGCATCTTTTTAAATTATTGAAATTTGTATATAAACGACAAATTGGCGTTATTCCTAATTTATTTTTATACAAACATTATGGCAACTATTTTTTTATGAATTATTTCAAAACCAAATTTAATGTTATTTTTGAAGTTAAATTTTATTTTAATAAATTAAATAATTACCTAAATATAAAGTATATAAGCAAAAGAAAAAACTTACGTAAACAATAGATGCATGCTTGTGTGGTTCTATTAAATTCGAACAAACGGAATGTTTCAGAAAATATTTACTTATAGTCCCTGTTGAAATGAAAAGGAGAGATAAACACTATCATTATATTTGAAATTTTACACCGTTCACTGATTTTATTGAAAAATAAAATATTATATCATATTTTGCTTAAGTTTAATTACTATTCATTAAGTATATGGAAATATAAATGCATTTGATCTAAAATTCTAAAAGCATTGATAAATGTTTAATCTGTTGTTTGCTTTTTCCAGAAACAACATAAATATAAGAGCGATATATTTGTAATTTATGAAGGTCTGTAATTTTTGAAGAAAAACAAAATTCCGTACCTTCACAATTGTTTTGTAAATATAAACGTAAGATTTGTTACATATTAAATAGTATGTAAAATGTTTTAAATCTTTAGTTTGTCAGTTTATTAAATTCAAACCACATAAAAATAAAGATCTGGTATAAATGAAGAGATAAAAGTACTCCGGATTATTTTTTTTTGCACCCCACTTTGTTGTTCTGCAGTTCTATATATATATTTATTGTGTTATTTTTTTTATCTTTCTTTTTATATATGGAGTATTAGAAACATGTCTTGACAGTCACTTGCGAGCAGTCAGATTCACACCAGATGTTTTAGTTCTTCCTTTTCTTAAGAAATAATCTAAGTGTATATTTTTTATCTTTATTTTATTATAATATTTTTTTTAAGTCAGAAGAGAGGATTTTATGTTTTCCTTGTTTATTTTGCAATACTATACAGTAAAACATTATCCTAGGAGATTGCTATGTATAGGTGGTTTTCTCCAGTTGCGTATCGAAAATCGATAGATTTTCAGATTCTAAAAAGCATTTGGTATCAAAATAGTTTCTTTTTATTTGTTGAAACTGTTCAAGTTTTGAAGAATAAATATGTTCATAATTCGTTTCTGTTAGGAAAGATGTTGATTTCTTAATGTCAGTAGCTTTTATTTAAAAAAAAAAATTTAGTTTTGTGTGATACCCTAAGTAATCATTTATTAAAAATTACTCCTTTAAAACTATTAATATAATGCGGAACACTAATGTAAATTTTGCTTTAAATATAGTTATTAGTAAATAAAAAAAAACATTTCACCACACATTTTTGCTTTGAAAAAAATTAATATTCTATTTTTTTCAAAAATATTACCATTATAACTACTTGTTTTAAAATTTTGGATGGAAAAAGTATCAAGAGTCTTATCAGAAAACATTAAACTGATAAAACAGGAAACTTGAATTTTCTGTACATAATTACAATGCATACAAAGTTTTCTATTGGATGAATACCACGCAGCCATATTAGTTGTTTAGAATACATACCAATTTTCCAAAGAATCACAGCTTTACTACCCGCAGTTTTCAAAAACAAAATGCTTGGGAAAATGTAAGAAGTATATATAATATCCAGTGTATGGAAAAAATCGCCTATCAGAAGCATAAACATCGTTACATCATACATCGAAGTATCAATTTATTAACTAACTTTATTATTTTTTTGCAAGTCATTTCTGAACTTAATTAAATGTATGCCAGCTTGTGTTTTACACTGGTGTGCAAAACTTAAGCAACAATGTAAAAATTTAACAAATAGCTATGAAATTGCAGAACAGGAGGCCTGGAGCTCAGTACAGTGAACACGTAAGTCAGTAGAAACGTCATGCGTATGCAAATATCAGGAACAAAACGTCAGAGGCGACGTGAGCGTAAGTAAAACGCGTAATGTCGGTGCGCACTGCTCAACAGTAGAACAAAATGAAGGACGAAGACGCAATTCAACATATTCACTGCAAGTGCGAGTGAGTCAGTTCATGAAATATGGCTAGAAGAAATCACCTGGATGACTTCACACGCGGAAGAATAACCGGAAAGCTGGATGAGGGGCGTACTGTCACCAGTGTAGCTGCAAAGTTCGGAATCAACAAAAGTGTCGTCTCGCGTGCTTTAAAAGCGTTCCAAAGCACAAGTACAGCTGTTATAAAGATTGGTGGGGGCCGTTCGAGGATGACAACTGCAGAGGAGGACCAATGTATCATCCTGCAGGCGAAAACAGGTCGACAACAATGAGCAAGCGTCTTTGCTTAGCAACTCTGTACAGCAACGCGGCGACAAGTGTCACGGTTGACTGTGGCCAAACGTCTTCAAAAAGGATGCCTATTCACCCACCGTCCTAAACGCAGCCTCCCGTTGAAAGTTGTCCACCGACGCCGCCGTTTACAGTGGTGCAGAGAGCACAAAAACTGGACAACTGGTCAATGGAGTCGTGTCCTCTTTACGGGTGAGAGTCGGTTCAGTATCAGAAGCGATTATCAACGGGTTTTGCTTTGGAGAGAGACGATACCCTGTTTTATTCCAGTAACATCAAGGAAAGACACCATTACGGTGGTCCTGGAGTCCTTGTCTGGAGAGGCATTATGCTGAACAAGTGAACTGAGCTCCACATTTTCGACAGATATTCTGTAATCGGGGATCACTATTGTCAGGAGGTATTTCTTCCCCATGTGCGTCTTTTCCGAGGTGTCATTGGCCCAGACCTCATTTTTATAGATGACAATGCCTGTCCACATCAGACTCTTGTTGTTCAGGAGCTGCTAGAAAGTGAAGGTATCACTCGAATGGATTGGCCAGCGTACTTCCCAGATTTAAATCCCATCGCACATCTGTTGGATGTTTTGGGGGAGACGTTTTGCAGCACTCTTACATCATCCGGAGAATACACAACAACTCAAACAGATGCTGATTGACGAATAGGCACTCCTTCCGCAAGAAATGTTGCACCAGCTGGCTCTGAGTATGCGAAGACGGTCTGAAGCAACCACTGCAGTGAGGGGAGGGCATATACCATATTAGGAACATCTGCTTGCTGTTCTTCCTGTTGGATGGACAATCTTGAATCGTTCAATAAAGCTTGTTTTTGTTTGATTCCATACCGTATCCATTGTATTCTTTTTTCAGAGCCGAAGCTTTCGTCTTCTTTTACGTACATAATACTCTCCCTCATTTCTGAATATTATGTCTGTCAGATGTTTTTTCGTAAAGTTATGGCAATAAACCCACCTGTTGCTTAAGTTTTGCACACCAGTGTAGTATTTGTTTGCTTTAACTTCAGTCAATGCATAGATAATGCCTTTACGAATTGCTAGGGATAATGCTCATCGCTGTCCCATTACGCAGTGCTTCCAATGCCAACATCATCCACATGTTGGATGACAAATTGCTAACTACACTGGAAGCATCTACGCAACAAACAATATGTTTTATTACCAATATTTTAACGAACTATTGTGACTTAAGTACCCTTTAAAAGTCCATGTAAAAAGTATCTTTGATATCAAACATTTTAACTATATTGCTTCTTAAATGATATTTTTTATTATTTTATTTGTAACTGCCTCCATAAACTAATATCTCTTTTTTTACTATCCGACAAAATATATAATATTACCATCACGATATGTAATAGAAATATTCTTTGTATTGACTTAAGGGATCTCATTTCTTTTTATTTTCACATTAACATTTTTTTTAATTACAGAATAGAATAATTAACCATGGATCGTTTTTTTAAAATAAAATAGTTTCATATTACAAAGAAAGATAGTTTTTGTATTTATTTTTATTTTATCTTTTTAATTTTGTTAAAATTAGACTTTTATAGAAAGAAAATTTGTTGCCAGATTAAGTGTTTTGCATTATGTTCGAAATATGATTAAATGAGATTTATGATTTAATATTGATCTTATGTAGGTTCATAACATTCTGAATATACTAAACTAGTTCAGTAACGTTCCTCAACACAAACATTCCGTTTTTTCTTCTTGAAAAGTATTCGACTGAATAACTCATTTTCCACAATTATTGTCTTCGATCCCTAGCTATCGTATCCACCAGCATTTATTATAAATTAAAAAAAAAAAAATTTACACTAAAATAGTTTTTATTTTATTCGAACCTAGTTAGGGCAAATATTTCTTAAAATACAATCGAAGGGCCTAAACATCATGAATGCCTACTCAGTAATACATTGAACGACTTTCTGCATGCCAAACAGCTGTAACTCGCCTTGGCATGAATATCAGAAATTATTGGTAGGTGATAGGAGATAGGTTGTACCAATTGTCTAAGAAGTGGTCACTAAATTTCAAAATATTCTCACTTGAAGATATTTTATATCTAACCTACATTTCTAAGAAAACCCAATTGGGCTTTATCAGAATAACATCCGCTGAATTAGGTGATCAGGATATTAACTAGAATTTATCTTTATGGTCCACTAACCATTCTAACACAATTCTAGCCTTTTGACAGGAGAAGCTGTTTTCTGGAAGTTTCCATTTCCATTTAAGAAAACAGACACTGTATAAGGGTACAACGGATCCGCAATTTTGCTCAGATAGTCTATAAATTGCATGGTTCCATCTTCTAGAACTAAAGGTGCACGAGTAACCAATGAAAACGTTCTTCGAAGTTTAATACCACTATCACCAGTCTGTGTACAGGGTTGTAGCAACTGTTCCACTGTGGAATGACACAACCATCGACCAGATGAATGAAAAATCGGGATTCATCCAAACAGGAAACTCTCTCCCGTTTATTTACAGTCAAGTTTCAATTATTCCAAGACAACTATAGGTGTAGTTGGCAATGATGCTTGGTCAACTGAAGTTTATGAGTGGAACATCTGATGTACAGTCTGATATCCTACAGTGTTCTCTGAGTTGAGTGATCCAAAATACTTTCCCTTGAAACTGCCTCGCATTGGAATGTCAACTAAGCCAGTGTATGGCACCGATTTTGATTTACTCAGTTTGACAATTCCCGAACTCATTTTTATTTGATAATGCATGCATGTCCAGCAGCTAAGTGACTACTTCAGGTATCCCCAATATTTATCCCTTTTGCACAAATATTAAAAAAATAACAAAAACAACGTACCAGTCATGCTGTTTTGTAGATATTCATTCCAATTCTTCGGGCCATTACAACCTGTCCTCTTTGAAATTCGATCACACCAGCCACTTTGCTCCTCATTCTCAAAAGTAAGCACACGGATGACAGCTTTACTTCTGCAGCAAATACATCGTTATCTCTTAATTATGTGGCTTCCATGTTATCTGGACGAGTTCAATGAAAAATGTGTAAGTATTCATAATGGTTTGACTTGACGGTGTATATATCAATCGATTTATTAAGCTTCTATGTCCAATCATTCTTAATGCATACCCATTATTTAAAATTTACCTCTCGTAATCCTCTTGTCCAAACAAAAATGTGATAAGTTCGTATCTAAATCCTTAGTTAAATTATGCAAAGAGGCAAGATTCTCGATAGTTTGTTAATGCAGTATGGTTGTAAGAAAACCCACGTCCTTCATGGAATTAAACTGGTCCTTACGGAATTAAGTAAAATAGTAAAGCATAAAATCTTTCAAAAATATAGCAAATGAATCTGTTTTGTTTACTCTTATTATAATTCATTTTCTTGTAAAATGTGTTACAACTACTCATTTGACTGTACGATTATGATTTCATGACCAACGATATTTCTTAATATTCTTTACTTTGAGTCTAGTTTACATTCAATATCCTTCGTTTAGATGAGCTGAGTATTAGTCGTGGAAGGTATATCACTAGAATTATGAGGAAATTTGTAGTGCGGAATGTCAAATCATGTGTTATCCACGTCACTTGAACACATTTTTTAATTTGGTCGGTCCACCTCCATTTGAAGTAGTTGAAATTATTTCAGTAAAAGAGAAACTATGTAATCTCTGAACTAAGTAATAATGTGTAAAAATATTTTAATGTTTTTGCCCTATAAATATTCAAAACCAGAGTGGTTGTTTCCAAAGGGGCCAATTCGGGGCCTGACATACTTTTGGGTGTGCTCGGTCCCCTTAGGCATCACTTTAATAGCCTCCAGGATTCTTTGAAGTGCAACATTATAATAAACAATTAACTGATGAACTAAAACCACTTGCTGTAATTAATTAAGTATTAAGAAATTACTGTAGAAAAATATTTTTCCAATAGTGAAAATAATTTAAATACGATAGTTTCTTCTCGGTTTGGTTCGGTATCAATTTAAATATTTATATAGATAAAAGATGGGGGTAACAAAAACCATTCAATCTTTTTTTTTAACGAAGGGGTATAAAAAATAAAGTAACAAGTCATTTCCGAGTAAATAAAAAAATATACACAATATGGGAAGAGAGATTGTATATTACGTATATACATAATATAAATTGTTATCGTGGCATTTGTTCTATCGGTACACCAAGTCATTGAAACGAGTGTCATGCAATTCTGCGTTAAGTTTGTACAACCACGTCAATACGGCTTGCCAAACGTCCACATCAATGCTGAAATTCTGAGCTCCTAAATGTTTCTTAATCCCATTACTGCTGATTAAAAATTACGTTATTCGCTCTGCATTACCACCGTTTTTTACATAAGTGCACGTTATGTAGTGTATTGAATGGAAATGAAAAATGCACAGATAAGCAAATTTTTTCTCCGAAATAAATTAATTCTCTACAAACACCTTCAGTGTCAATTTTATTTTATTCAGAAACCGTTAACTAGTTTTAAACAGAGCATAATGTAAATAATCTTACGTTGGAAGGACGGATATACCATGACAGGAAACTTAGCGCTCGGATAAGGTGAGACGGATATATGCACAGGTGGTTGTTAAGGAATTACAGATCTGAAAAGATGGAAATCACTTGCTGTGAGGTTGGGATTGTAAGAAGAGTGGTCAAATATGTCCCTCTGAAAACTGTCTTCCATCACTTCGCACATGTGTTCTTCGCATATAAACCACGGACGCCTTCGTGGCATAACACTTGTACCAATCACCGATGAATTTCCGTTAGATAAATGTTCTTTAAATGTAAAAACCATATCACATTTCTTATTTCAATAGCGGATTATCTTTGTTTTAATGTATCAATCTTCTAAATGAGATGTAATCATGTTACTGGAAAACTAGCCACATCTTCCAGAACTGTTGGAAAGCTGTGATTATCTTCGTTATCATGACAAGAGTTATTATTCATACGGGTAATTTGCATATCAATTTGTATTGCTTTTTGATACTCCTACTTAAATATATTGATCATGTTTCTTATCAAGTTCCTTACTTGTAAATTGTAAATAATATCACATGGATATGGTTTTCCAACTAAAGGTAAAAATGGAAATGTAAACTTTTCAAAAGAGCAGAAATTATTCAAGAAAGTTGTTATTAGCTTCCTTAGCAACCCGTTCAGGACCATGATCACATATATGTGATCACGCGTTTCTTCCTCCAGGGCTCACGTTATGCAAATGCGCTTTCGCTGATCTGAGTCCATGATCAGACCCGTGTGATCTGAGTTTGGAACGTTTTTATATTAATTTTTGCAAGGTATTAGATGGCGGCGGTTAAAGTCCAATTTTTGGAATAATGTTTCACAAAACTTTTAATTTCAATATATGCTTTCGGCTCTTAGTTTTTTTAATTAGATCCAGGATTTTTATAAATGTAAACAGGTGCATATGTTTAGAACTGGGCATTTTAAGTTTTTTGACTTATTGGGCTCTGCATTTCTGTTTATATTTTGAGTAAGTTGGAAAACCTATTAGTTTATTGGACAGCAGACATATACGTATATATATATATATATATATATATATATATATATAATATATATATATATATATATATATATATATATATATATATATATACGTATATATATATATATATATATATATATATATATATATATATAAATATATATATATATATATATATATATATATATATATATATATATATATATATATATATATATATATATATATATATATATATATATATATATATATATATATATATATATATATATATATATATATATATATATTTGGTTCGTATTTACAACGATATTTTTTAATATTCAAAAACATCTAAAAAGCAGATCATCATAGAACAAACGCGATGACTCATTTTTAACTATAAAAAACAAATTATCGTTCATACTGACTCCTTTTTAGTTTAGTAAAAACAAACGATTATTTTTTATTGCTATTGGCAACAGATTTGCCCAAACCAAAAGAATAAAAAGCTATAAACTATATAAGGATTAATTAAAAATTAAAAAGCGATATATTAGCTGTTATTTAAAATATTTGTATCAGTTCAAGCCGCAATATTATGTGAAAGTAAATTTATCGTTTGGAACTGGTCAGATGATATTTTGAAAGTTTTGTATCTATTTTAATTTAATAATCATGGTGAAAAGAAAGACAATAGTGCGTTTTTATTAATAAGATGAAAGCATTTTCTTTAAAATTCGCAATTGTTATTTTTTATTTAATATCACTAAATGTTTTCACTGTATATTCAGAAATTATCAATGATAGTAAATTGTAAATCTTAAACCATTTGAATGATTGAAATATTTCATACAAACATTTAAAGGAAATTGGGCTTACCTGGGAAGTTCGGCTGGTCCCGTGTGTGTGTATACTTTCGGAACGTGCGGGACTAGGGAAACACTTCTTTCAACTATCGGCGGTTATGAAGGGATTAATACAGAAAAAATGAGTCCACCCAGTTAGCTGTCAGATAAATTAATTTCTTAAATACAATATACGATGGACGAACATAAGAAACAAATATGATTATAATTAATTTATCAAAAAAATAAGCTTTTTTATTCGTACCTAATTTCTAAATCATGGCACTAATGTCATTTTGTAATGTTTTATGAAACCACAAATCTGAGACAATATTTGTTCTAAAGTAAAAACATTTAACTAACTTATGTATTTATAAAAAAAACCCTATAAATTAAAGTTCTCATTCCAGTTTTAAAAAAAAGGTGTTTTTTAATAATTTTTTTATTAGAGAACATATTAACCTTTTGTGTAACAAATTATTTAATGCATAATTGAAAATGTTGAAAGCCAATGCAAATAATAAATGTATTCAGAATGAAGAAAGCATAAGAATGTATATCCACGACTACAGGCTAAATGACTTACACATTCAGCAAAATATTTCGAAAAATCGCATTTTGATAGAATTTTGAAATATCTGCATTAAGCAAAAGAATGAAAAATTGACTATAGAGTTTAAGTAAAAAAAAAAAATAATATAAGAAGTTATATGTAAATATATATATATATATATTATATGTATATATATATATATATATATATATATATATAATGGTTATATTTCTATATATTAAGAAGACTTGGTACCCTAAAAATCACAAACCTATCGTTTTTTTATTTTCATTTAATCTTATTCTTTGCATTATTATCTTTCGATTGATATATCACTTGTGCATGTCGGAAAGTTAGAAATTGAATAAAACTGCATTTGAAAACAAATTAGGCAATTCAGCCACACACCCTTTTTAGAAAAAAAAAAGCTAAAAAATGCGTTATGATAAAAATAATCTATTTTATAAATAGAAATAATAACTATAAAAAGAATGCGTAGTATTAAAAGCAGAATATTTTCGAGGCAATACAATAATGTAATTTTTCTTCCTTGTGAAATGTGTGCATGTAAAATTTTTAAATAAAGGCATTTTATATTAATAATTTTATAGTTTCAGTTCTTATTCCTGATATATTTTTCATACAAATGTAATACTTTAATATTATAAGAAGAAAAACAGCTAAAATTTCTGTCGTGACAAAAAAAAAATTAAGTTTTTCTTGAGTTTTCTTGTGCAATTTGTACTTTCTAAAAGGTGATCATTTATAAAAATGTGTGCGTTGAAAACATATGAAAATGCAATTATTTTAAAGTAAAACGTATAAGTAATATCTTAAAGTGGTAATTTAAGTTTAATTAAGCTTATAATAATTATTTTTCAGAATTATAATCTTTAAAGTGGTTTTTCTCAGTTTGTGTTTTTCAAAACCTTAGTGCATTCAAAATGCTACTCCTTCGACAATTATTTACCAATCACTTCCATTTTTTTCCTACGTGTTAAAAATAAAGCATGTAATAAAATTAGGGATCCGTTTTGCTATAAACTGAATTTTTTTTAAAAAAAAATAAAATGTAAGACATGTTGGCTTTTTCGTTGATTTTTAGCCAGTATATCAACATTTTATTTTTTTTCTCGAAAACGAATGAATTTATTCTAAAATCGATCCCTAAAGTTGTTAAGAACATCCATAAGAATATAATAAAAAAATTTCAGATCAAAAAATTAATTTTTACATAAGGAGTAGGATTTTAAAATTTTCCCAATTTTCTTCAAAAAATTAAAATTTTAAAAATTGTGTGAATAACATATGAAAATTTTCATCTGGTAACATTTTCTTGAATATAAACATTGTATAAAATGTTAAAATATAATTTTTAAATACGTAAATAAAGAAGTTTTCTCAAGGGATCCCAAGTCGCCTTAATGCAGTAATTGTGCTAAGGCAGTGCTTCTGAAACTGTGGGGCGCGCCCCCCTTGGGGGCACGATGACCTTACGAGGGGGCGCTAGCATATCGAAAATAAAAGATTTAAAAAATAATTAGTTTTTACTGGAATGAATTAAAACAAAATACTTTTAGACATAATAAAAAATGCACTTTTTCTCTGATATAATTTATAGGCGATATTAAGCCATCAAAAATAAAAAACTTCTTCAATACCTAATTAGCTATATTTGATCCTATAACCAAATAAAAAAAACTTTTATTTGATTTGCTGTCATCCCGTGATGAGAGATTTTTTTATTACCTTTTTTTTAACCTAACATACTACTCTTTCAGAGAAAAACCAGATCCCGGACCCAGAATCGAAAAACTTTAGGAACATAAAAAATTCATCACTGTCATTAATTTTGAAATACTGCACATTATAGCTGTAATCTGTTTGACCTTCTAAGTTATTGATACAGTTCGTTACGGCCCCTCTCTTACGTGTTCTGTTTTGCGCTTTTTTCATGCAAAAGAGTTTTATGATATTTGGAAAACCACGGAGACAACACACACACACAAGCACATGAAGGATTTTTTGGCCAAGACATATTTTTATAAATATTCTTAATGTATAAAGCATAACGAAAAACGTTTCACACAATTTTTTAGCAGTAACATACATATTATCATAATGAATATAATTTTTACCTGGAAGTGGTCGCGCGGGACACACATATTACGAAATCGTTAATTCTGGCAAAACTGTTTATTTATTACCAAAGAAAAATTGAAAAGTCCTTGAAAGTAGTAAGTTAATTTTCTCTTAGCTAAATTATTCACTGGAATCATGATTTGTATCCTGTACAATAAAATAATTATAAAAAAAAGGGATTGGGGTGACTCAATAACCCCGACCGTACCGAGTGCGCGCCTGCTCCCGGGTTAAAACATGTTGAAGTCTTTTCACTTTAAATATTAAAAATAATACAATTATTCTTCATCGATATTTTATATTATTGATCATTATTTAATATCAGTGGCGCACACAAGGGGGGTCCGAAGCCCCCCCAAAGCCCTTGATTTTTTTCCGATTGATTATAATTCTAAGTTTATAGTACGCAAAATTTAGTTTAGTTTACGCAAGTTTTAGTATTTGTTATTAATGATTACATTTATTAATTAATGCTAATTATTTATTCAAGAATTAGTTTTTTACTGTGTTTTGTTACCGAAAATCGACAAAATCAAAAGGAACCTGATACAAGATTGGTGAACTCTCGACCCCGGACCACCCCTTGAAAAATTCCTGTGTGCGCTACTGTTTAACATCAATTATAAATGCTAATTCTGTGAGGGGGGCTGCGGTAGCCCAGTGGTTAAGATATCCAACCATGGCAGGCATGTCATGAGTTCGATCCCAGTACCAATAAAGACCCGCCGTGTAGGGCAGCGATGAACGTTAAATCTGTCGAGAGCTGAAACGTCCTCCCGTTGGTGTGGTGTGGTAGTTAGGAGAGGGGGTGCCAGCTCAGGTGTCGTCCACGTCACTTGACCATAATTCAAAATTACGTGGTCCGTCGCCAAAAGCCCTCGTGTAGTTGAACAGTGCGACGTTAATATTAACTCACTCACTCACACTAATTCTGTGAGGCTTAAAATTACAATTCGCTTAAAACTAATTATAATTTGAGCAACGATTTAAAAAAAAAATCATTTTACGTTTTTGTAAACATTTTCGAGCACTTGGCTTTTCTTCCCTTACAATTCAGCTATTATATCAATAATGTTTTATTTTCTTATAAATGAACTCGAGCAAAGAGCGGGCACTTCAGCCGGTATACTTTTAATGTATCAGTGCTGCACAGAGTATTTTATAACTAATTAATTAATGCTAAATTAAGAACAAGTTTAATAAGTATTAACGACTTCCATGGGCTTGTCTTGCAAAGCAAAGTTTTTATAAGGAATGCTTATGATTAGAAATTTACCCTCTGAGTTCTTTTTCTATATTTAGCTGATATCTATATTTTGTCTTCTAAGTAGCCACCACATTTTGCAATATGTTCAATTTAAAAATTAGAGGAAGGAAAAATAACATATAGTTATCCTATTATTTTATTTATTTATTTTTTGCTTAAAAGTAGTATACAAAATTTTAATGCTTATGTTACTAATTTGTATGGTTTATAATTAAGATCGCCTATTGTAGCTTTAGCGTCAAAGTGCATTATTACTGCATTCAGTACATTATTAATGTATAAGGGGGGCGCGATAAAAATTGTGATCAAAAAGGGGGGCACCAGTATTGAAAGTTTGAGAAGCACTGATGTAATAAAATTAGGGATCCGTTTTGCTATAAACTGAATACTTTTTTTTAAAAAAATTAAATGTAAGACATGTTGGCTTTTTCGTTGATTTTTCGCCTGTATATCAACATTTTATTTTATTTCTCGAAAACGAATGAAGTTATTCTAAAATCGATCCCTAAAGTTGTTAAGAACATCCATAAGAATATTATAAAAAATTTCAGGTCAAAAAATTAATTTTTACAAAAGGAGTAGAATTTTAGAATTTTCCCAATTTTCTTCAAAAAATTTAAATTTTTAAAATTATGTGAATAATATATGAAATTTTCCACCTGGTAACATTTTCTTGAACAGAAACATTGTATAAAATGTTAAAATATAAATTTTAAATACGTTAATAAAGAAGTTTGCTCAAAGGGTGCCAAGTCCCCTTAAGCAGTATATATTTTAAGAATTTTTTTTTACTTTAAATATATATTACTTACTTATTAATATGTTATTTTTCTTTCTCTAATTTTTAAATTGGAACAGATCGCAAAATGATATATTTAATTAAAGATTTATTTCCTTCAATATCCATTTCTCAAAGTACAAATGTCATTAGAAAAATTGTCTAGTCTATGTTGCTCTCTATCATATCCATCACATCTGGCATTATCGGATACGTTTGCGTGAGTCTGGGCAACCTATCGGATGTCTGCGCAAAACATGTAAAAATGCTTTTCCTCGTACAATTCCAGTCAGTTTTGGCTGTCTTAATACTTCTATAGCTATTCAATCTATCTTGAATGTACATTTTTTAATTTGCACGTTAATTGTAATTCACGGTAATTAAGTATTTACGGCAGTAGATTACAACAAAATCATACATACATTTTTAAGTCGTAAGCAAACATTCGGTGATAATAAAGGATCAGCAAGTACACAGACGAGCATGATTCCGAAAATTAAATCAAGGAAATATTCAAAAAATACTTAAATTTTGGATTTACCACTACTGAAGTAAATGATGGGGGGAAAATCCCCAGCTCGTTATGTGTTAAAACTTACAAATCTGAAGAACAACATGTGAAAGTTGTTTTTATAACCATGTAAAATCATTTAGACATGCTGGCAAAGAATATTAAAAAGTATTTTTTGGATGAGGACAACTTGGTGGCAAGTTACTAGAGTGTATGAGGGATTTATTTCAAGATACTCCAGAAGGGCTCTCAACTTCCGAGATGGATGTGAAATCTTCATAGATTTCACATCCAGTGAAAAATTAAAAGGCAATTTTGTAATAAATCGCTCTTTGAATTTTGGGTAGAGGTGGATGATGAATTATCTGTACTGAAAACCAAAGCACTTCATATACTATTACCATTTTCAACATTCCACCTTTGTTAAACTGGATTTTCTGCGGTGGCTGCTTTGAAGACAAAATATAGATCTCAGCTAAATATAGAAAAATAACTCAGAGTGTCAATATCTGATGTTAAACCTTCCTTTGAAAAATTTGCTCTACAAGACAAGCCCATGAAAGTCCCTAATAATTATTAAACTTGTTCTTAATTTAGTATTAAGAAATTATTTATAAAATACCTTCTTCAGTACTGATACATTAAACGCATACTAGCAGAAACACCGGCTCTTCGCCCAAGTTCATTTTTTTAAAAAATAAAACATTATTCTTGATATAATAGCTGAACTGTAAGGAAAGTAAAACTGCGTGCACGACATTGTATACAAAAATGTAAAATTATTTTTTTTAGATAAATGCTATTACTGTAAATAACTGTTTAAAAGAGAACTGTAATTTTAAACCTCACAGAATTTGCATTTAGAATTAATGTTAATTTATGAAAAAGAATATAAAATTCCGATGAAGAATAATTGTGTTACTTTTTAATATTTAAAGCGAGAAGACTTAAAAAGGTTTTACCCCGGGAGCAGGCGCGCACTCGATACTAACGCTAATGGTAGTGCGGGGGGACTCAGTGACCCCAATCATTTGTTTATAATTATTTTTACTGTATACGATACAAATCGGAATTCCAGTGAATAATTTAATTAAGAGAATGTATACTTACTGGCTTTCAAGGACTATTCAATTTTCCTTCGATGATTTGAGAAAAAATCCAATAAAACTGAACTAAAATGATTCATAAGTGCAAGACCTTAATAAAGGATGCAAATCAGAGACACTTTTCACTAATATTACAGAAATGCTATTTGCTGGCAAAGCTATCAGATTTTGTTCAAGTTATTGTAGTTATAAAGCTTTCATGACCAAGTGAGTAAATATTAACATCGCATTGTTCAACTACACGAGGGCATTTGGAGACGGACCTCGTAATTTTAAACCATGGTCAAATGCCGAGAACGATACTTGAGCTGGCCTCTTTTAACTACAACGCCACTCCAACAAGAGGACGTTTGAACTGGCCTCTTTTAAGTACCACACCACTCCAACAAGAAGACGTTTGAGCTCTCGACAGATTTAACGTGCATCTCTCCCCTACATGGCGTGTCTTTAGTAGTACTGGGCTCGAACTCGTGACACCTTTGATGATCAACAAATAACAAGTTGAACTTTTTCTTTCGTGTGTCTTTTTGACAAGGTGAACTGAACCTTGTGGTACACTTATGGCTTCATATTTTAAGTTGATGGAGGTTTTTAGAAAGCATTTGAAAATTTTCCTTTCGTTTCATGTTCATCGCGTTTCTCAATCATGAATAATATGCATCTTTCAGCAGGTTCTTCTTTTGGTTGATCAGTTACAACTTCCTTCAATAGAGATCACAGATTCCCCGTGAAACCGCAGCCTGACTGAAAAGTGAATCATGTCTTCCTTTTCTTTTTCTATAACTAATGTACGGTATTTCAATAATAATTACAGTGATGAATTGTTTATCTTCTTAGAATTTTTCTCAGGGTCTGGGTTTCGTTTTTTTCTCTTAACGAGTAATATTTTATGTTAAAACGTAATAAAAATATCTCTCACTAAACAAAATGTTTTTTTTCTTTAATTTGGTTTTGGGATCAAAGATAGCTATTTGATGACGGAAAAAGGCCAGATAATAAACATAAATTATATCAATGTTGTTATGCATTTTTTTATTATGGAAGAAAGTATTTTGTTTTACTTCTCTTTCCAGTTATATTTTTAAAAAAAATCTTTAAATTTTCGATATGCTCGCGCCCCCCTTGTAGGGTTATTGCGCCCCCCAGGGGGGCGCGCCTCACACTTTGAGAAACACTGGCGTAACTTTTAAACGGCATTTAAATGTTTAGTTATAAACCGAACACATTATCCAGATGAGTGTTAATATTTGTAAATAATTTTATATATGAGAAGAACATGACATCTACGATAGTTAATAAGCTTGTTCTTTACTTAGTATTGCTAAATTAATTATCAAATAGATCGATACATTTCTAAGTATTCCTAAGTATTGATATACATTTCTAAGTTTGTTTTATTCAAGTAAATGTGCGTTGTATTTTTTATTGTACCAGAATGTATTTGGTTTACTTTCAGTAAATTAGTAGTTTTTTTTATAAAATTTTGTTTTCCACTTTTCAATATGATCGTGCACCCTTGTAGACATATCACATCCTCCAAGGAAGCGCCCCCCACACAGTTTGAGAGACGCTGCAATAGAGACATAGAGAAGGAAAAGGCAGGAATGAGATGATGTATATATCATCTCATTATATACATATATATATGGTTATGGAGTTGCACGTTGTCGTTTTCTTGTTAGATTTCCAGCTGACGTAATGCCAAGAGAGCTCGACATAATTGATAAGACAATTCGAAGATAATGAGGGAATAAAGGATCAATACAGTCATACGACATGAAATAAGATGAGAGCATGGTGGTTGAGACAGAAGACGAATGAACGTTGTGGAAGAAAACATCGCATTATGAGATTCAGCGAGTTATTTTCGAAAAGGATTTAATTACTTTTTATTAAACTTTAGTCATCTGTAGTCAATAATTGCCCTAAATAAAATGTATATCTAAATTAATCTGGCCGCTGGCACATTTTACACACACACATACACACACACACGCACGCACCACACACACACACACGCACGCACCACACACACACACACACATATATATATACTCCATAAAAAATCGCAGAACCAGAAACAATAATTTCTTGCCTGATTAAAGACATTTGGATGCAACCTAGAAATGATTAAACTGTGGTGTCCAGTGGATGAATAAATATCAAAACTCCAATGCTGTAAAACTGTGCATTCAACGAATGTATATAAAGATATTTTTTCTTTATAATGGCCAAAATCTTTTTGCATTTTGATTGTGATATATTAAGGTGGCTTTAGCAATTAATCGCCGTAGTGTTCGTGCACATTGACAACAAATGTCTGAGTTTGAAGGAGGCTTGTAGGACAAATCGAACAATCACTTGACATTTGGGTAGAATCGTTGGAGATATTGCACTATGCTGGAAAGAGTGGGTCTATGATAGCAGAAACCAGCATTAGAACGAAGATGGTCAACCAAGTTCCACGAAAGGCAGAGTGATTAGACAGAGTAGCTTTCACAGAACTGGATTCTTTGTTATCAACTGTCGTCTATGTGGCCCACACTCATGTGCCCAACATGATCCTCCGTAGACAATTGAGAGAGCAAAATTTACGTTCGCCGCGACCGTCACGTCGTCCACCTCCCACACCGTTAAATCCGATTACAGTGCAGCCGGACTAGTTAAACGTATGTATGCCTGGCGACCACCACAGACGTATCCGGAAACTTTTGAGAAAGTGTGTAAAACTTGCCTTGGTTATCACACGCAACACAGGCCCACAATAGAGTGTTATGGCCTGAGGTGCCATCTTCTTTGATATTTGGACCACTTTGTTAGTAATTTCGTTTACATTGACAGCATACCAGTAAGTTGAAGACATCATATAATTGGTTGTGTTAACATTCCATTTACGAACATCAGAACTTAGTTTTCAACATGATATTGCTCTGTCACACATGGCACGCGTGTTGCTAGGAATTATCTTCAAGTCTGCACTACACTTCTTTTGTCAGTTATTTCACTTGATCTTTCTCCCATAGAGAAAATTTTGGACGTTATGGAAAGGTGATTGCAACCATACCAGAAAGTTGATGATTTAGCCCAATAGTGGAGATAATTTAACACCCAATTTCGCGGGATATAATCTGGAAAATTTATCTGTCGTTAACACCGAGTGACAGCTTAAATAAAGTCTAGAGGTGGGCCAAATATTTATTGACTTCCTCCCTGTGTAACGGTCAAAATCTGAAATAACCATTCAATTGTCCCGAAACATTAATTGTTTCTTTTTCTATCTATGCGTTACTCACATTTGGACGAATCTGTACGGAACCTTTCCACTAATCTTCTTAGGCGTCTTTCTGGGGAATATAAATTCGCGTTTATTTCCAATCAACTCCAAAAAGAGGTATGGTATATTTAAATTAGATAAGGTACTTAAGTCGAGAGTTGCGAGATAGCAAGAGAGATGATGGTAGGCTATTGAGCCAGTAACTTTAAACGCATTACTAGAAGATTCAAGGAGATTAGATTCGTGAAGACGTCGTGCTTTTAGACGCACCAGAAAGCTGATATAAGCCAGTGTTAAATATAATTCATGTACGCTTAAAGTAAGCGTCAGTTTGAGTGAATTAGTTAAAGTTAATGAAAGTCAAGTATACTCGATTACGTGTGTTTCTCGGATCTCCTATTTCGGTAAACCTCACTTGAGTTTGAATGGTTCTTTGCTTAAAATTAATCTTGGTGTTCAAGGTGTGACCCAAGGGGTCACCACAGTGGCACCCAACGAGTAAATCCCGAGTTTAGAGTTGGATCTAATTTTCTAATCATCCATGAGCAGTATTTTTCGGGGGAGGAGAATGTGGTGGAATTTTTGGAAAATATGGATAATAACTTAACATATTATGAGATACCCACACAACTCGCATGGGCATATTTAAAGGGTCATCTCACAGGACGGGCACTAGATTGGTTTAAGGTTCTAGGTCATAGGGTTGTTGAAGACAAGACGACGGATTACGCGCATTTAAAGCTAGCGTTGTCAGAACAGTTCCCCGTGGTTAGAAATAGGTCGGAGCTAGAAACGCGTTTCTATTCATCATCTCAAAAGCATAACCAAAAACCGTCTGATTTTGTGTATGATATGTTGAAGATTCACAATATCTTAAAACTCGAAATGACGAAGGAAAAACTCATCGATCATATTATTAGTAGGTTAGAACCTCAGATTTTGGATTATGTAGAGGTTAGGAATCCGCAAACCACATCTAACCTCCTACAAATTATTGATAAGTTTGAGGAACGGTTTCTAAATAGAAAGATCAGAGTTTCGAGTTGGGAATTCCGAGGTATAAAACCAACCGAGAACAATCATTTCTCTAACAGGAATCGACAGGACAATTGGAGGGAGACGAGAGGTAACAATAGATACGCGGACAATAGTAGACCACAGAGAGAGTTCAATAGATTTGAGAGTCAAGGTGTTGTGGATAATCAGAGATTCGATGGTCGACGCCGAGGTGGTCAATCGGATCATAGATTCCACAATCAAGGCGGTCGACAAACTGGTTCGAGGAATAGTACTTTCGGGGGTCAGAATGATCGAAGCAGATATTTAAACTTTTAAGCGATCGATGCGAGTATGGGAATGATCGATCGCAATGTACGGAAAAACCTCCAAATACAGAATACCAAACTATTAGGGTATCCTCATTACGAATGACTAAAGTAGATTTACCGTATGCCCCTATTCTTTTAAATGAGACATTCATTACAGCCCTTTGGGACACGGGGGCGGAGAAATCTTTCATATCAGAAGAGGTTTATCGCAAATATTTTTCGTATCGACCTCGTCAAAAGACGAAAGATAGAATAGTGACGGCGTGAACCCGTGTTGTCACTTAGATCGGGTCGAATTACAGATTTAGATCCGAGATTTCCAGAATACCTGGGAATTTCACATTCTTAATAATATGCAGTACCAATGCATTTTAATCATTGATTTTATGAAGGAGTCCAAATTGACTTTAGATTTCGTTCAGAAATCTCTGATCATTCCAGATGACCAAATTAAGCAGTTACCAAAAGTAGAAAAGCCGGTCGAGATTGATCTATCAGATACAAAGACCTGTGAAGGGCAAAAGCAAAAATTAAGGAATTTACTTAATGGTTTTAAAGGGCTATTTTCAGATCAGCCGGGGTTAACTCATGTTTTATACCATGAAATCGATACTGGGGACAAGGAACCGGTAGTGATAGATGACCGGTAGTGACCGATATGATAGGGTCAAACAAAGAATAATCGATTATCACATTGAGAAAATGTTACAAGAGGGTACGATCCGTCCTATTCAATCCACATACGCGTCACCAGTATTTTTAACGCGCAAGAATAATAGCCTTCCTCCGGATTCTCCTGATGCGTATCGATACGCGATTGATTACCGCAAACTTAAATCAATAACTAAATACCCCCGATATCCATTACCGGTTATTGATGATCTACTCACAAACATTCCGCATACCGGAGTGATGTCCACATTGGATCTAAAAAGTGGCTATATATATTTTCAATTTGCGATTAGTCCAAAATATATCGAGAAAACCGCGTTTATCACTCGCAATGGCACGTTTGCATTCCTCAGAATGCATTTTGGCCTTTCAGGGGCGGCGCCAAATTTCAAAAGGCCATTGATATTGCCACACGCATAATTTGCTACAAGTCCCGATAGCCGAGTTGGCAGAGCGTTGGACTGAACTTCCTCAGGTCTCGGGTTCGAATCCCGGCCCCGGCAGATTTATCCAAAGACTGGAATTTTGTTTCCGTTTTTAATGTATTGTTTCTCTAGGTTCTAGATGAATCCAGATCATTCTTTAGAGTGCATACTGGTTATTTCTCGAATATTCCGAAGTGTATAAAAGCAGAGTTCATCGCCAGTTGGGCATGTTCTCAGTCCAGTGTTGTATCGAGCTCCAAGCGTTAGAATAAATCTAATTGTTTGTTTAATTGAACTGTGTACTTCTTTCGAACTCCGTGACAAGTTTGGTGGAGGCGCGGGGTACAATTACGTCAAACGTGGATAATAGTGACAACCTTCGCAGCCTCCGGTTAAGAGGATTATCCCCGAATTCGGACTGTTAAAGAAAATAGTAGGAAGAGGACAAAAATGCCGACCGAGCAAGAAGCCAAGCCCGCTGTAGTAACACCTTCGTTACAGCAATGGAGGAGCCATCGACCTTCCGAGGAGCGCCTGGGGAAGACCCTCTCAAATGGCTTAAAGAGTACGATCGAGTAGCCAACTTTAACAAGTGGGATGACATGATGTGCCTGGCTAACGTTTATTTCTTTCTTGACGGAACTGCGAGACAGTGGTATGTCAACAACGAAGACTGATTCCTGGGAAGCGTTTAAAAATGGACTAAGTGGACTTTTCGGTGACCGTCAAAAATATACCAGAAGGGCAGAAGAACAACTAAAATGCCGAGCCCAGCGTTCAGGCGAGAGTACACAGTCCTACATACAAAGTGTATTAGGACTTTGCAAAAATCCTCTGATGAAAGAAGACGAAAAAGTGTCACACCTAATGAAAAGGTGTTGCTGAGGATATTTATCTGACCCTGTTGACGAGAGAAATCAACGACACAGCAAGTTTTATCAAATGGTGCAACTATATCGAAGATATGAAGCAGAAGAGAGTTGGTCGACCGAGATTTGAAAGGCTTCCAAACGTCGTACCGGTTGCATCCCTGACGGATGAGACTGATTTGGTCTCTCTTATTCGCACAATCGTACGAGAAGAAGTCCATCGACTAGTTAACCAGACGCAAGAATCTTTGGACTCCAATCCCCAATCCTTAGAAGAGATCGTTCAAGACGAAGTTGAAAGGGTTTTGGCCCCAGTGTCAACAAAACCTACAGAAACTACGCCGCTGTAACCAGGAAATACAGAGCTCCTGTTCAAAATTCCCACCTGAACCAAGAAAAACAGATGTGTGGAGAACGGCTGACAACAGACCTGTTTGTTTCCACTGCGGACGTCCTGTGACATGTAATGCGCTACTGCCGAGAGAAAAAGGCTGTCTTTGACAACTCTAGAAACCGCCGACGGAACTTCGACGACGTTGGCACTGAAGAAGAAAATACGTCGAAAACTCTTCTCGCCGTTTTACGCCAAGTCCCACGAGTCGTTACAGATCCCCGTCGCCATTGCCGATTCTCTAGGAGCAGGGAGAACCTTCAAGGAGGTGAGGCCGCGTGTTGGAAATCCTCCGGACCGCCAAGATGACTGGTAACCAACTAGACGTAATAATAGATAAGAAGCCGGTGCTCTAGTAGATTCTGGGGGCATCGTTTTCTGTCAATAAGTATCGGCCATGCCAAGAGCGTTATGCTGAAAGTTGCGGATGGAAATTTTGTTCGGCCGATAGGAAATGTGTTTTACGTGTCCGTATAAACAATCGAGAACTGCCTTACATTGTAGGACGTCATCGGATGGGTTTTTGGAGGCGTCTCAAGCCGTTATAGACTGTGGACAAAATGAACTTGTTCTAGAATCTGTCGAGATTCCACAGCGCCTGACGCCTGGAATTTGTATGCCACCAGGGACTTTAAAGCCGCATTCTTTAACTAGAATAACAGTATCACAAACCCGAGGAGACATAAATGTAGTTCTAGACGGCAGCAAACATTTGCTCTTCGAGAAAAATGACACCGTCGATCCACATATCGTAACGGAAAAAGTGATGTCTGGGTTACCAACCTGCAAATCATCCCTAGAGAATGTGCATAGGCCAAGCTGAACCACTAAATGAAGGGCATCTATGTGTTATTTCCGACACATCGGGTTGCTTGATGACCAGCAAGAAACTTGAATTGTTCGTTAATGATGTCACCCGAGTTAAGTGACGAACCCTATCCGAACTACTAAATTTTCTGGGCTTTTTTCAAAGACCGACAAGTCGACAGCCGCGACGAATGTGAAACACAGGATTTTTACTGGTGACCATGCTCCAATCAACCAACGAGCCTACAGAGTCTCGCCGACTGAAAGACGCATCATTCATGAAGAGGTTCAGAAAATGCTTGATAAGGTATCGTTTCTGAAAGTCCTTGGTCATCACCCATTGTGCTTGTAAGTTGGCGTTTTTGCGTCGATTATCGCAAGCTGAATAGCGTCACGAAAAAGACGTTTATCCTCTGCCTCGATTGACGATACGCTCGACTGTCTGAAAGGTGCCATGTTCTTTTCTTCCATGGATCTCCGATCTGGTTATTGGCAAATAGAAATAGACGAAGCGGATCGTGAAAATTTATTACCCCGAAGGCTTCATGCCGTTTGGTCTCTGTAATGCACCTGCGACCTTCGAGAGAATGATGGACAATTTGCTACGCCATTTAAATGGACTATGTGTCTTTGTTACCTAGATGACATAATAGTGTTCTCAGAAACTTTTGAAGACCATCTTATACGATTAAGACTTGTTCTAAAATGTCTTCAGGAAGCTGGTCTTAAATTAAATTCAAAGGTAATCTTTTGCTGCCCAAGAGTAAAGATTCTGGGCCATCTTGTATCTAGTAATGGCGTTCGTCCCGATCCCGACAAAATAAAAGCCGTTTTTCCCACTCAAAGAATATACATGACATACGAAGTTTTCTTGGCCTTTGTTCATACTTTAGAAGATTTATTAAAGGTTTCTGTTATCTCAGAACCTTTGCAGTCGTTGCTGAAAAGTGGCGTGGAGTTTCATTGGGGTCCTGAAGAGGTGGAAGCATTTAACAGTCTTAATTACTTCGGATCCAGTATTGGGGATGTTACGACGAAAGAGCTTCTAGAAATCCATACTGATGCGCGGGTAGGTATTGTCTAGTACAAATTCAGAATAATGTCGACATACGCTTCTAGAACTCTGACAAAGCCGAAAAGAATTATTCCACCACAGAAAGGGAATGTCTTGCCATCGTATGGGCTACCAACAATTTCGGCCGTACATATTCGGAAAACACTTTACTGTTGTAACTGACCATCATTCATGAATTTAAAATGATCCTTCAGGAAGGCTTGCCAGATGGGCCCTCCGACTTCAGAGCATGATTTTGACGTAAAATATAAAACCGGTAAGAAGCATAGTGACGCCGACGCTCTTTCGACCAGTGGAAGAGGAAACGGAAACATCAGACAAATTTTTAGCAGTCACGACGAGTATGAACCTTGCGATGGAACAGAAAAAGGATCAAGACCTTGCGAAATTAAAACTTTTGAGCAACTCATCCAAAAACGAAGAATTCAGATTTATCGACGGTATCCTTTGCAGGAAGAATTTTGATCAGATGGAAAGTTGTGGTTGCCAGTCATTCCTAAACATCTACGAGCAGACATACTAAGGCACTTTCAGACTGCATTGGTTTCGCGAAAAAATGGATACGCAAGAGATTTTACTGGCCGGGAATGTACCGAAATGTCGTTCGGTATGTCATGCATTGTCGGGAGTGCCAAAGGAGAAAGTCCGTTCCTCAACGACCACCTGGACGTTTAGTTCCCATCCCTCCAGCTATATCCTTTCCATCGCATTGGAATTGATCTCCTTGGGGAGATTTCAAAGTCTGCTCATGGAAACAAATGGATAATAGTCTGCACGGATTACTCAACACGATATGCAATAACAAAAGCCTTGCCGACAGCCGAAGTCGACGAAATAGCGAAGTTCTTAAAGAAATTGTCATGGAGCTCCTCGAAAATTATCACAGATCGTGGAGCCGTCTTTCGATCCAGACTTGTTTCCTCTCTCGTCGACTTGTGTAACATTGATCATCGTTTCACAACGGCGTATCATCCCAAACAAATGGACTGACGGAGCGCTTCAATAAGACCTTGGCCGACATGTTGTCAATGTATGTGGATGTAGAGCAGAAAAATTGGGATGAAATTCTACCATTTTAACCTTCGCTTATAATTAAACAAGAGACCAAGGTTTTACGCCGTTCTATTTACTTCATGGTCGTGAAGCGGAAACGACACTTTGATACAATGCTACCATTCTGTCCTAACGATTTTGATGACAATAACATCACCAAGATAGCAGCCAGAGCCGAAGAATTAGCCCGAGTGCACACTCTGAGTTTTCAAGACAAAGATCGTCGATTTTCCAAACACCAAATGGTATCTTACGCTCCCGGAATCTCGTATGGGTTTATACTCCAGTGAAAAAGTCGGTCTCTCCGAAAAACTCTTAAGAAGGTATTTCGGACCGTATCAAGGTGCTACGCCGTTTATCAGCCGTGACTTACGAAGTACAAGATTTTGATCCTGCTTCACGAAAAAAGAAAACTAAGAGAAGTTGTCCATGTACTGCGTATGAAACCGTACCATGATCCCGCCGAGCAAATCGAAACCGAGGATATTCCTCCCAAAGAATCATACAAAGGACCCATCACTCGTTCCAGAATAAAGACCCTTGAACAAAATGACAGCGGGGCGCTGTCTTCTTTCGAGGGGAGCAATGCCACACGCATAATTTGCTACAAGTCCCGATAGCCGAGTTGGCAGAGCGTTGGACTGAACTTCCCCTCATCTCGGGTTCGAATCCCGGCCCCGGCAGATTTATCCAAAGACTGGAATTTTGTTTCCGTTTTAATGTATTGTTTCTCTAGGTTCTAGATGAATCCAGATCATTCTTTAGAGTGCATACTGGTTATTTCTCGAATATTCCGTGTATAAAAGCAGAGTTCATCGCCAGTTGGGCATGTTCTCAGTCCAGTGTTGTATCGAGCTCCAAGCGTTAGAATAAATCTAATTGTTTGTTTAATTGAACTGTGTACTTCTTTCGAACTCCGTGACAATATTATACTACAACCTGTTATTGGGCGTTTCGTGTCGGTGTATGGATGATGTTATCATCACATCTCCATCGTTTAATGGACACTTAGATCATTTGAATCAGGTATTTACATTGTTGAGAGACGCAGGGCTAACATTAAATAAGGATAAATGCCAATTCGCACGGCGCAAATTGAAGTATTTAGGTCTCGTAATTAACCCTCTGACTGGATGACCTGCTAATTGAATTTCACTTCGAAAGCGATTTCATTTTTTTAAGCTAGCTACTCCGAAAATGCTCCGATAAATTTCGCGAACTGCTTCCAAAACGAATGACTGTTTAGTGCTTTCCCCTGTTAACGCCGGAGGAGGTCCCGATTGGTTTTACAGGGGAAGGTTTTATGGCTTTTCGGTCTCTGTGTTCTTCGAAACGGGAGGTTTCTCATTCACAGCTGTGGCCTAGGGCGAGGATTGTGAAATGGACATTTTCTAAACTTCACGGCCAACAGAGAGTTCACCCAATTTATTGCAAATATATATTTCATATATTTGGAAAACTTGCTCAATTTCTGATCTAAAAACCAATTAGGTTTTAAGAAATTATAATTTTCTGAGTTTTGATTTTAAATTCGGTTTCATTTTAAAGCATTTTTGCATTCCTAGATTGAATTAATTAAAAATATTTTTAACACAATCCAATATTTCGTGTGAAATGGCAATTAACTACAATTTTAGTTTCTAAAATCATTTCTGTTTGATCATGTTTTTAAGTTTTTGAGTTTTCTCACATTTACTTAATTAAGATTGATTTAAAGACCAATATATTTTTTGATACATAGTTTATATAATTTAAAAAAGCTCTTTACTTTGTTTTCATTATTTTTTTTCTTTTGAAAAATGCCATGACCAAAATGTACGCAGGCTACTGTGATAAATAATACATGAAAGGGATGGAATATGACTGAAAATGGTAAATCTAAAATTCAGCTTTTTCAGGTAATATTACAATTAGACTACAGAATACAAATGTTGCAGAATGAACTAAATATTTCCCTGATGTACCACAAACTACATTATAATAAATCTATTGTAGTACTGCACTGCAGTATTTTAAAGTCATGCAAAAAAAACTTAAACTTGCTTAACTGCCACGATGGGGAACTGAGAAAAAAATAGATATTGTTTACAAACTTGGTGATTTCTGGATTACGTTTGTATAACTACTAATTTCTATATAAATATTTTGCATTTAAAACTCTTGTGAATATATAAGGTTCTGATAAAAGTGAATAATTGATCAAATTAGCAGTTGTTATCAATGTTATGTCTTAGAATATTTTGAATTAAAAAAGATATTTCAGTCATATTTATTTCAAGTAGAATTTTCATGTAGAGCATAAGTTGAATAGTAACAGATTGAAAAATTAAAGCTTTACAGGCAATGGAATTTTTTTATGCCTTTACAAATTTTAAATATGTTTTTCTCAGATTTTTAATTTTGAAGATGAGAGTGTTTTCTAATCCCTAAGGCGTTTTTCCTGTTCAAGATAGAGTCTTGAAATATGTTGTAAATGTGCTCTTACATATGTTCTATAAAAGTTCATATGGATTTAGGTCTGTGAGCTCTAGTTATTTTTTAAAAATATCTTAATGTTAATATTTAAAAAAAGTTGGGTTTTTTCCAGGTTTAGCCATAAAAAAATATTAAAATTCAACAAAGAGATATATTTTAAATTTTATACTTTTTGTTTCCAATAATCTAAGAAATATTAATCACTTACAATAATTAAATATTTTTAATAATTTAACATTTTAGAAAAGTTTTAAAAAATGCAAAACTGTTCAATGCTTTAAAATTATAATGTCTTGTCAAACTAACCTATTATTTTCAGAATCAATATAATAGTACAATTTGAATATAAAACAAAAAATTAATTTTACTGTGACAAACTGTTTACGACTTCTACTCATATTGTAAAAAGAATGAAAGATAAATATATAACATAGTGGCAGTCAAAAACACATTCATAATATGTTAAAATCCTGTCCCGATACAAATTTCAATGCATTTTCCAAACTGTAGCTAAAAATAATTATATGTTTATTAGGACATAAATTATTTATATTTAGATATATTTTTCCTTATTAAGTACATAATGAATAATGGCAAGATAATTTGTAAAATCCTGAAAGATTTTAATGAAGAAAAAAGCCATACATAATTTTAGATAGTTAGAAATGTAATTATATAATACACAAATATGCATGTTTTAAAAGAAATAAGTTGGCTAAGAAAATGAAATTTACTAAAAATTTCCTGAATAAAGTAAATCAGATTTCATCCTCAAATACATATAATTGTAAGAAAAGCTTTCATTCAATTTACAATTAGTTACAAAAAACCTTTAATAAAAAATAATTTTAACTGGTATAAATTGCAAAAAATATCAAAGCAGTATGAGAAAGACACATACATGTCGTTTACAGAAATGTCACAGTGTGATATTTTTCGAAACACGGCACTGCACACAGTCCAACATTACAGTATTTACATTGAAAACGAGTTTTTGATGTTTAACGACTAAATCGTAAATATAAGAAACAACAGTCAAATATCTCGAGTGCAGACGGCGCTCGCTGATATTTGAGTGAGAAAATTAAAGCAGCATAAAATGCGACCTCGTTTGAATTATATCTAATGTGCATATTTGGAACTGTTTAGCGTACTCGAATTAACTCAAGTGCACACGTCAAGGGTTTATATTGCATTCTAAGTCAACACGGTGGCTACTGACGAGCGACTGCGTATAATTTCGAACCGCGGTTAAGTGACGAGGACGATACCTGAGCTGATAACTCCCCTTCCAAACTTCCACATCACACCAACGTGAGGACTTTTGACGTCGACGTGTTTAACGTGCATCAGCTCCTCTTCAACGCTAAACTTTGGTGGTACCAGGGCTCGAACACTGAACACGAGTTCATAACCACGACCATCAGGCTACCGTGGCCGCAAAAGTAAATAGCGAGTTTGAAAGAAATGTAATGGAGAAGTATATTTGAAGAAATAACTTCAAAACTTAACGAAAAACCAAAATATCAAAATTTATTTTAGGAATAATAGTGAATATAACTTCGTACACCTAAAACCACTTTACGCAGCGTATTTTGAAATTGAACGTTTCCCCTTTTAGAGAAACTTACTATAATTATGTCAAATTCCTTTCATTTTGCTCTAAGGGGATCCCCGAAACAACGTAATTTATTTGAAACACAAAATTACTTATGGTTGAATCTAATACAATTCCCTACAAAATGAATGAAAACCCTTTTTTATCATATACATTGTGTTTGAATAGGAGATGGTTAGTTAATAAGAACATTTAAAACGTGTCGGCAAGCTATGGACCTGTGGCACGTGGTACAATTCTTAGTGGCACTCAGCACTACTCTACAAATTTGTCAATTCTTGAGTGGATGGAAGTTGATAATAGACTTTATTTGACAAACATCTTCTGAGAGAGTTATGGACATTTATGGAACTATAAAATAATCTGAAAGATAATTCTAAGGATAAATTTACATCTATTTTGTAAATAATTGAGTTTTATTGCTAGGGGATTTAATTGTTGGAAAAAGAAAATTGCATGTACTCTGCTTTCCACTTATGTAATTCGGAATATCAAAGAAAAAAATCTTTCCTAATATGAAAAATATTTCGACTCCGCAAAGAAATTGTTTAAAACTCAATGCTCAGAATCGTGTCATGCATTATACCCCTGGTTTTGCGATATGAAAGAAGAGTCGTGAAAGAGTTTTTTCGCATTACAATTTTTATTTAACTATAATGAAGGGAATCATTTATATTTCACTTTGTCTATTTCTTATTTAAGTAAATATGTTGGAAACATACATTTTTAATTTTTTTTATCTTTGTTGAAGAAATAGTAACATTTTATATTGTTTATTTTTATGTTAATAAATGTATTTTATTGATCCATAATTAATATAAAATAAAACTGTAAATCTAAATTATTTACCTCTATACTTTAAATCTGCAAATATTACCGTAATAATCGAAGGATTTCAAAAAATTCCTACTATGTGGCACGCTGAATGATACTGACAGATTGGTTTGGCACGTCTTAGCTACACAGTTCCCGCCCCTGATTTAAAGTGTTGGGTAAGATAACCATTATATTTTTAAAATTTTATAAATATACAAAAGGAGAGTATTTTGTCAATACATGTTTTAAAAGGAGTAAAGTTTACGAGAACGAAATATAAAATTGCGTTAAAATTATTGGTACTCTATCAACCGTACTTTTATATATATATATATATATATATATATATATATATATATATATATATATATATATATACACTGCTGGACAATTGCTAAGGACGGATCACAAATTGCTATGTAGCATAACATTAAGCGAGACATGAGGCCTAGTAGTATAAAATATAGTTGCCACACTGTTCAGACATCAGAATAAAAAATATTTATTGTTCTGTAAAGTACAAAAGTTGTGAAACATCTGAAAGGAAAAAAAAAATGTTCATTTGATCTGCGTACGGAGAAATGGAGCAAAGCATCTAAAAGTCAACAGGCACCTTAAAGAAAGGTATCAGTACGGGATATGTCCACCGTGGAGTGTGATGCAACATTCCACACGTCGTACCATACTTTGCACAATATTATCCAGCAGCTGTTGAGGTAATTTATCCCATTCCTATGTGAGTGCACGGATGAGGGTGTTCTTGTTTGTCGGAGGATAGTTTCGACCAGCAACTTGCTCCCCGAAGCATCCCACACATTTTCAATGGGGTTTAGATCTGGAGAACGCGCTGGCCGTACGAGACGTTGAATACCCTCGCTGTCTAGACAATTCTGAACAGCGAGTGTTCGATGACATGTTGTGTTGTCGTCCATAAAAACAAATTTATCACCGACAGCACCACGGAAAAGACGAACATGAGGAAGTAGAACTTCATCAATGTATCGTTAGCCCGTCATAGTCCCATTCGCAACCACATTTATGCGCGTGCGGCCATTGATCATGATGCCGGCCCACACCATGATACTGCATGTCGGATATCGGTCCTTTTCCTGGATATTTTCTGGACGATAAGTAGTACCACTCTCGCGCCAGATCAGTTGGCGTCTACAATCCGATGACAGACTGAACCTACTCTCATCTGAGAATAGTACGCATGACCAGTCCTTTTCAGTCCAATTGTGATGCTCACGACACCATTGCAAACGGGCAGTACGGTGCTGTCTGGTCAATGGGACACACACAACAGGTCTGCGTGCGTATAGTCCTCCTCCCCTCAAATGTCTGGCAACAGTTTTTCGGGAGATCTGCTTTCCTGAGGCAGCAAGAAACTGATTTGCCACCTGCTGAGCTGTGGTGCGCCTGTTCCTTTTTGCTGATAGGACGATATATCTGTCTTCTGCAGGCGTCGTACTTCTAACACGACCTCCCCCGTGCTGTCTACTACACATTCCAGTAGTTTTAAATGACTTTCACAGCCGTGAAACAACGCTGCGAGCGATGTCGAACTTCCTGGCAACATCTGTTATTTTTCGCCCTTCTTCGATCTTTCCAATAATTCGGCCACGCATAAAATCATCTATGTGATGTCGGGAAGACATGCCAAAAATTTTAAATTCGTCTATTAAATCTTTCCTGTAAAACTTTGACTTGAAACAATAACTATCCACACGCGTCAAAACCTTTAAAGCTCTTATGAACGCTATCACGTGATGAACAGACGTGGAAAAAAAATTGCATAGTCATACTTCTTCTTACTAATATCCCGCACTTACTCTAATTTTCCACATTTTGCTTCCTTTCATTTTGGGGTTGCTATGGATGATAGTGTTATCCGTCCTTAGCAATTGTCCAACAGTGTGTGTATATATATATATAAGAAGTACGTCGATAGAGTACCGTAGTTACTGCCAACTCGTGACAATGAATTGGAAATTAATTCACTATTCATTGTTATTAAAATATATAAAGTTTTACATGACTTATTTTTGTATTTGTTATTTTTATATTCCTTACTGAGAAAGCAACAAATGGGAGTTCATTACCTGCCCAAACTGCAGAGGCCTGGTTGTTTACTCCACAAGCTCCTACCTTATGCTTACTCTGTCCTACTAAGTAAAAATGCCGTCTTCTGCTCGTCAAGGTCATGAAATTGCAGATATTGTTTTCCATATATTTTAAATATTAGTTTTCTAACTTCTACATCAGCCTTTTAATAGTCTACACTCCTGCAAATAAGTCTGAATTCAAAACTATAAAAATTTATTATTCCCAACAATGTCATTTATACCTTTATTTTTTACAATCTATGAATGCGTTAAACTATTAATTTGTTATCGCGACTATTTAATATTAAATGCGAAAAAAAAAACGAATAAGTTTCAGACTTTCAAAAATTGTCATCGATATTCTCATAACTTTTACATATTGTCATTTTAGCATATCACACATCTATCTTCTATGCAAAAATCTATTATAAGTTCATCAAATTTTTCAGCATATTTTTACTCATAACATGCAGTTTTCAACCACATTGTGAGGCCGCGGTAGCCTAATGGTCAAAGTAACGGACTCGTAGCTGACGTGTCATGAGTTCGACCCCAGCACCACTGAAGATCCGCCGTGTAAGGGAGCAATGCTCAAGCGTCATCCTCGTCACTTGACCATGGTTTAAAATTACGAGGTCCGTCGCCAAGTGAGTGAATATTAACGTCGCACTGTTCAGCTACACGAGGGCTTTTAGTGATGGACCTCGTAATTTTGAAAAATCGTCAAATGACGAGGGCGACACCTGAGCTGGCACCCCCTCTCCTAACTACCCCACCACACCAACGAGAGGACATTTCAGCTCTCGATAGATTTAACGTGCATCGCTGCCCTACACGGCGGGTCTTTTGTGGCACTGGGCTCGAACTCGAGACATGCCAACCATGATTTGATACCTTGACCACCTGATATCCCGCCCACAGGACTGTCGCCAAAAGTCCTCAAGAAGTTGAGTAGAGAAGAGAGAAAGTGCGACTTTAATATCCCCTTACTTAATTAAATTATATTAAATTTAAGGAATACTTGAAAAATATTAGAAGTCGAATATATATATATATATATATATATATATATAAAAATTAATATAATGATAATTTTAAATATCCAAAGAATTATTAGTATTTATGGTAAATATATGTTTTTCAACTGAGTATGTGAGACACGCATAAATATGTTTTTCGAAATTCCAATGCAGAATTTTAGGGGAGCTAATACAAAATTCCTAGTTTTGTATGGTTAAGATTATAAAAATGTCCAAATTTTTTAATAACCTTTTCTTCAGTCAACAACTAATGGAACATGAATGATGAGGGGGATTATGCATAAATATATATTTTTTTAACTTCAATTTGAAAAGGATCTTTATATTTATTTATATGCGCAAATGTTAACTCTAAATTTGTCCAGATGCTTTTACATACTCTTTATTTGAAGATTCAAGTTAAAAAATATAAACTTGAAATTAAAATTCTCTTTGAATGAAATTAATGTTCAGACATTCAAAATTCAAATATAATTTGTTATCTGAACAATACAAAACAAGGGATTCTATGTAAGATGCCCTGAATATAGGGTTTTTTTAACAATACATATAAATTTTCTGCAAATAATGTAATACAGAAGCTTAAAAATTATTCATGTTTAGAAGTGCCCGAAATTTTCAAAGATTTTAAATTTTGAAGCTTTTTTTTTATTTTTTGACACATAACAAAATAATCATTTTTAAAAAAAATCCCTGAAAGTATTGATTAAAATAAAAAAAAATGAAACAGTAAATTATCCTCAATGTTTTAATTTATATTTTGAATTTAAATACTACAGATATATTTTAAAAAAACTTAGACATACATTATAAAAACTTAATTCCATTTGAGAATTTTAAGGTAAAGTAAAAAATTGAGATTTCTCAACTGGTTGACTTGCAATTTATTTCCGTACACTTTAAGGTTTAAAGAAATTCTTCCCAGATTTTACGATTCCTAAGAAACCGGTCTCCCCGTGACCATAAAATTTCCCCTCAATGCCCATTGTGTCTCCCCGACTGTCTCTAATTATCTTTCAAGATTGTAAACCTTTAAAGGGGGGAAAGAATTCGGAAAAATACCACCTTACCGTTTTTGAACACATTACTTGAAGGGGAAAAATCTGTTTGGTTCATTTTTGATGAGTCCCCGGCCTTAGGAAAGTTCAGTGTGGTCCGTTTTCGAAGCATCTCTAGTAGGGTGGAAAAAGTCGTGCTGTTCAGTTGGAGGGTTAATAAAGATGGGATCGAAATAGGCAATATCAAAGTGAAGGCAATCACAGAAATGAAACCTCCTAAAAATAGCAAGGAAGTGTCGGAATTTTTAGGGATGGCGGGGTGGTATCAGAAATTTATACCCAAGTATGCAGATATATGTGAACCATTATATTGGTTGAAAAAAAGAGCGCTAAATTTAATTGGTCGACAGAAGCACATGATTCTTTTGATAAGGTAAAACAAGCATTAACAGAGGCACCAGTTTTGCAATTGCCGAATTTTACAGAACAGTTTAACTTATTTACTGATGCTAGTGGTGTCGGAATGGGTGCTGTGTTTAATCAAAATCCCAGAACTATTGCATTCGCGTCTAGAACCCTCAATAAAGCGGAACGAAACTATATTGTTACGGAACGGGAATGTTTGGCGGTGATATGGGCCTTAAATAAGTTTAAAACTTATTTCGGATCCCTGCCAGTGAAGGTAATCATAGATCACGCGGCATTAACAAAGCTAACGAATGGAAAAAACTTATCTAGTCGAATGATCAGATGGACACTCAAGTTATCAGAGTTCAACATAGAATGGGAACATCGACCGGGTGTCCAAAAGGTTTGTCGCGGACGTTTTGTCTAGGAATCCAGTAGGCAATATGGATGGATTCATACGCAGCTCTTCAAGCCCTCGCCTTAACTTCCGATGACAACTCATTCGAGAGCAAAGGTAAGATTCTGAGTTAGGACACAACTATCGTTATTTAGAAAACCCTTATGACGGTTCTGTCAATGCGACTATATGCGAGGGTTGGTCCCAGGATTTTAAACTTATAGATGGTCTACTCTTTTACGCGAAAAATTCTACAACTCTTGGAGAACTAAGAGTGTATATTCCCAGATAGCTTCGCGAAGCAATAATGAAAGAATTTCATGATCTGCCATTAGCAGGCCATCTAGGAAACAGGAAGACCTATTTAAAATTACGAGACACATGTTATTTTCCATATATGAGGATATATATATTTGAATATATATCAACCTGTGACCGGTGTCAAAAGTTTAATTGCAAAAACGCGCTACCAGCTGGTCGTTTAATTCCGATAGTATCGAATTACCCCAATGAAATTGTAACGTTAGACCTATTAGGCCCCTACCACGCATCCCGACCCGAAAGATATAAATTCATATTAGTTATATCTGACCACTTCACTAAGTGGAGTGAGCTTATTCCTTTGCGAAAAGCTTCGGCCCAGGCCATAGCTAACGCCCTTTTAAGAATGTATTTTTAAGGACTCGATTTCTTTAATTAGTGATAATGGTCCCCTATTTATATCAGAGGTATTTGAACACTTAAGTCACAGGTTGGGCATAAAACATATGAAAACGGTAACATACAGGCCGCAAGCGAATTTAACGAAAGAGTTAATTGCAATTTAGTCCAGATGATAGCCTGTTTTGTAAAAGAAAATCACGAAAACTGGGATCGATTTCTTCATGAATTCGCTTTCGCGATGCGCACTTCAGTGAACGAAACAATAAATAAAACTCCGGCTTAGTTATTCTTAGGTAGAAATATTATAACACCTTTTAGCAAATTCATAAAGGTCACAGATGGGATTGAATATGTAGGAAGAAACATTGAGAAATTATTCGATGAAGCAAGGCAGAATATGCGGAAACAACACAAACATTGGGAAACATATAATCAGAAAAGAAGGGAAGTTAACATCAAAGTAAATGATTTGGTGTTGGTACAAACTCATTTTATAAGTGCTGCAGATAGGAGAGTGGTTGGAAAGTTTATGCCTAAGTTTGAAGGGCCATATAGAGTGTTGGAGGTTTGGAATAACAATTTAATTATTTTAAAGAAGGGGGATAAGCTAACAGTTGTGATATTGACCAGGTGCGTGTGTACCGTCCACGACAATCCGATACGATTTGTTCGGACAGTCATGTTGAGACACTATATGAAGGACAGGGGTTGACTGATAGGCCAAGCAGATCGCAACCAGGAAAATTCAAAGGATCTAGGAAAACCTCGAGTGAGCAGCGTAACGGTCATAAATCAAGTAAGGTTAATGCCAGATGGGAGGATCCGAGATTGAAGCGTAAAGTAGAGTCAAATGGATCAAGAGACAGAAAAAATTTAAAGAGGTCCAAAATTTGCAGAAAACGTTCTCTGCAGGGGTCCGAAAATAGGAACCAGAAAAGACCAACCGCTGAACCAAAACAGGGGATAAAAAGAGCAATTCCATCCTCGGTTACATCTTGAAATTATAAATATAGAAGACCTAATAACCCCTCTCAGGGATCACAGTCCATTGCAGGTCCTTCTCATCAACAAGATTCAAGGCAGGGCAAGCCACCTACAGAAAGGAGCAGGCACGAAGGAAGCAGACAATACAACAAGGCCCGGGAGACAAAGACAACTAAAAACGGAACCAACAGGGCAGCTGATAGGAGAACTGTCCGGTCTAAACAGACAAAAGCAGTGAGACCTTGTCCGTACTACCTACACAGCCGAGTAAGGCAACCCGAAGGATTTCCAGAGGAGCGAAGGACCATCGGAATGGAAAATATCGCACAGAACAACATCAGGAGAAGAATCATCAGTATGGAAGCCTTAGACGGAGATCCAGTGGATAGGAGCGAATAAAGGACAAAGAAAAATATCAGGTTGTATTGTTTTTTTCTTTTCTCCTTTCTAACAAGAGGTCGGAAGAATTATTGCAATGAAGCAAGTCACGGGCGGATTTTTAATGTAAGAAGCCAAGCAAAAGTGGACACTACAATGAGTGTTTTTTCTTGATGAGAAAAATCAGCTTTTGTATTAAATTTTTTTGTGTAAATATGGAGAAAACATTTGTAAGAATGCTTTTGTTTACTTCTATGTATGACTTCGCTAAGACGCGACAATTCCTTTGGTTGTTTGTTTTATTGTTTTTTGAAAAATGTTTGAAATTGTATGTATACATATGTGTGTATATTTTATCTTACATCTGGTGACTTGGGACGCGGCGTAATTAGGTAGAGCTAACATTTAATACTAACACGCGCAGCATGTATGGAATGGGAATGTTAAGGAACCAGATGCTTCAATTGATGTATATGAAAATGTTATGTAAAAAAATGAAGGAATCTGTATGTACTATAGATGTTTGTTTTTCACATAAAGAAATTCTCATTTCAGGGTAGCTTACCCTGAGCATTGTATATTCAACAAACAAAGCAAGAGGCAAGTCCGAATATGTGTTATAATATTTAAGTAGATTTTTAAGTAGTTAAGGAAACCACGCAGGCGGGTTTTTTACCACTTCGGTGGTTTTTCCCTCGCCTCGGAGCCACATGGGCGTGGTGTAGGGAAATTTAATTCTGTAAATGTTACGTCCTTTAAAGTGTAGTTTTAAGTCGTAATTTTTTCCTTTCCCTTAAGGAAGGAGAACTTTTAGTATCCGATTGGTAGATATAAAAGGAAAAATAAAGTTGTCGGGGCTATAAATCAAGTCTAGCAATTGGTTACGTAATTTATTTTCATGCCGTTTGTGACCTTCGAATACATCCCGTTTTCTTTTTGGAAGGGTAGTGACGAATCTGTACGGAACCTTACAACTAATCTTCTTAGGCGTCTTTCTGGGGAATATAAATACGCGTTTATATTTACAATCAATTCCAAAAAGAGGTATGGTATATTTAAATTAGATAAGGTATTTAAGTCCAGAGAGTTGCGATGTAGCAAGAGAGATGATTGTAGGCTATTGAGCCAGTAATTTTAAACGCGTTACCAGAAGATTCAAGGAGATTAGATTCATGAAGACGTCGTGCTGCTAGACGTACCAGAAAACTGATATAAGCCAGCGGTAAATATAATGCACGTACTCTTAAAGTAAGCGTCAGTTTGAGTGACTTAGTTAAAGTTAATGAACGTTAAGAATATTCGAATACGTGTGTTTCTCGGATCTCCTATTTCGGTAAACTTTATTTGAGTTTGAGCTGGATTATTAATTAATTATATTCTTATGTATAGTAATTTAATTTAATATAAAGGTTAATCCCTTTAAGCGACGTAACATTATCGTATTATATGTTATCAGAGATTTTTGAGTAAAATTATAATTATATAAAATAAACATTATTATTCAAAATGGTTCTTAGTGCTTCTTTGCCTCAAATTAATCTTGGTGTTCAAGGTGTGACCCAAAGAGGTCATAACAACATCTATCAGTTTTCATCACAATCCAACAAATCTTTTTGTGTACATCGCTTTTTCGTTAAACAGTGTATGCATGCATATAGTGTTAGTTTTAAAATGTATTAAATATATATAGCTGTCATATTTTTAGGAAAAAATGGTAATTTTTTTCGAGCTTACATACACACAGAAAGGGATACTTTAAAATTGTGATAGTCATCTAAAAGAGCAATATTTTACTAATTTGTTTTATACAAGTATAGATATATAATATTACGTGATTAGAAACACAATGGAATAAAAAATGAAATGCACATAAAATGAGAACATTCGTTATCCAAAGTGTTTAAGCTGATTAATATATTTCACACTTATTTACAAATAAGCTTTTCAGAATTCCAGCAATAATAATTTTTTTTTGCCAATGACGAACATTTCCTTAACCAGACCTGAATAGTTTTCAGCACTCCTACAATGATTATTAACTATTTTGCATTTTTACTCTCAACAGTAAACACACAGCTGTACAACGCATAGCCATTCTTCCAATATAATATATCCGACTAGGTTATACGAACGATTATTTTGCAAAAGCGTACAAAGAAATACTTTTTTTCAATATTTAGTGTCACTTCGAATATAAGTATAAAATAGTTTTAAGGATATTATTATTATATTATAAAAAATTATTTAAATGCACCTTTTTGGAAAAAATAAATATAGAACAGCCTATTTTTTCAAAACATTCTCCTTTTAGGAAAAATACTGCTATGATAATAATAATTTACCGATATTTACATCATATCTGTGAGCAGAGCCTGAACTAGAATTTTTGAAACATTTAACTTGTTAGCCCTGTTTTGAAATATCAGAGTGAAAACATTTTAGCCAAAAAAAAATTTAAAAATGCCAATTATTATTTCTATTGATAGTAACTTTGAAAACAAGGTGAACTTTTCAAAAATCTTATTTCAGGTACTCTGGAGAGATTTTAGCTATACATAAACAAACTAGTATTATTATATAAACATTTTTCTTAAAAAGAGAATGTTGGAGCAGATGTTATTCTATGCTAATTTTTTGCCAAAATATTGCATTTAAGACATTTTATTGTAATAATATTCTTAAAACAATTTTTGTATATTTATTCTTATTTATGTGTATATAAATTGCGCTAAATAGTCAAATAAAAATATATTCGTTTGAACGCTTTTGAAAACTCATGATTCCGGAATTAGTCGGATACCTTAAGCATTTTACGCATCATTAAATGAATATTATTGTTACGAACATTTTTCTTTAACATAAAAAACCAAATTAAATGGAAAACTCAGAGCGTCGAATCATTAAGGGTATGTTTCAGAACCAGAGCAAGAAGCACGGAATATGATCAATACCTATAATTGATTATTTCATCAGAAAACAATGCACTTCTGCGCTTATTTTATAGATTGTGTATAATTAAATTGAGTTAATGAAACGCGTTACAAGTCTTGTAATGGTGAACACTTAAGCTACCAGATTATAATATTCTTAATTAAGTAAAATCTTCTATGACTACTTTTGCGGAAAATGGAAATTAAACCTTAAGCATGTTCACTGACGTTAACAAGGTACTTGCTCGCACTTTTGATTGGGTGCAATAAGGCAACAGAAAAATACTTCACTATAATTAGTGTTTTTTTATCTTTTTTGACTAAGTTAATTATAAATTCTTAAAATATTTATTCGCATCTATTGGATGCTGCTAATATTAATATTTACAAACATAAATACAAAAATATATTAGTTAAAATAAAAAAAAATTAAAAAATGTGCATCACCTTTAAAGGGTATAACGCTCATACTATAAATAAGTTGTATCTTCAAGTTTTCGGTAACATAATATAAAATTTAATTTAGTGTCCATTATTTTTAAAAAAATGCATATATATATATATATATATATATATATATATATATATATATATATATATTACATTATACATATAAATATTTTATAATATTTCAATATTTATTTGTGCCTGTGTATTACCGTAATCACCATAAAATTTTCCTATTCGAATAATCTTGTTTATATAAGAGAATAATAAATTTACTTACAATTGTAATACAAAATGTATTTCGTTTATCTTAAACCGGCATCATTCGCATGATAAAAATGACCGAATGTTCTCGCGCAGTGTATATCATACCCAAGGATGTTTACATTTTTATTTGACCCTAAAGTTTGCCTATATAAGTTAAAAAGGAATCAATTTAGGAAATACAACATGCGTGTTAGATTTTCCTGTTATTTAGTTTCTCTGTTCTTTTTATAAGGACATTCAATGCATTGCTTATACACTCCTATAAACTCGTCGTGAGTGAATGCGATGTTTTCACTGGACCTTAATTTTTTTTAATCTTTATCTTCTTAGAACAAAACTTATAGAAGTAAACTTCTCTATTTTTTTGAAATTCAATTTTTTTTAAATTTCTTTTTTTATTTTCTTTTATTGTTCCATAAAGTTTTTTTTAAAGTTAATCTTAATGTGGATAAGATGTGTACCATTTGTCTCCTTTAAAATTACGTTCTTCCCAAACATTTCTGTGTCTCTACCTATAGAACATTTATTTTCCACAGTGTTTCTCTCTTCAAAGCCTCGATTAATTTCAATGGAGGAATCTTACTTGTTTTTATAATCTTCATCATTTGACTCTTCCTCATCATAAACGCGACGGGAATTTCTTCATCCGAATATACTGTTGTTCTATATATATATTTATTCAACACTATATCTATTAAATTACTTAAATATAACATTTTTCACCATAACTACAAAAATACGCCACAGCATAAGTAAGATTTAAAACGTGCTCATGCATTCAGAACTGTTGCGGTGAACTACGCACAGGGTATGGCATACCCGAAGAGGTGGTAATCAAAAGTAAATATTTAAAATTCGACTAAAAGCTAATATCTCTAAAAGGATATGAATTTACTGTCAGCTACTCTAGAAAATATCCATTTTCCAAAAATGGTTCTGAAGGAGCGTTGAAAAACTTAAGGCGGTGGGTAAGACAAACCCTGTACGAGAAGGGCCGTGATAAGAAAGGAATATATTTTTAGCTGCAATCATTATAAAATTATGATATTTCGTTTTCTTGAATTAATTTTGAAAAAAATGTATATATATATATATATATATATATATATATATATATATATATATATATTCAACATACCGGTTGATTCAAAAATATTGTGACCATTTTCAGAATATCATAAATTTTATTGAGTTACCTTATTTACCTGAACTTTTCAATGTTGCTTCCTTTCTTAGTACACTTAAAATAAAAATTTAGGCCAAGCCAAAGAAGCTTTTTCAAAAATTTGTTGGATGAATTTTCCGAAATTGTTCTTTAATTACTTTTTGAAGCTCTTGAAGTGATCTTACTTTGTATGTAGTTATAATTATTTTTTAAAGAATACCTACAGAGAAACGATTCACAAGGAGTACAGTCGGTGGTGATGACAGCTATTTCTCAGAAGGAAGAATATTTTTCTTTTTATCTTTCAGACATTTTATAGTTGATTTTGCAGTATGAATTGGTGTAGAATATTGGAGAAAAAAAACTTTTCCTTGACAGTAAAAATGATTACTTTCTTTTTACAGCCAGCCAAATTTCCTTTGTTTTCAAAGTTTAGATAGTACTAAATCATAAAAAATATATTTTCTGATTTTTAAAGCTTTATTTATAACAGAATTTAAAAAAAAACTATAATTCAAAAGCTTTGAAATTTTGTTTCTGGTTGGAGGATCTAATTTTGGAACGATAACTTGCTTCCACCTATAAAAGTGGTTAGATTAATATACAATTCAAATGTTTCCTTCTTAAAATAAAACCTACGGTATGAAACGATTGAAGTTAAACATAAAAAGTAATATGATTTTAAAATTGGTCATATTAATTTTGAATCACCCGTGAAAGCATATGCCATTTTTAAATGTACTTTTGATTAAGTTAAATTGGTTTTTAATAATTTACGTGGAAGAAAATACATACATTTGAATAAAGCTTCCACAATGATAAGTTTATATTTCAGAAGCTGCAGCTATCTTCCAATGACTCCTACTTGAAATGCCAAGTAAAAAGTCAAAAGTCATTTTTTTAGATTAACTATTTTAACATGTTTTAAATATAGTCTGAACTATTGAATTCATCCATCTAAGTCAAAAAAGTATTCAGGTTCATCCTTATTGATACAAATCATATTTATTTTTTTTTAAATAAAGTTCTGAAATATATTATTGGTTTCAGAATTCGAAAACGGTAAAAAATCCAGAATAAGGAAAACATGTTTATATTATAGATCGAGAGAACATGCTAACAGATAATTCGATCAGCTTTCTAAAGTGAAGAACTCTTGGAAATTGCATGCGATCCGTGGTTACATATAGTCGCGAATGTCGTGATAAGCAATATTTGAAAGTAAAGGATCAATAACAATATATTCCAAACCCTTGTTAATTATGTCAGTAACGTGTAATATAACAGAGAGAGAGAAACTTGAAGATCAGTATTCCCCCAAAACTGATCCGAATGCAAGACAAGTATTACAAAATTCAAAAGTAGTCTCAATGCATCCAAGTTCATGAAAAGTCATCACACTGTAATTCAATCATAGTAATGGTGCAAGTAGAAATGTTAGTTATCTGAAAAATTATGCTTCGCCTTTCTGTTGCATCTCCACCGTCCAATGCGTCATTAGAGAAATAAACGCCTATGGCTTTCAGACCAAAGTACATTTCATCATTTGTATGTCCTAATGCAGTATATGAAGTTTCGTGTTCATTGATCCATTTATAATGTTTCATTTTCGGGGAAGAATGGTGTGATATCCTAAATGTAAGGTCATAGCATGGCAAAGTATTAGGCACAAAGTATAAGTATTAGTTAAAGAAAAACACATTGCATTAAATTTATATTTGACAAATCTTGGTGTGTTTTAATATGTTGATTTTTTTCCTTTGTTTGTGTGAATCATATTCACATTATTATGTTTTGTAATATAAATGTAGAATTTTTTCTTTTTTTTATGTAATGTAATCTCTCTTTTTGAGAATTTCATTGTGTTAAAAATATCAGCAAGAAACAAAATGTAGTTAAACAGAAATTTAGTTTTAAATAAAATTATTTAAAAAAGGAATTTGCTTAATGTTTCAGACAATTTTTATTTAAAAAAAGGCTCAAATAAAAAAATACAACATTAAAAAAGAATGAGTAAATGTAAACATTTCTCAGATTTAAAACTTTCCCCCCGTTCAAGTCCATGATCACAAATATGTGATCAATCCTTTCTCTCTCCAGGCCCCACGGTATCATATACGTGATTGCAATTTCCCAGCTCTTAGCCACATGATAACACCGGTATGATCTGAGTTTCGAACGTTTTAATATTAGTTTTTACAAGGCACTAGACGGTGTTTACAAATTATTATTTTTTTTCGAATAATGTTTCAGATAACTTTAAATTTGAATATGTGCTTTCGGCTCCACATTTTTTATAATTATATCCGGGATATTTATGCATGTAAACAACGATAAATGTATAGATTTTTCAGGAGAATCGGTCATTTAAAGTTTCGTGATTTATTGCATTCTGGATTTCTTTTTATAGTTTGACTAAGTTTGAAAAATATGGAAAGCTTATTAGTTTATTGGGCATCAGACTTTTGCGATAAGAGTTTCAGTATTTATTTTATTTAATGTTTGTATTTACAACAATAGTTTTAATTCTGAAAGGCATTTAAAAGGCATTTCTTCCTGCAACCAACGCGATGACTCATTTACAACGAAAAAAAATCATTTGTTCGTACTGACGCAGTTTTAATTTTGTAAGCACAAATGATTCTTGTTGTTGTTGCTGTTGTTTCTAATGCCACTTGTCTGACGTAGTTCAGATCGAGGCCTACGGAATTCATCGTAGCAAGGGGCCAGAAGTACGCCTTTCGTTGGTCTTGAGCACCATACAGGTGAGAGTACAATTTAGCTCGGCGCTTCGTCTCTATCGCAACCAGAGTTGATATAACCATACGAACAGAAGAGTTTTTGATTCTAAGAAAGAACTATTGTGAACATAAGAAATATATGAGTAATATAAGAATTAATTAAAATTAAAAACGATATTTTAGTTCTTATTTAAAAAAGATTTGTATCAAGTCAGTCAAAATACGTTTATGTGAGAACAAATTTATCGTTTGAGATTTGTCAGATAGCATTTTGTATTTTTTACGTCTATTTTACTTTAAACATCATGAAGAAAAGAGTAGTTTTTTTTATTAAAATGAAAGCATTTTCTGTAAAATTTGCTAATTTTATTTTAAATATAGCAAACATGTTTGTACTGCATATTCATATATTATCAATGATTGTAAATTGCAAATTTTAGCGCGTTTTCTTGCCTTAAAGATTTTTAATTAATTTTTAAATGAAGCTAGGCTTAATCGGGAAATTCGTCCGGTCCCGTGCGTGCGTATGTTCTCAGAACGTGTGGGTTTGGGGAATTGCTTCTTTCTCCTTTTGCTGGTCTGGAAAAGGTTTTAAGCAGAATAAATGCAATATATCTATGTTCCTTTTCTTCCTGCACATAATTTACAGATTTCAAAATTGTTAAAAGTGTTTACCTTGTGTAAAGTGAGAATGTTTCTTAATTGATAAATTACGATTTATTTCTCAAATGTTTGAATGGAAATGCGTGCAGAAAAGCCTATGTCCTTTTGTAAAAGTATAAAAACATGTTTTTTATAATTCGCATATCAAGTATACAAGATAAATATACATGCATATATAGTTGATTAATAAGTAAATTATAAGAGACAGCGTTTATACAGATAAGTAAATTGCGTATTTATAAGACGAAAACGCCTTATGTTATCCCATACCCTTCATATTTTTTAAGTACTGTTATTTCTTGAATAATAATCTTGAAAACAGAAAAAAAATATATAGTTTAATAATTGGTTTAATACATATCTTGCCTCCCAATTATCAAAATTTAAAAAAAATAGTATTATATGCTAGTTGTCACATTCTAAAGCTGCCACAAACACGTATTTTTCCGGTACCTTAAATGGAGAAAATATTCATGTTTATGATCAAATATTGAATCTAGTTTGCCGAAATATGGTTTAATAAGATTAAATTGAATTCTAATTAAGTGATTACATAAATGAAAAGTGATTATTATATATTATCCAGAATTATAACTAAATTTGTCTCAGTATACTTAGTTTAGTATTGGAGAAAATTATTTGTTCGAATTATTAAGTTTACATATTCGTGTAACTAAGACTTTTACGTTTTAATTCAATTCTGTATTTAAGTTTAGAAAATTATGAGTAATCTCTTCTTCTTTACCTTAATTATACATTCACAAACACAAGTATAGTTAGCTGAGGGATACAGTTAAAACTCTCTCTGCGAATGATTTGATGTGTGTTTAAATATGTTACGTTTTCCGACGCCCTCGATGCATCATTTTTAAATTTAAAAGTTTCAAGGTTTTAATTAATCACTGAAGGAGGAATTTACAAGTATATAAGTTTCAAAAATCTTCAAGCACTCCTAATAACATCATGCTTGCATTAGATACAACTATTTTACTTTGTAGATAAAAATGATGCATATATTTCCCTTGAAAATACCAGAGAAACACATAACTAACAAAATAATGAATATCTGAATTTTGCTTTACTTAGATCTGTATACTATATTAAAAGAACAATCTTCAGTATACAAGAAAAATGTATAACTTTGAAACTTGAAAATTAAAACATTAAGTCGTTGTTCTGTATTTTTAATTTAGGAGGAGAAAAATATTTATTTGACACATCAATGACATATTGACTGTCCATTGTATTTGTCCAATATAAAACGTCAGGTAACTTAAGAAATAACAAATAGTCAGAAAATTTTAAAAAAATAACTAACAGTTCATGTTTATCTCTCAAGCTCTATTTGAACATAGAAAATCACTTAAATATGGTTTTACATTACTCCTTTCCAATTTTTATCTGTCATAGAAGTGTAAAAAAAAAGGTGTAAGTATTGTAAAACTGTTGAGATGTAATATTACATACGAGGAGATAAAATTGCTTAATTATTTCTGGTGGTTATATTGTTGGTATATAATATTCACTATAACCGCTAAATTTTTCTAATCTGGACTCTATGGCACATTATATACTTAAATGCCTATATTATCGGTACTTGAATTTTATGAAAGTCCATTAAGTTTCAAATGGTTTCATCTAAATGTTCATGTAAATACCATATTAACTCCCAGACCAATAAATAAGCAGTATTCATTAAAAAGAAGAAGTGTTTCTTTTTTATTAATGAAATGGGCATTATTCTTTATAACGTACCCTCTTTAGAAGGATATAAATAATTTTGTGTAATTTGCTAAAAAAAAATATTGTTCTTATTTAATAAATGACGAAAATAGTTTATATTTGTTTTTTAGAAGTTTCATACATTGAAAGTTATTGAAAGAATTAAAATTAATAAATTTTAACACAATATTTATAAAAACGCCCATACATTTCATATTTGAGTGAATCTGAACGTCTCACTGTTAAGCTATTTGAAGTATTTTGATGACAAATTGCGTAATTTTAAACCATGATCAAGTGATGAGGATGACACCTGGACTAACACCTTCCTCCTAACCACCACCCCGCATCAACGGGAGGATGCTTGAACTCCCAACAGATCCAACGTGCAGTGTTCCCCTACACGGTGGATCTCCAGTGGTACTGAGCTCGAAATCGTGACAAACCAGCCACGATCCAATACCGTAACCACTAGGCTACTGTGGTCACTTTTCACATTTGAATTGATCAATTTGTCGCCTCGAAAATATTTTTATACTTCTATTTTTAATTTGGATTAGATAACCAAAATCCATAAACCAACTATCCTGAAAAAAATAATACTTAACAATTGTGTATTAAAAGATTTCCTTGATTTAATATTTAGACGCTCCATGTGATATTATTCCATACCAGAAGTAGGCTTATTGTAATATCATTTTAATTAATCTGACATATTTAGTCTCACAACGGTCTTACTGCATATCTGATTTTTACATGTCGAATACTGAACATTTCCAAGAGAACGGAATGACATGGGTAACAAATAAACCAGAGGCATCCAAATACCTTGTAATAACCAATAATACATGTTATTTAAAATGAGATTTATTTTGTTTGTAATGCAAGCATCTTATCAGGTCACGAAAAAGTGAAAAAAATGGATATCAAAAGAAAATTAAGTTAACCCAATGAATTTCGGTATTACACTGGAAAAAAAACCCATGCTTATAAACAGAAATGGGTGATGATTCCTAATTATATTTTTGGGTTTTCAATATACATTAAAATTATTGAGTCGTTAAAGATATTTCTTAATAGTTAGAGATTAAACACGCACGTTACTTCCCCTCACTCTAACTAATATTGTTTTAAAACTATCCTCTTTCAAACACAGGACATGCTTTCTGAAACGCCATATCATTATCATAAAAGTACATTTTTAAGCATTAAAGTAAAATAAGATGATATCCACTTATACGCACAATCGATAAGTTAATAATCGTTTATAAAATGTTTCCTTAATGATATTAATTGCAAATAGTTAATGATAAAATACTGTTCATAACTATCATTAAATATACTAAACGATTATTTCGTTTTATTTTCTTTGATACTTTATTAAACTAAGCGTAACAAAAAATATTTATACGAATAAGCCAAACCCAATTTGAACTTATATTTACCAAAATATAATTTCAAGTAAAGTAAAAGATATACGTATCTGGTGGCACATATATTGCAGTGATTGACTAAATAAAAAAAAAAGAATGTTTTGAATAAATGGCGCGGATATATCATTTATAACAATTATTAACAACAATTTACAAAATTATAAATTATTTTGAGTGAGTCGGAGGTTTTTAACTCCTACTTTCTCACTTAGGTAATTTTTTTAAAAATAAAATAACATTTCTAATAGAATAAAAGAGATTTTTCCAAAGCAGCATTTAGTTTCACAATAAATTATCATGCGACATATTTTTTCGACGTAAGCTAAATTACTAACCTAGGACTACGCGTGGTTCCGAATTTTTACCTTTAAATAAAATAAAATTTCTTATTTTTAATGTATTAGATATTTATCACGAAAAACGCGAGAGGAATGTAGCTTTTTTTTTCAAAAACTGGGATACATTGAACATATAAGAGATCTGATCGCTTTAACGAACACATGTCTGAATGACTCCATGAAAACAGATTAGGTCAAGCGAAGTGAAGTATATAACTTACTGCTCAAGAAAGGGTATTCTTGAAATTAAAAAACTGTAATTAAAAAAGTGCTGGATTGGAAAAATTTCCAGACTGAATTTTTTCAAACTAACGCTGCATTTTTTTATAATGAACAATATCCTACCCAAATGGTAGCTTTGCATTGTGTGTAGCTTTTACAACATTATTACTGAGATTGTACTCTTATAATAAAATTACACAGATATCCGTTGAATTCCCATCCTTACGAAATTAAAAAATAACAACCTGGTCATTGTTGAAATGGGACTTTGGCAGTTAATAATATGACTGTGTCGGAGGGAAGATTCGATCTGAGTACCTTCCGTTCCGAACGTACGAATGAAGCAAGTACGCTAACCATCACGCCAAAACGATCGTCATCGCGGGACGTTGGTACAAGTTCATATAGATATCACACCGTCACATACCCCCCTGCCAGTGTTTCGTCGAATAGGCGAACGAACGATACCATATTTGTGGCGAGCATGTAAGCAGTTGCGTCACTTTGTGGGTTGCGTCATCGTGCGTGACGGCTTGAGAATTGCGTTATTTGTGTTAGACGGCTTTGAGAAGTAACGGCTTATTTGCGTCAATGTTTGACGGCTTGGTTGCTTTTGCGATGGATAGATGGCGCCACGACTGCGGCGCGCAAAAGGGGCGGATTATATCACGTCCGGGTCACCAATGTCGGAGGGAAGATTGGATCTGTGTACCTTCCGTTCCGAACGTACGAATGAAGCAAGTACGCTAACCATCAAGCCAAAACGATCGTCATCGCGGGACGTTGGTACAAGTTCATATAGATATCACACCGCCACTACTGTAAACGAGATTATGCCAAAAATAGCAGGGGCACAATAAGGTATTATTTTTACATCCATTTTTTTAAATCACAAAATACCAAATTAGTTCAGCAAAATATAAAGTGTTAGAATTATGTATGCAGCACACATGAATTTTAAAAATCTTGAAATTCAGAAATTATTAAAATAGGGATGAGCAAGAAGTTATTATTTAAAAATTCTGTTCGTTATTTTTTTCAAATAAAAATAATATTCAAAATTTCTCTATACTTTTGAAATAAAAAAAAGTCAACTGCAAGTGGCGGGGTTTTTATACTAAATGTAGTAGACTAAATGGACTTAGAAATTAGAATAAAACTTAAAGTTTTTTTTTCAAACAATACAAGCCGTTTTCTGTTCCAGCATAGTATTAATTACAATTCTTAAAATTAGTAGCTGTCTGGCCCTGGCGTTGCACGAGCTTCTCCAAGCGTATAGCTTTTTATCTTGGAAATTTCCCCTTTCCTTCTTAGTGTCAGCGATTCCTGGTGTCCATGGGATTTCTATATTAATGTCATTAAAACTCTGTATTTTGAAGTTTCCTCCACCTCTTTGCCCCGTCGGAAGGGTGTGTTTCTTCCCCACTTAACTTTGCAGGGTTTTTTCCGTGGGTAAAAATTTATCCCCGTGGAAGCTTTCCCTATCTCTCTGAACTTCAGTACTTCTGGATATGTCTTATGCATGATGTGAGAGATTTCTATTTTTATGTCATAAAAATTCCATTTTCCGAAATTTTTTCCAATTTATTTATTTGCCAGACAAAATTTTCTTTGTCAGAGTTTTTTTTTTCAATTTTTTTTTTCTTTTGCTTTCATTCAACCCGGCGTTGCATGGATTTTTCAAGTACAAAACTCTTTCATTCCCTAATGTATAATATTTTTTTTTCAAATTTCTATTTAAGAATAATAATTTACAAAGCTAATCTACTTTTAATCACCAGAAAACGTACGATTTCTTTTTGGATTATTAATTTAGTAATAAATACTAGAAAGCTATATTGCTTTAGTTTTCTTAAAAAATACTAATTTATATCCCTTTTAATTGAATAATGAATCAAAAAAATCCTCATAATTAGCTATTGAAAACACAACTTATTTCTGGTTGTGTGATTGTTTTTAAATCCGTATGTTCACAGACGTAGCTCTCTTTGTTAGGCAATCTTCTCACGAACCGCTGAACGCAGAAACGCGTTGAATGAACAAAAGCTACAAAATGATCCACATAATCCACTTTGACCATTTAAATTCCGAAACTACAATTAGTTAAAATAATATAAAACTAAAATCTTGAAGAAAGCACGATTCGTCTGCAGTGTTGTAACATGCAGACGGGGTTTGGCCAGTTTGGCTGAAAACTGATTTTCAGCGCCAATTTTTGTCATTGTTGTAGCACAGCTATTATTACAAAGTTGGGTCGAAATCAAAGTTGATCATCCTGACAAATCAAACTTGGCTCCAAAAACTGGTTTTTTAAATGTTTTAATTAATATATTTTTAACTAAATGCAATATCGGACTCTAAATAGTCAAAACGGCTTACGCGGATATTTCCCAATATTTTGGTACATTCGGCTAGTTTCTGCGTTGTGCAGTTCGTGAGGAGATAGATGCACATAGATAGATACATATATACGTTTATTTACCTACGATATTTAATAGTGTAGATTGGAAGATATATATATATATATATATATATATATACATATCGTTGAACATGTTATATTTGACAGAAACGAACATCACCTACATTTATAGTATTCTACTTAATTTTCAAGATACAATATGTGTTAAATTTTTAATTAAAATTAAGACAATGTAATTTAAATATTTATACTTTTAATCCATATATTAAACTTGGTAAATATGAGCAGTAAGGTAATATGGACACATTTTAGCAAATACCCGTAATGTTTTTGAGATGATGCATTCGTGTTGCGGAGTTAGAAATGCTTAAGCGTCATGCTGACTATTTTTTGTTGGTGTTGCTGTACGGTTAAAACCATAGTATGGACAGACCATTTCTAAGATGAGTACATATACGTGATACTTTAACCCTCTAAGTGGATACCTTCCTCCTGAAAAGTTATTCCGAAAGCGTTTTACTCTTATTTTGCTATTCTCTTCAAAAATGCAACATACTTCAATTCTTTCCCCCTTTTAAAACTTTGGAGGTTGAAAGGGGACAATTTTATGACCTTTCAAGATGTTAAACCTTTAAAAGGGGGAAAGGATTTCAGAAAAGTGCGGCTAATCCGCTTTTGAAAACGTTACTTGAAGGCAGAAAAATCCGTGCAGTGCATTTTCGAAGCATCTTTACACTGACGGAATTTTCCGTGCTATCCGCTTAGAGGGTTAAATAAATGAATGTTTATATTTATTTACCTTACTTAAGATTTAACACGCAAGATTAAGTAACTCCACATGAAAAAATTCTATACACATGACTGAAATCTTATGTGAGTATAGTATCCATTGTAAGAAGCATCGTTCTTCCTCCCTTCTACAACATTAATATCAAATAGTTTATAATGTCATTTGAGAAAGTATAAGCTGTGGAATCGAGAGTAATATAGGAAACATTGAAATTTAAAGAAATAATGCTTTCCATTCCTATTCCCAGATCATACTTTCATTCTAGGCGTCTTTTATGAGTTCATTTTCCCCTAACCCCTTCCTTATAATAAATTTGGCCTAATTACAGCAGCATAAGGACACATCTACTGTCACTGCTGAATTCTCGCAGTCAGCAGCATAATTTTTGGAGGAGCTAAGTTCAATTCCAACTTGTAAAGCTTCCAGCGGAAACTGTGTAAGACGTAAGAACATTGCAATAGAGCCGATAAATGCTGAAGTATAAAGTAGCCAAAATAGGTCGTAGAGAAGGTGGGAGGGGGAGGCAAAACGCAAGAGCAATAGCAAGTTCCAGAAAATACAGCGATCCTGAAATTGTCCTGTTTGTGGTGTTAACTATTATGATTAAAATTAAGGACAGGGATGATTGCAATGTTTTGGCACTTGCTTATCCTGGTTCCATAAGGAGTATGTCGAGTTAGATGATGACTTCTTCCATTATAAAGAACGTAGCTTATGCTACAAGTTAAGACATTATTAAATGTTTTTTAACCCGTAAGTTTGTAATAATTTTTGATAATTTAATAGTTTATCTGTTCTTGACGATTTAATTGGTTTTTAATTTGTAGATAAAACTTGGATAGTTTTTGTGATGGAGTTTGTTCATTAACAAAGGTTTAATTTTACTTCTTAAAATTTTTCAAACGTGTAATTTCTACAAATATGTATTTCTGTTTGGGAAAGGTAAATGAAGGGATGACAGTTTCTCTTGTAATTTTTATAGTGCAACCTTCCCATATTTATGGCAGTTGTGCCTATATTACCTACAATATAACGCAAATATGGATAATTTCAAAAATTGTTTTGTAGATTCTTTATACACAGAGCAAGAATAGCTAGAATTTTGTTCATATACCATTAGAAAGACTATACTCTTAAGTTTCAAATAGCTCGATTTCGGAAAAATGGAAAGTGTTTTATTGTATTATATTTTAAATTAAGTGCTTAGGTACCCAAATTTTCTAAGCATTGCTTATTTAACCTTTCGGTATTTTTTACACAATAAAGTTGAACTTTCAAATATTCAGAAATATTTAAAGGTTAAATAAATATATGAAATATGTATTCAACATTTGTATATTTCTAATGACTTTAAGGTACTTAACTCTAACAACATTGTGCATTACTCAACGTTTAAAGTAATTATTTCATGAATTTTGATTTTTTATTGGGAATATAAACAATAAACTGCAGCCTAAAAAGTCAGAATGTTAAAACTTAAGAAAAATATGCATTAAAAATTAATTTTATTAATATATTAAGATCATTTCTATATATGATAATAAATATATATACTTTTAGGTTTGTCCTAAAGGGGTATGATAATTCCGCAATTTTTTGTTATTATTAGTACTTTAAATAGATGATGATAACCAATAAAAAATATTCAATTTATTTTTCAAATGCCTCTAATTGTAGTAGTTTTGTTATAATTTCTTGTGCTTAATTGAGACATCTTTCATAAAAAAATTGTAGTAATAGAAATTTTCAATTGGTTTTAGTTGCAAATGTATGATTTTATACCACATTGAACAATTACGTAAATAATTATATATTTACATTAAAACTATTGCCAAATTCACTATAATTTTTCATAAACAAATATAATATTCAATGATAAAAATATAAGCCAAATACGGCTTTTATCCAAATTAATATTTTTAATTAATCTCTTACTTTTAAGTGTTTTTGAATTTCCTTTACAAAAGTTTGTACTTAAACTGATTATAAGAAGTATGTAATTTTATTCATAAGTGGTAATCCAATGATAAACCACTTTGCATCCATTTCATTTAAGAAAAATCGAAATACTCTCGTTTTTGTCTATTATATTAACTTCAATAAATTTCCTTCACGCATTTGGCATTTTAAACAGCAACATTAATTCTATTTTTTAAAAGAAATTAATATTCACTTAGGGGAGCACTTGCAATGTAATTAGGGAAAAAGACAAGACACAAATATGCAAATTACTCTCTTATATAAGTAAACCTTTCCCAAACGCTGGGAATGTCGTTTTATTGCATGCCACAGCCTTCGGAATAATTTTACTAATATCAAAACAAAGAAAAGATATGACGTATATATACGTCCGGGACAGTCAAAACACCGGCTGTTGCAGACGTATATATACGCCAACACCAATTAAAGGGTTGAAACAAGCTCAGATATCATCAGTTTATAAAACAGATTTTTATATTAAATATCTAATAGTGTTTCTCTTTTGTCTACTAACTTAAAAGACATTTATCATAAATAAATTGTTTTCGCGTGACGTAAAATTACTTATTAATTAAAATGAAAAATAATTGTCTTTCTTTCAAACGCTTTTATAAAAGAAAGGGAATATTGATCCAATCTATTGTATTTCGAAATGTCACTAAAATAATGTGATGAGTATAGTAACGAAATACATATTCCATGCATAGAAGGAATGATACACTAATAACCCAAGATTAAATATGTGGTTCTCTTTTAAAATTATTTTTAGTTTATCTATGGTACTACTACCTAAAGAAGTCGTATGATTTAATGCCAGATATTTATCACTTCTTGACAGTTTATTCTGTCTTAAAACAGAACAATTCTACTTTATTTACCAGAAGATAAATTTCGAAACAACTATTTCTTTCTTTAGTGTCTAATAAAGAAGTAGTTACCTTTTTCCGATACATGAAACATGTAATCAGTTGCTGAATGTATTTCAAGATATGTTTCCCGCATGTCATTTCATCAAAAATAAATAACACATATTTGGTATCTATATATATATAGGGATTATTTAGAGAAAAGTCTTATTTCTTATCACCATTAACTATTAATCAAAATGTTTCCTGATAACCGAATCTTGTCTATAAAATAAATACGTATATGTTACTAAAAGACGATACATGTTATGCTGATAATAACAACAATAGTATGATAAATATCAATTTTATATTATAAGTAATTTCCACAATAACTTTTAAAGGATTTATATTTTAAGTTAAGGAAAGTTGCTATTAATATCTAAGACAAATAATAAAAACGTTTTTGCCTGGTCTCATTTCGTCTAGTTCTATTGGCACGATAAAAAGAGAAAAACATATTTAAAGAAAAGAAAACCGATTAGTTTAAAAAAATGTATTTAAATGTTTCTACTTTTTATGCTAGAAATATACATATTGCTAAAAATATTGATAAAATATATCACTTTAAATCAAATACACATGCTGAGCATAATAATACATAACAAAAACATTTCATTATTCATTATAGTTTCTTATAAACTTTTGTTTGATTATTACTTTTTCAAAAATTCTAAAAATGTTTCAAAATTGAATAAAATATATTTGTCCAGGTTTATGAAAACTTCTTTATATTATACAGCAAGCTATAGATAACATAATCAAATATTGTAAATAGTTAATTAACTTTAAGTGAAATATTTCTTGCAATATAAACTCAGTTTCAGTTCTGTTTAATTATAATATATTTTTGTTTTCCGAGAATGACGTTAAAAATAATCAAATTCTAAATCATTTAAAAAATATTTTAAAGCATTCTGAGTAAGTAAATGCCATCTAATAACAATGTCTTTCGAATAAAAAAGAATAAATTGTTTTTCAGTTACATTCAAGCTTTTGTAGAATGAGGATTAAGATGACTAATTAAGAGTTATACATTTTTTTTCCTTCATTGCATTTCATATTTTTTGTAGCTTAAGAGATTTTAATCAAAATCTGCTTATAAGTTATTTTTAAGAGAATGCATTCCTTTAGGAATAATAATTATTCAATCCTTTTATATATATATATATATATATATATATATATATATATATATATATATATATATATATATATAAATTATTTGACGCATTGTGTATGTATTGCCAGCACTGGATTTAAAATAAGTAAAATAAAAGTAAAAAACAAATATGAATGAACAAATATGAAATGTGAATCCATGTTCATAATAAGTTCTTGTCTTGCATTAACGTATGTATGAGGTATTTGAAGCGTAGCCAAACTATTTTTCTTACATCATAAACAATATAAATTAATTAATCGAAAAGATATATGACTAGTTTTTTTCTTTCATTAAAAATATTTTAATACCTGCGAAATCAACAAAAATGTTGTCACAATTTCTCAAAAACAACACAAAAATTACGATATTTTCCTTTTTTATTAGCTACATTCTATGTGTATCTTTTCTCTTAATTATAGACAATTTTAGGTGTATGCTGAAAGTAAATATTAAGAAAACGAGAGATGAAAACATTTTATACTTCAATTATCATTTCAATTACTTATTTTAAAAAATTATAATTTAATCCTGAATAAGTTTTGTGCCAGCAAATTCTTTCCATCATGAAATGCAAACATTAAACAAATCAGAGGTTAGTTTTACAGAACTACAAAGCTAAAAGATGTACAAAGAACGAATTAAGCTAAAAGTTTTACATTGCCCCCATAATAAAAAAAATGCATTTCTATATCATAAATATAAACGAACTGCTATCCGAGAAAGAGAAAGAAAACTTTTTTTAAAAAAATAATTTTATATCTATAAGTTTTATTTTTAATTGATAGACCTAAGAAATAAATATTCTTTTTCAATGTGTGGCTATACAATTAGACATTTTATAAGAATATTTAAATGTAGTAGACAGAATGAACGTAAAAAATGGCCGAACTATTAAAATAAAAATGACTATACATTTTTCAACATATAGTGGATGAACGTTTCGATACATACCTTTTTTTTAGATGAAAATTCTTTATTGTTTTGTACAAAAAATGGTTTTTAGGGGTATTTAATTATTTCATAGTCTGTATAAATTGGTTTACTGTTCATATTTTCTTATAAAAATGTTTGAAAATTATACTATTTCTCTCGTCCACCTGATAACTGTTTCCAAAATTTTATTCTCAAGCCACTAAGATTTTAATATACTAAAAGTTATATTAGATAATTCTGACATTGCTTATTATTAATGTTTCAGTTCTAAATATTGAAATTTAATAAATTATTTGCATGAGCATATTTTATTACGATATTCTCTCAAAATTATGCAAATATTACGGATTTGGGTTCCTTAAAAATTAAGTTTTTTAATAATATTTTCTTAAGTTCAATCGAAATAATTTATACTTAAAGTTAGTTTTCGTGTAGATAGAGCACATCTAACAAATACACTTTTTTTGTAATTTAAATCAGTTCATTTTTTCATACAAAAGGGGCATCGATATGTCTTAAAAAAGGCATTCTAAACGCTGACAGATATAGCGTATACCAAACGATAAATAAAATATTATTATGAGTAAGAAAATATCGTCACAGAACTTTTTAAAATTCAGTGAACCCATGAAAATCCTATGTCAAAAAATAATTTATGAACGAAATGAGCTATAGTCATAAAAGTGGGGTATAGAACATAATATGGTTCTAATACGGCAAAACCTCGTTGCACATGGTATCACAAGTAACACAGTACGTTCCAGTCACATACCAGCAATATATCATCTGGCGCGGTAATTGCTTTAAATGGCCTACGCGGTCACCTAGCCTGAACCCATTGGATGTACATAAAAAATACATCAACACTGCAGGAACTTTGAAACCATATTGTGGAAACTTATGGAAGTATCCCAGTTTGAAGAAGGCGAAGCGAGAAATGCAAAAAAACGCGTCAAGACGTGTACTCTTGCTGAAGTACATAAGGCTGAAGGACATGGCAGACAGATGAATTTCATTTCCCAAAAGTGCAGTTTCGTTTGATGCTATCAAACACATGTGTGCTTAGTGCTTTATATTTCTTTCATTTTTGGGCTCGAGATACTTTTATATTAAATCAATGGTGCTGAATAAATTTAATTTACTTTTGTCATGTATTTTGTACTGCTTTTGAGGTGTAAGAACACTAACTCGATTTGTCTGCCAGGAGACACTATAAGTAGCTTCTTTATGTAGCGCATGTCAACTTTACTATACGGAGACCCCACTTTTAAGTTTATATATCGTGTAATTCATGAATTATTGATTTGACAATGGACGACTTTAGTGGGAAAATTTATCGTGTAGAAGCCGATTGTCTTCAGAGCTTTTATGGTGCTATATATATATATACAAATTTGTCAATAAATTCTATGACAAATAGGTACTTTCTTATATTTAGGTATTTGTATAAAATAAAAAAATGGAACTTATTACAAAATAAAATCAATGAATATTATGAAAACTGTGAAGCTAATATAAAATTGATCTATAATTAAAATTTAATTCTCGCATGAGCTTAATACCAATAGTTCCTTATTTGAGAGATTTCTTTGTTATCTAAATAGAAAATAATGGCAAAATATGCATTTTTTCTAATTTCATTTCTTCTGTATCATAATAAAACATGTTAACTGATGTGTTATTTAAACATAGAAATCTATATGGCTCACTGTTTGAAAAACAGCAGTTATTTAGCTCTATAAAACTGTTCTTATTTTGTTCCTAGGTTACTGAGAACCAAGATATTTAACAATTAGTAAAGCGTGGAAAACCGGATGTAGGTATTTAAATAGCCGAGAGAGTGTCAGCATTTAAATGCCCTTAAACTGATCAAACAAAATTTAAATACATTATTTTTTTGAAGAATAACTATAAAAAAAACTTTTGATACTATTAAAAATAATTATACAATTTAAAAGTATTTGACAAAGTAAATCTGGCAAAATTTGTTTTGTTTACTTTCAGCTTCATTTGATAAAAATGCTGTGTATTTAGTTGCAAAATAAAAGTTATCAAGTATTATTTGTGTGTGTGTGTTAAAACACAAGTGAATTATTAGCAACAACGAAATTATTCAACAACGAAAAGATCCGTATCAATTCAAGTATTCCAACTGCAAATTAATCAATGCTAATTAATTCTTTAAAACGTGCAGATGTTCCACAAGACAATGAAAAAAATGTTATTTTTAACTTAGGAGTTTTGTACAATGTAATTTCATTATTATGCTGCCCTGTGTGTTTTGAAAGAAACGTTAGTGTTGTGCAAGACTCTGTGTTTGGGTTAGCTTTAAATATGACTTTTAATTACTGTGAAAACTGTGACTATTCCTTCTCATTCTGCACTTCTGAGAAAGTAAACAAACTGCATAGTATCAATCTTGCATTTGTTTTTGGTATCAGAATCATTGGCAAAGGCCATTCTGTGTCCAAAAACGTTTGTTCTGCTATAAATATAGATGCACAATCTAAAAGAGCATTTGGTTTCCTAGAAAAAAAGCTTGAATTTGGTGCTAGCAACGTAGCATGCAATTCAATGAAGGAAGCTGCATCGGATATTATAAGTAACAAAACTGATTCTGAATTTTCTCAGTGTGGTGTGTCGGTGGATGTCGCATGACAACGAAGAGGATATTCCTCCTTGAATGGATGTGTGTCTGTTATCTCGATACATTCTGGAAAGGTGTTAGACATTGAATTCATGTAAACGGTATGTAGACTTTGCAATTCCAAAAATAAAGAGTTATACAACACTCATAATTGTGCAAAAACATGTAGGGGCATCTGATGCTATGAATCCCCTGGGTGTTTATCATATTTTCGAACGATCTGTCGAAATGAGAAAATTACAGTATGTAATTTTTTTGGCAATTGAGACTCTAAGGGGTATGACTCTGTAAATGATATTTATAGTAAGCATACTGTAGCGAAATACGAGTTTATTGGACACTAACAAAAGCGTGTCAGAACAAAAATGCGGAAACTGAAATGTAAACGAAAAGCTCTAGGAGGTCGAGGAAAACTGACAGAGGCCTTTATTGATAACTTACAGAATTACTATGGCATTGCTATCCGTGACAATGTAAAAAATTTACAAGGTATACAACGTGCAGTTATTGCAGCATTTTTCCATTGTTGCTTTAATGCATGGCCAATGCCCTATTTGACCGGATAGTTGATGTAAGTATCAACAAGCCGTATCAAAGGATAAGATCTACATCGATAAATCTAAAGGACTTCCCCCAAATTTGATCAACATAATTAAACGAACATATATGACGTTATGTGATCAAAACTTATTAGCAAAATGTTTACCAGGAAAAACACAAAACTCTAATGAATGCTTTAATGGAATCCTTTGGAAATTTATTCCAAAATATGTTTTTGTTTCATTAACAATACTGCGATTAGGAGGATACACGGCTGTAATTAAGTTCAATAAGTGATTTCAGGGACTGATAGATATCTGGAAACATTTCGGAGTGACTGTTGATGTATTAACATTGAAAGGTTTTTCAGAACTTGAAGGAATTCGAAAAAAAGATTCTGAACGAGATTCTCTGATTGTGACAAAATTTGCCTGAAAAAAATGGATCAGCTAAAAAGAAACAAATGACTAAAAATGAGCTGATAGAAGTTATAAGCTATAAAACTGGTGAATTTTATGTAAGTAATTATGTAAGCAAAAAAATGTGTGATAAATTGCCTTTTTCTCAAAATCATTTTTTCATATATTTTGAAAATTTCAAAAATTATAAATCAAAATACTACCATTAAATAACCTTGAAACTTGGTACCATTTTTTCTTAAAATGTTTTCTAAAGCCTGAAGTAAAAGAATGATCATAATAAGAATTATTTTTAAATTATTGCTTGGTATTGGTGTAACGGTGTTATAAAACATGGCAAAAATTTCTTGTTTTCGAATTTTTTGCTCAACTAGTTGTGGAATTTTTATTTATATATATAATCAAAAGATTTTACTTGAGACTTTAGACACATACATAATGATTATTTTGATACTAAATATATACCAATTGGGTCAATGGATTTTCATGTAGAATTTTCTAAATGTCTTCAAAATTTCCAAGAAATTTACCAATTTTCTGAAACTTAAAGGATTTATTACAAATATTAGATAAGTATAGTTTATTTATACATATAAACTGAAGTTTAAAAGGGTATATTTTTTTTCTAAATGATGTTTTTTTAAAAAAAAAAGGTCTCCGAACGTATTCTTAGACCTTAACATAATATAAATTCATGCGAACTCATTTAGCATGTGAATAATTAATTTTAGACACATTTACCTACATAGCTAGGACTATTACATTATTAGGTTTTACATTATTACCTATATAATTTAATTTACAGAACTACGAATCTCTTTACTAAAGTACAATCACGCCCATAAATTAAAGATAATTCAGGATCAGGTGGAAGCTAAACTCTAGATCGAAAATAGTTCCAGTAGAATTATCACCCACATCTTCAAGAATAAATTGCAAATTACAGGAACCACCAAATGACGTCGATAGAACTTCATAATGACATTCGTGTAAGAGAGGGGTTCATAATGAATAGTGACAAAGAAGTAACGTTGTTCACAAGCGGCGTTCAAAAGGCGCTGAGTGCGGGTTCGACGATTTCAAGTAATACCAAGTACATACGTTTAGAATGGTTTGGTCTAAAACTCATGGCCTGTTATATGTGTTTCCCTCATGGCAACTCAGTGTTACCAGTGGTTATCCTGAAGCAGCGAACATGTAATATATGCATCATTACAATGGGCTTGTGAGATATTTCTAAACGAGTCCATGTTTAGTTTGCAGTATGATTCCCGCTGGACTTCCATATGGAGAACGACAGGTACCCAAAGCTACCGAACCAACGTCATTGAACAGCAGGTGTGGAAGTGCATAATTGCTTACTTGGAGAGAATTATACTGGTCGCAACAACAGATATACACGGTCAAATTAGAACTATGGCATACCACAAATATCGGGACATCATACTGAAACAGAATGCATGTTTGTTTCCGGGTAACATGAGAGTAGAAGTTGCGTATTTGGATAAAACAATTCCCGTCTTCGCAAATCAAACATCGTATATATATATATATATATATATAAACGAATGTATTCAATCTCAGAATATCACCCGTATAGAATAATAAGCGTTCTCACTTGACTTGTAGTCTATCAACCATTCCATTGGAAAGCATTGCTAGCTAAGTGGAGTATGTGTCCTTAAGGTCAACTCAATAATTTGATACTGAGAATGCCTAGCCTTTGTACGGGCACTATTTCATTGCCTGCGTATTTTCTATAATGGATCTAGGGAACAAAAATCGTAGTATTTAGGAATGGTATCATATATACACATAATTTTATCTTTTGTTACGTAAATGAGTTTATGAATAAGTCTTTTCTATTGAACATTTATTTGCCGGAGCTGGCTCCATTCTTATTTTGTGGATAAGAGTGTATAAAGATCAATTCTCGTATGAAGTAGGCAAAAGAACCAGTTAAAAACGTGACTGAATTTTCTTTTCTAATTTACCTTCAACCCGGGGTCACTCACGCATTTTTTGCCACCGTGGTTTCTCGCGGGGTGTAGAGTACACTCTAACTTTTTACACTTGTATTTAAATATGAAAAAAATAAGTCAGTTATGATACATATTTATAAAGTACAATATGTTTTTGTATTATACAAATAACATTATTAAATTTATTGCATACAAATGAGACTAATATTAATTTAAACTAAACCTACAAAATTTTCATCTTAAAATGCATAATTTTATAATTTTTCATAAACCACAATTTAAACGTATATACCAGTAATAAACATACTTTGTAATTAATGATAAGGGTAGTAGAAAGTAGCAAAATAATACTTGAATCATTTTTCAAATATTCAGAGCTGACTGCATCCATATGTTCAACCACTTCCCAGGGAGGTCTCAGCACCCCAGATAAACTTTTGAAGGTCGTTATGTTACAATAGTCTCATTAACAGTGATTGCATGAGGCCTGAAGATTCAATGACCTAAAGTGTGCAGCCACAGAAAAAAATGGTGTTTCTGTGCATTCTTTTTGGAATCTAAGGAGGACTTTCCTGTTGTTGGGGTGTACAGAACACCCCACGTGAGTGATGGTGGGTTAAGCATTGCTTCTGACAAACTACTAAAACCTTTTTGTGCTTAACGTTTTCTACTTCATTCTCAAAAAGCTTATTGTGAGGCATTTACATATAAACTCATGGACAAAAAAGTTTACACACCAAGAAACGATTGCGGGGTCGTAACAAAACTTCGCAAGAAGGTACATGTCAGGGAGATATGCAAATTATTAGAAATAAAGCGTAATTGCGCATTACGTTTAACCGATAGAGGGCGTTTAACGTCGTGCCCTGTAGAGTATAAAACAGATAACCAAAGCGTGTTTGAGTGTGCTGAATCGTTTACAAATAAATAGCTGAGTTAGACATACCTTTACGCCGTTTTCGAAGACATTATGATCAGCTGTTTCAGTTTGAGAGGGGGGAAATCATCGGTAGGATGGAGACTGGGTGGTCAGATAGGTGAATTTCTCGTCTATTAGGTCGTTCTAATTGTGTTGTGAGGAGGTGTTGGGACCTGTGGATACGAGAGATGTAATTCACAAGAAGACCAAGCTCGGGCCCCTCTCGACAGACGAGTCGTAGAGGAGACCTCCACATCGTAAGAAATGCACGCGCACAGCCAACTGCTTCATCCGCCGCCATCAGGACACATGTAGCACCTTTATTAGGGGCCCCTGTGTCTTTTTGGACCATACGAAAGTTTCTGGCTGAAGGACATTTTGGATCACAACGCCCAATACGTTCGCTATCATTGATGCCCACTCATCAACGCCTCCGTTTGGAGTGGTACCGCGCACGGGGAAATTGGACTGAAACCTAGTCAAGATTCAATTTCAGAGCTGGGATGACAATCGTGTACGTGTACGGATACCCCGTGGTGAACTCTTCAATTTGGCCTTTGTTTCACAGTGACACACCGCTACCACAGCTGGTGTGATTGCATGTGTGTCATTGCCTACAATACACGATTACCCCTAGTATTCATCTGTGGCGCCATGACAGTCAAGTGATATGTCAATGACATTCTGCAACCTCATGTGTTGCTACTCAGGCAACGGCTCCTAGGAGTTATTTTTCAACAAGACAATGCTCGACCTCCCACGGCAAGGATGCCACAATACTGTCTTCATACTGTTACTACCATTTCTTGGACTGACCGATATGCAGATTTGTTTCCAATCGAGCATATCTGGGATTATTTGGGACGGCGATTTGGGCATCCCACAAGTTTGAACGAACTAGAGGCAAGGTTGCAGCTCATATGGAATGAAATGCCTCAAAACATCATACAGAACTTGTATTCATCAATGCCTGATCGTATCGCATCGTACATTCGCGCTAGAAGGGTTCGACAGGGTATAAAATCATCCATTCTTTTTCCTTTTCTCTGAAATAAATCATCTTTTTTTCTTTGATTTTCTAATCATTTACTTATATCAAAGTAGTCATTACGTATGTAAAATTTCATTTCATTTTGACGACTCTTTCTTAGAGAGCTAATTTTTTTGTTCGTGAGAATATAAATATGTATGTTTGTGTGCGTGTAACTATGAATGTATATAATCTGCAATGAGTACAAGTGGGGCAGATAAAAAATCTCTGCTACTTCGACTAAAATTAAATTAATCTTCTCAGAATAATAACAGCTATTGGAAATAACTGTTTTCTCTACTTCAGCTAATGTTAAGGTGTTCCTTCTCAATTTAAACTGACATATTTCACCCAGAAAAGGAAAATAAAGTAGGTCCTTCAGGTTACTTAAATCAATGATTTTTTTTTTTTTTTTTGCTTTAGTACTTATTGATTTTAACGATAAGTAATATATTCATCAAAAGTTGCTGAGGAAAACTTAATAAAACCTTTTGCCGTTGGACAAAGATTTTGCGCCCATAAACTTAGTTGTTTTTTAGGGAATCAGTTTTAAATACAGTTTTACATAACGAGAATTGGAAACTGTGAAAACAGAATACCAACAATATTTTTGTATTTCATTGGTAATTAATATCAGTTAATGAAAGAGAACGAGTATGTGCTTTATAACTGAGTTAATAGCATAAATGCTTAAGCTGTAACTATCCCACTCCTTAAATTCAATGTTGTGATTCGTTTGACTAAACATATAGAATTTAAAACACAATGCCGATTAAGTTGCACATTACAGGTAAAACATTTCACTAAAATGTTTGGTTTTTCATCCAAAAAATAATGAGGACGAATTTTGATTTACCAGATTTATTTTGCTTGAAACATGAATGCATACAATTTCTGTTATTTACTGTCCATAATTAGCTGCTAAATTGTTAACTGTGATGAACATGGATGGGTTAATTACGAAGGTGAAGGCACGAGGTTATTTGGAATTTTAATAAGATATCAAGAAGTTTAAAGAAATATGCATAATCAAAAATATCCATAAACTGTAGCTAAAATTTTCAACTTTACATTACACAATAATGACAAAATGTTCAACGGAAGTAGAAAGAGCGATTAAACGATATTGACCCATCTTGAGATTTTTTATTAATATAGCATTACGCCATAAAATGCTTATCAGGATTTCTTTAAAAAAATGTAAACTTATTATTTAGATTTACTTTTTAGATAATTGCTATTTCTCTACTTCTGTATGACTGATTTGCGTACTTAGTAGCATAAAATAATCTAGATTAATTAGATAATTTATTATAGTTTGGTACGAAATTTGATTTGAATAAATTTATAATGAGTAAAAAAACGAATTATGTTCTAATTTAGAAGTAATTGATGATAATAGGAAAAATACGCTTTGTGTATTTCAATCATTGTAATTTGAATGTTTCTTATTATCATTTATTTTTATAAATATATTTACTTATATCAATTACAGATTTTACAATCGTCGTCAAGTAACAGTGAAATTAACATACAAACATGAAGAGGAGAGGAAAAATTTATGTTTAGAATTATATAAAAAAATTATAAAATACTAGATGCTTGTTTTTTTTTTATTTATTTTATTTTTTTTAACTTCTTGAATATTTTTAAGAAATGTCTTGTGAAAAATGAAAAAAAAAACATACTTCCTTTAATAAAAAATGTCTGCTGGTATAAAGTAAATGAACAATGAGAGGATATATGACCCATTATATTAATATGGATCATTCTCTGATTATTAATTATAAATACTTGCATGTTGTGTGATTTTCACCGAGCAAGTAATTTTATTTAACCATGCGACTTAATATTAAAAATGAAGAAAAAGTTTTTCAATCTCTAACTTAGACCATTATACGAAATATTAAGACTGTATTGCATTAACACTATCTCGTTGGGATATAACCCTAGTAAAAATTTCTTAGAATTTCGGTCTTTCTGATTTTCGACTAACTTAGGAATTTCATTACTCAACCGACGAGTATTCCAGATAAAAAGGTTAAGCTAATAGTACCGTAATTAAGAAATATGATAACATTTCGCACAAGATTCTGAGATATGTGAATGAATAAAATATATAACAGCTGACTAAATGTTAATCATGCCGCTTATTAAAAATATATGTTTTGTGTCTTAATTCAACATATACAGTTAGAAAGGAGAAAACGATACTATTGAAAACATATATAAATGAATTAAATTCAACAGTAAATAATAATAAAAATTGAACATAAATTACTTAAATTATGTACTTTTTAATATAAGAAAATTCATTTCACCGTATAGTTACGTTTGAGTTAAATTAAAACTGTGATTTTGTTTCTGAAATAATTGAGAACCATTGATGAATAATAAAAATGCATTATACTCGCATCAAACGTAAGAAATATTTCAAAATGTCGTCATAATCGTATTACTGTTTTAAAAAAAATTGTTTTACTCCAGCTATAAAGAATAACACGAATACAAAAAAGGTTTATTTTTTATATGTGTAATGAATTATTTAACTTCTATAGGATTCTCTCCTGGTATTCCAGCTAACTGTTCCCAAGAGGTAAAGCCTTTTCTGAAATCGTTTTTCTTTTTGGGATTCCCTTTCTGTGAAAGAACCATGACGCATGTAAATGATTCTCACTATTTAAATTTAAGTGAAAAGAGTTTGTGGATATTGTCGCGTAAGTGAAATTTCAGTAGATAGTGGTAGTTTAAATAATATTTCTGACTACTACTTTGTAGAATCTCTATATTCCTTGGCAAATGACTTGCAGTCTTATGTGTTATTATCGTTGCCAATAGTTCTAGAATTTTTCAGATTTAGTGAGTGATTCAGATATTCTTATAAGTAACATTTGCAATTTTTAATTAGAGATAACAATCTGTCATTTCTTAATTGCAACCATATTAGGCTTTGAATTAGCTTTAGCTTTAATAAAAGTTGTCGGTTTTACAATATGTCTCTTTCTTCGGTTGCTCTTCACACTAACAGGAACTTACGTTTACTACAAGCTCTCCACAAAAATAAGTTATTTAAAACAGCCACTCTATCGGAATATTTATTACAAAAATTATTGTAAAAAGCGTGTGCAGCATAGTGTTTTCTTACCTATATATTACCTATATAATTTCATAAAATTTGTGTTTTAAAAATAATTTTTCTTCACGTATACCTATAACAATAACACGAAGCATAAATATATAATAGATTACTACTTTTGGAAGTATCATCTAGATATTAATAAAAATTACATTTTTTTTAGAATTTATGAAACGTTTATAAGTGCTTGTCAATTATAAGAACACCAGTAAAATTACTTGCCATATATACAGTCTTTCACACTTTATGGAAACGATTTTTAATACTTACTATTATCAATAAAGAGCGTTTTTTTTCTCAATATTTTGCTTCTATCTGAAAGGCAAGGTTCTTAGCAACAGCTTCAGCTTGAATTTTTCATGTAAGTAAAGTTTTCTTAGTACTGCCATGCATATTTTACTCCATTCCTCTTGAACCATTAAACAAAGTCCGTTGAGTGTTCTTGGTTGCCGTTTTCCTAAGTCTCGGTTTAATAAAACGAAAGCACAGAAGTCCAATGAAGAATCGTATGGTGATGTTACACGTATTTCATCAAATGGAATACACTTTATTCCTGTTTCTGATACTTTTTTTGCTAAATAAAGTGGCAGTTGTCTTAGACGTGTGGCTAGAAACTTTCTCTATTTGAAGCTCAACTTTATCAACGCCCTTTCAAGGTAAAGCTAGAATTTATTCTTGAAAATTCCGTTCTAAAATATTTTGCTGATAGTAGAGGGAACTAATTTTGGCTTTACTTGAGATTTTTAATTTGAAGTTGCTAGAAAATCCTGCAGCTATAATGAATCCCTTTAGAAACTTAACCGTACAATGACGAAGCTCTTTAATACACTCATTCCCATCTTTAGAGTGACAGAAATTCTATCTTTTCTTATTATAGTCACTTAAATATGCCAATAACCCATCGGTTGTTCTACAAATTTCTATTTTTCACTAGCTAAGACTTAAGTAATTTTGAAAAATGTGCATTTTTTTCAGTAATATATTTTAAAAAAGGACACGGACATTAGGTTTAAACATGTGTTTAAACATTAAATCCTTATGAATGATTTTAAATATAGTTCCTTAAAACATTCCTAATTTTGAAGCAATGGATCTTTCGTTAGGCCGATTTCTTTTTGAATCAGAGATATCACTTTCTTGATAGTTGCCTGCGTTCGAACAGTTTTAGGATAAAGTTTCGTAATCATGTTTTCATTTTTATTTTCTGCTAGAAGCTTTTTTTCTTTCAAATTTAATATATTATAAATATCTTTGATTGAAATCCCATATCCGAAAATTTTTACACCTCTTTTTAATCTGTTCATACAAATTTTCCTCTTTCGAAATAGTAATTATGAAACCTTTGATCATCTATCAATTTTAGGACCAATTTTTATTATTTTTATTTTTTTTCCAATTAAAGGAATATTTTAACAGACGAATATTATCAAATTTCCAAAGTTTTTTCTCAAAATGCAAGCGAGAAAAGGAATTACAAAGCATTTCCATAAAGTGTGAATGACCTATATAACTGTTATCGTTTACTAATTTAACTAGTTCTATAATTCACACATTCATGTGCGAAGCGACATTTATAAGTCTAATTACTAGGACTAATCTTAATATGGCGTCCAAGATCACAACAAGCTGAAACGCAAAGTGGGGTAAGCAGTAGAGTTTTGTACATGAACGACTATTCAACCAACTTTGGAACTCCAGCAAATAACATAAATTATTGATAAGTTATGTATAATAAAGTTAAGTTATTATGTGGATCATGAATTCGTTAACTATATTGCACAATTACAATTAATATAAATTTTGACAGGCTATTCATAATTGTAAATTCTATATATCAACTTTTATCGATTTTTTGCAAATCCTTTTCACTGAGATACCTTATTAAAACATCCATATGAATTATATGTATACATACAACGTTTATTTTAGCGTAATAATATATTTCAATGAATTAAAAGTTACAGCGTTTTGAACAAATTTATTTAATAATTCTTATGTTTACCTCAAAAAATATCACAAACAAATATGCACTATAAAGAAAGAAATGATAAATATTGTTACGTAGATCCGAGCGTTCGATGATTTTATGCAAAAACAATCACAAAGCAAAAATAATCAGTTCTTTAAGAGCGATATGAATTTATTATAGAATACCCAATCCTTTCAATACATAAATCATCGGCAATACAAAGAGTAAATAAATATCCGAAGGTCTTCACACATTCAACATCAATCAAACACAATAAACAGTGTTTAAAAATACACGTAAGTAAACATTATTCACAAGCACAGCCGAGCTAATCGCTAGTCAAAACAATGCTCACTACTCGCTGGCTTAATCAAGACTTCTCGCCGTACCGGTGTACGTCGTTTTTATAGGCGAGACAGAAACTTCCAGACATAACCACTCGTGTCGTTGAACGTGACACTAGTGGAGAGATCTACTACTTTCTAGAAGACTCCAGAGGGTTCCAAACTCGCCAACATGGTCGCCAAAATAATCACCAAAGTCACCAACTTGGTGTCCAAAATGAGGCCAACTTGGCTCTGCCGCCAAGATTTCGCCAAGTTCTCATTGAATCGCCATTATAACGTAAGGGGCGGCATTGCTTGTGAATAGTACAATTTTAACATGAAATAAATATAACATATAGTAATATAAATGCATTAAACACTCAAATACAAATTACTTACACTATTTACACAAAATTCGTCACACTGCCCCCCACATCAAAGATAGTACGTCCCGGGCAGTACAATCCTTGAGTAAGAGGCATCTCTTTACAGGTAAACGACTCACATAATAATCACATATAAAGTAACAAATGTGTTCCACAGCATATACAATACAAATAAATTCAAAGCACATGAAGAGCTGTAAACATAAATTCCAATATTAAAATAAAACTAAGGAATTATAAAAGATAAATAATTTACATTATTTACAAAATAATTAATGACCATGGTCTGAACTTAATTATCTTATTCATCTTGACCAAGATAAGGGGTGAACCTATTGTGATGTATTACCATCGGTTTTGTTTGTGGTGATTTCTGTATCCACACCACAACGTCATTCAGTCTTTTTAGGACTGCGTAAGGACCTTCCCAGATGGTCTGCAGCTTCGGAGAGAGTCCTTTGCGACGTTTCAAATTCCATAACCACACTTTGTTGTCTTCGTGGAAGTCGTGTCCACTTGCTTTTGCGTCGTATCGGGTCTTCATCTTCTCGGAAACCATGCCGATTATTTCCTAGCCAGATGATGCATTTCCTTCATCCGTTCCTGGTGATTCTTGTTATACTCAACAGGCTCCAAGGGTGCATCTGGTGGCCGGCTGAACAGAAGATCTGCAGGCAGACGAATATCACGTCCAAAGAGCATCTGGGATAGGGAATAGCCGGTGGTCTCATGAACGGCACTCATATAGGCAAGCAGAAAAAAGGGCAATTTCTTGTCCCAGTCCTGTTGATTACTAGATACATGGCTGTTCAGGATGATCCAATTGAACCTCTCTACCATGCCGTCAGACTGAGGATGTAAAGCTGATGTCAGGGTTTTGTCGATGGCAAGTATTTCACACAGTCTCTTGCAAATTGCAGAATCGAAGTTTCTCCCTTGATCGGAGTGCAGTTGTAGAGGGACCCCGAATGTTGAGATCCAATGTTGAACTAAAGCCTCTGCAACAGTCGAGACCTCTTGGTTGGGAATAGGATAGGCTTCAGGCAACTATGACTATAAGTAGTCAATGACAACCAGGATGCTGTTGTTGCAATGTGATGATTTTGGAAGCGCACCTAGGATGTCAAAAGCTATTAGTTCAAAAGGCGCTTTCACACTATGCAGATGCAGTGTTCCTCTAGTGCATTTTCTGGGACCTTTGCATGCATCACAGGAATCACATGTGTGACAACAATGTTCCACGTAACTCCGCACATTATTCCAGTAGAAGCTCTCACGAACTTTTTTCTAAGGTCTTCATAACATCCAAATGTCCTCCAGTAGGACAGCCATGGAGTTCCCTAAAGACTGTTGAAACTCTTGTCTTTGGGAGTTTTAATTGCCACCTGAATGTTTTTACATCGTCAGACTCCCATTTTCGATATAAAACAACATTTCTCAGATGGTGAGAGTCCAAAGAGCCCAGTAACGCTCCGTTGTAGGATGGAAATGGGCGATGTCTTGCCAGCTGATCTTTTCGTCAGACCACTCTTTGAATTATATGATTGGTTTTATTTCAGGATCAGCCACTTGATCTTTTCGGACGCTCTCATCACTCTACGGGTCCAATGCCGATGTTGATGGTGTTGTAATTTGGCGGACTATTGGGTATATTACGCCAAATTATTTTCGATTTTCAAGCAGTATCGGCAGCTCCCAGGACAGGGTCTTCTCGAAAGGGTGTCTGGAATTCTATGTGGTGATCTTCTTCTGTGGCAGATTTCCACGTCCTACTCCTGCAGTCTCTGTATCCATCTAGCTATTTGACTTTCTGGATTTTTAAAATTTAGTAGCCAGGTCAATGAGGCATGATATTTTCGCAGCAGGAATCTTCGACCGTAGGGTGGAAGTGGTCCACGGATTGTACGATAGCGAGCAGTTCCTTCCTGGTCACACAATAATTTATTTCTGGTTTGGACAGACACTTGCTAAAATAGGCAATTATACGCTCCTAAACATATATCTCTTGAGACAATACAACCCCAATACTATCATGACTTGCATCCATATCCAGATAAAATTGTTTCCCAATTTCAGGATATGCCAGTATTGGAGCAGATGTTAGTGCGCCTTAAGCTTGTTAAGGAGACGCGGAACCTTTTTTCAATTTTTTTTAATTTAAGGGTTTTAAGGGGACTTGGCACCTTTCAAAAACCGAAAATCGATGAAAATTTCGATTTTTCAATTATTAGTTTAAAATGTAGTTTGATATCTTTGGTACAATTGAGGGAAGTTTCGAAACGATCTGATTATTTTAAACGCAGTAAAATGCATTTTAAATATTTTGACAGCTCTGTCAGCAGTTTAAATGCCACGCCCACCTCAATGTTTACATTTTTTACTTGAAAAAAATCCATTATTTTACATTAAAAACTACAGAGAAGCAGATGAATCCGTTAAGCTGTGATTGTAACTATCAGCAAAGTTGTTTATTTACATTAGCTTTGCCATTTTCGCTTGCTGTGTGATTTTTAGTTTCATTAGTTTTTAACTTCATAGAAACCTAAAACAGCATTTTTTAATGCTACTTCAATCATAATTCATTTTATTAGTTGTTGTTATCGCTAATATGTCTCTTAAAAAACGTTCAGTACGTGCTTTGCAAATGAATGAAAAGCGATGGTGTAAAGCGAAAGTTGATTGTGAAGTGAACAAAAATTCAGTTTTTTCAAATGTACGCCTGGAAAAATTGAACACTGTGGTAAAAAAGGATACCTCTGCTATTGGAAATTATATATTGATGGACTTAACCAAGTTAACAATTTTCTTCGAAGTGCAAAGTGCCAATATTGTGAAAAACAAACTTTGAAACTGGAGCTTCGAGCCAAGTTGGGATTTTCATACAATTTAAAACTATTGTGTAGCAATTGTGATGAAAACAAAACTGTTGTAAACACATCTCTAAAGTCTATTCAGACCAGCCATGATGTGAATTTGAGAATAACTCAAGCTTTTTCACTTATTGGGAAAGGTTATTCAGCTATAGAAAAATTTTGTATGGTGATGAATATAGATCCTTTTTCATCAACTACATATGCGAAGTGTGCGAGACGGCTGCATAATGCATATACTCTGGCATCTGAAAACATATTTGCGGAAATCCACCGAGAAATTAAAAATGTGTACGAGAATGGAGCTGAAATCACAGATTTAAGTGTTAGTTTTGATGGAACGTGGTCACAGCTCACTTATCGGTGTAGGATGTGTTATAGATATGCTCACCGGATATGTTGTTGACTTTGAAGTGATGAGTAAGTTGTGTCGTCATTGCTCTGTGGGAAAAAATAAGCTAGATCAGTCAAGTGCTGAATTCAGCATATGGTATGAAGGACATAAAAGCGAATGTGATATAAATCACTTGGGCTCATCTACATCAATGGAAATGGAAGCTGCATTAACCTTGTGGAAAAGATCCACATCACTTGGATTCCGTTATATTACAGTATTATCCGATGGTGATTGTAAAACGTTTAACTATTTGTGCGAGAAAAAAATGTATGGACCTGACATTGTGATAAAAAGAAAGAATGTATTAATCATGTTAGTAAGCGGTTAGGAACAGCTTTGAGATCTAATGTAAAAGACTGTCGTGCTCAAGGTATTTCTTTAGGTGGTAAAGCTCATGGTAGTTTGAAAGAAGCCACGATTAAAAAATTAACTACTTACTACCTAAAGGCTATTTTGAGAAACAAAGGGGATGTGAATGCTATGAAAACAGCAATATATGCTACATTGTTGCATAGCATTTCTACAGATGCTAAACCTCAACATTCGAAGTGTCCTGCAGGAGAAATCTCATGGTGTTTCTACCAATCTGCGATTGCTAATGGGGAAAAACCTAACAATCATAAATTAAATGTAGGAACACCAATAAATGAAAAGTTTCTTCCAAAAATTCTACCGATTTATCAAAGACTTGCATCTAATGAATTGTTAGAAAGATGCATTCGATGTGGAACACAAAATGCAAACGAAAGTTTGCATAGCATGATTTGGGCAAAGTGTCCGAAAGAAATTTTCGTAAACAAAGACGTGTTAAGCGGGCAGTAACAGAAGCTGTCTGCGAATACAATAAGGGTACAGTACGCACCATTGTAGAAACACTGAAAGCATTAGGTGTAGCTACTGGAGGTTCAACGAAGCAACTTGCTACTATCTTAGATTGTCGAAAACAAAAATTTAGAAAACGTCGTCAAAATGCCAGTAATAAGCTGGCTCTTAAACTTATTAAAAAAGCAATACATAAAAAATAGTTATTAGCTAGGAGGAGAGAAGGAATGACTTATGGCGCAGGCCAATTTTAAAACAAACCTGTTTAGAAAAAATAATACATTTTAGCATAAATTTGTTTTACTTTATTTTATTTTAGATATTGATTTAAGTAGCAAATTATTTTTATAAAAGCTTTTTAAATTTTCTATTGTACATTTCATGTATTTTTATTACATTTATTTCATGTATTTCATTTATTTTTTAATATATTTCATAGATTTTCTTGTAAAAATAAATCACAATGATATTTCCTATTTTCGTAATTTTGGGCTCACAGACAGGCACTTTAAAAAAGCTTATATTGTTGTTTAATATTTTGAAATTGAATTGTATTATGTTTTATTTTTAAAGGTATATATTTATACAACATATTGAAAAATTATTACAAAATTTAGACATTGTTTTGATATATATTTGCTGATTGGAATTCTTAAAAATGCATTTTCTCAGTTCGAGTTTTTTCATGAAATCATGGTCTTTAAAAGTACAAAACTTCTACAGATATTTATCAAACAACTTGAATTTTGGTGTGTATCTTTATTATAATGTGCTTAATTAAATTAGGGATCCATTTTTCAACATTTTGAATAAAAAAATTTTATAAAAGAAAATGTAGCAGAAGTCATGTTTTTAGCTTTTTCCATTAATGTTTACATTTTATTTTTTTTCCAAAACTAATTTGTTTGTTGCAAAATCGATCCCTAAAGTTATTACTCATAGTCTAATAAATCCAAAAAAATTTGGTGTCAAAATAATGATAATTGTAAAGAAGAAGAATTTTGAAAATTTGTAAAAATTTTTTAAAACTTTAAATTTTAAATTTTTTTTTTAAATTTAGGAATTTTTCATGGTGAAATTTCTTAGTTTAGTAGTAACTGTTAATAATATCCAAAAAAAATATATTAAAACCCTTAAATAAAAAAAAAATGAAAAAAGGTGCCGAGTCCTCTTAAAATATTTTTTGTATATTATTAACAGTTACTACTAAACTAAGAAATTTCACCATGAAAAAAATTCCTAAATTTTAAAAAAAAGTTAAAATTTAATTTTTTTTAAAAATTTTTACCGATTTTCAAAATTTACCTTCTTTTACAATTATCATTATTTTGACACCAAAACTTTTTTGGATTTATTAGACTATGAGTAATAACTTTAGGGATTGATTTTCCAACAAACAAATTAGTTTTGGAAAAAAAATTAAAATGTAAACATTAATGGAAAAAACAGCTAAAAAAACATCACTTCTGCTACATTTTCTTTTATAAAATGTTTTCTGTTCAAAATATTGAAAAATGGATCCTTAATTTAATTAAGCACATTGTAATACAGATACACAACAAAATTCAAGTTGTTTGATAAATATCTGTAGAAGTTTTGTACTTTTAAAGACCATGATTTCATGAAAAAACTCGAACTGAGAGAAAATGCATTTTTAAGAATACCAATCAGCAAATATAGCAAATATATATCAAAACAATGTCTAAATTTTGTAATAATGTTTCAATATGTTGTATAAATATATACCCTTAAAATAAAACATAATGCAATTCAATTTCATAACATTAATAAAAAATATAAGCTTTTTTTAAGTGCCTGTCTGTGAGCCCAAAATTACGAAAAATAGGAAATATCATTGTGACTTATTTTTGCAAGAAACATGCATGAAATATATTAAAAAATAAATCAAATACAAGAAATAAATGTAATAAAAGTACATGAAATGTACAATAGTACATTTGTATAATGTACATAGTACATTTGTTTATGAAATGTACAAATGTAAAAGTGCATGAAATGTACAATTTAAAAGCTTTTATAAAATTAATTTGCTACTTAAATCAATATCTAATATAAAAAAAAGTAAAACTAATTTATGCTAAAATGTATTATTTTTTCAAAACAGGTTTGTTTTAAAATTGGCCTGCGCCATAGGTCATTCCACCTCTCCTCCTAGATAATAACTCTTTTTTATGTATTGCTTTTTAATAGGCTTAAGAACCAGCTTATTACTGGAATTTTGACGACCTTTTATTAATTTTGGTTTTCGACAATCTAAAATAGTAGCAAGTTGTTTCGTTGAACCTCCAGTAACTACACCTAATGCTATCTGTGTTTCTACAATGGTGCGTACGGTACCCTTATTGTATTCACAGACAGCTTCTGTTACTGCCCGCTTAACACGTCTTTTGTTTACAAAAATTTAGTTCGGACACTTTGCCCAAATCATGCTATGCAAACGTTCGTTTGCATTTCGTGTTCCACATCGAATGCATCTTTCTAACAATTCATTAGATGCAAGTCTTTGATAAATCGGTAGAATTTTTGGAAGAAACTTTTCATTTATTGGTGTTCCTACATTTAATTTATAATTGTTAGGTTTTTCACCATTAGCAATCACAGATTGGTAGAAAAACCATGAGTGTTCTCCTGCAAGACACTTCGAATGTTGAGGTTTAGCATCTGTAGAAATGCTATGCAACAATGTAGCATATATTGCTGTTTTCATAGCATTCACATCCTCTTTGTTTCTCAAAATAGCCTTTTGTTAGTAAGTAGTTAATTTTTTAATCGTGGCTTCTTTCAAACTACCATTAGCTTTAGTATCTAAAGAAATACCTTGAGCACGACAGTCTTTTACAGTGGATCTCAAAGCTGTTCCTAACCGCTTATTAACATGATTAATACATTCTTCCATTTTATCACAATGTCAGGCCCATACGCTTTTTCTCGCACCAGTAGTTAAACGTTTTACAATCACCATCGAATAGTACTGTTATATAACGGAATCCAAGTGATGTGGATCCTTTCCACAAGGTTAATGCAGCTTCCATTTCCATTGATGTAGATGGGCCCAAGTGATTTAGATCACATTCGCTTTTATGTCCTTCATACCATATGCTGAATTCAGCACTTGACTGGCCTAGCTTATTTTTTGCCACAGAGCAATGACGAAACACACCTTACTCATCACTTCAAAGTCAACAACATATCCGGTGAGCATATCTATAACACATCCTACACCGATAAGTGAGGTGTGACCTTGAGTTAGCCACGTTCCATCAAAACTAACACTTAAGTCTGCAATTTCAGCTCCATTCTCGCACACATTTTTTATTTCTCGGTGGATTTCCGCAAATATGTTTTCAGATGCCAGAGTATATGCATTATGCAGCCGTCTCGCACACTTCGCATATGTAGTTGATGAAAAAGGATCTATATTCATCACCATACAAAATTTTTCTATAGCTGAATAACCTTTCCCAATATGTGAAAAAGCTTGAGTTATTCTCAAATTCACATCATGGCTGGTCTGAATAGACTTTAGAGATGTGTTTACAACAGTTTTGTTTTCATCACAATTGCTACACAATAGTTTTAAATTGTATGAAAATCCCAACTTGGCTCGAAGCTCCAGTTTCAAAGTTTGTTTTTCACAATATTGGCACTTTGCACTTCGAAGAAAATTGTTAACTTGGTTAAGTCCACCAATATATAATTTCCAATAGCAGAAGTATCCTTTTTTACCACAGTGTTCAATTTTTCCAGGCGTACATTTGAAAAAACTGAATTTTTGTTCACTTCACAATCAACTTTCGTTTTACACCATCGCTTTTCATTCATTTGCAGAGCACGTACTGAACGTTTTCTAAGAGGCATATTAGCGATAATAACATTTAATAAAATGAATTATGATTGAAGTAGCATTAAAAAATGCTGTTTTAGGTTTCTATAAAGTTAAAAACTAATGAAACTAAAAATCACACAGCAAGCGAAATTGGCAAAGCTAATGTAAATTAACAACTTTAAACAACTTTGCTGATAGTTACAGTCACAGCTTAACGTATTCCTCTTCTTCTCTGTAGTTTTTAATGTAAAATAATGGATTTATTCTCAAGTATAATAATGTAAACATTGAGGTGGGCGTGGCATTTAAACTGCTGACAGAGATGTCAAAATATTTAAAATGTATTTTAATGCGTTTAAAATAATCAGATCGTTTCGAAACTTCACTCACTTATACCAAAGGTATGAAACTACATTTTAAACTAAAAATTGAAAAATCGATATTTTCATCGATTTTCGGTTTTTGATAGGTGCCAAGTCCCCTTAAAGGCGTTGTTACAATCAACCGTCCAGATGAATTTTTGTTTTGCCTCGGTCAGCTTATGAAGTGGTCTGGTGATCGTTGAGAAACTTTTCACGAATATCCGGTAATACGTGCATAATCCTAAGAAACTCCGGAACTGGTGAACATCCGTCGGGCAGTTCCAGTCTTTCACAGTCGAGATCTTATCCGGGTCTGTTTGTGCACCTTCTGCCAAAATGATGTGTCCGAGTTAGGTAACTTCACGCCTGAATAGGTGGCACTTGGATGGACTTAATTTCAGGTTAGCTTCTTTCAGCTTTTGTAGCACACGTCTGTTATTTTTCAGATGTTATTCGAAGGAGCGCTCCATGATGATAATGTCATCTAGATAAACCAGGCAGGCCTCGTTCGAAAGTCCTTCGAGAACTGTTTCCATAAGGCACTCAAGTGGTGCGGGTGCATTGCACAAGCGCAAAGGCATAACCTTAAATTACCACAGTCCTTCTCCCCTGGTGAACGCAGTTTTCTCTTTATCATGAGAGTGGAGTTCTACCTGCCAATACCCGCTCTTGAGATCTAAGGTAGAAAACCAGGTATTGCCGTCAAGTGTATCCAGTGTATCATCTATCCTTGGAAGAGAATAGCTGTCATTTTTGGTGACGTCATTCATTCGACGATAGTCCACATAGAATCTGGTAGAGCCAACATTCTTCTTGACAAAGACGATGAGAGATGCCCAAGGACTTGACGATGGCTCAATGACATCATTACATTTCATGTCCTTAAAGAGTTTCTGGACTTCTTCCTGTTTAGCGAACGGTAATCGTCGGGGGCTGCTTAATAGGAGGATGCTCTCCCGTATCTATTTGGTGTTTCGTTAGACTTGTTGTTCCAAATCCTCAGAGGTTTTTGAAAATAGGCTCTGGAATTCTTTAATCAACCCTCTTGCAGTACATCTTTATTTCACGTCCAAGTCCGTGTTTGGTAGTAAATCCTTGACTAGATTCTTTGAAGAGAGGTTTTCAGTATTGCACTTCCGGTCTATACAAGTGCAGGAGTACAAGCTGCTTTTACCTTTCCTTCCTGGATAGTCCTCGTCCTATCACTGATGTTAGCAATTCTCACTGGGATGACTGAATTCGAGAGGTCTACTGCTGACGAGGCTATCAGTACTCCTGCTTTTAAACTGTCTGGGTCAAGATAATCAATTAAGCCGAATCGGAATTTTATATTTTCTGCTACTAAACCAGGTATGATATATTCAGTTCTCTGCGATAATGAGCGTTTGGCTTTTTCTAAAATTTTCTGGTTGGATTCCAATTCAGTTTGTAAGCCAAAAAGCGTGATGTCTTCAAATCTTTAATGCATATTGCTATTTTCAAAGTCCAATTTAAAGTTATTGTTTTTCAGAAAATTCAGTCCAAGAATACAAGGATCGGTGATATCTGCTATATATGTCGTATGGTGATAGTCTATATTTCCAAACCTTAGACGTTAGATTTACCATGAACCTGAATCTTGTCAACCGTCATTGTTTTCAAGGAAACGCAGGGCGGCGTCCAGATAATACTAACTTGAGAGTTTTGAGCCAAATCTTTTCTAATTATAGACACATTGGCTCCAGTATCAGCAACCATACGGCACGAGATATTATTAATTTGTCATATTACATTGCGTAAAGTCGCTTGTCACCTCCATTTACTGCCGTAATCTGATGAATTTTGTAATGGGGCCTTTCATTATCTGTAACCTCCGCCCCGCGAGATGGCCATATATTATTTTTTCCTGTTTGGAAGAAGAGACGGTGTCCTAACCCTTCTTTGATCGGATACACTTTCTTCTCATGTGTCCAGTTCCACCGCATTCCCAGCACTTGAAGCTGCATTTTATCTTGGTTCTGACTTTGAACCTTAAAAGCTTGGAATTCTTCTCTTAATTTCTCAATGTCCCTTTTCCATGGAGATTCACAGGGAGCATATAAGGTCACTCTAGCTCCTCGGATGGATTGACGGTCTCGGCGACTAGCTTGAGTTGCGGCCTCCAATTTCAAGACATATAACAGGTCAGATTTATGATCTTGCACATCTGCCATTCTCACAGTGTTCTGGACTTCCCCCTACCTCAGGCTGTCCACAAAATACTGTAAAGGGATTGTTTCTCTCACAGCTGCTGGGTGATCGCAGAAAGCCAAGTTGGTGAGGATTTCTATTTTGGAGGCATATTCCTGAAAGTGTTCTCCGGTTTTCTGGAGTCTTGTTTTCATCCGCAGACGTGCGTATTCCTTGGAGTATTTTTGACCGAACCGAAGATCCAGAGAATTAATTATACATGGAGTTCAAATTCAGTTGCTCTGGGTCGGGAAGAGTCTGCAGTATTTCGGCTGTTTCTTCTCTAAGAGATGCTGCTAGCTGACAAGCTTTGACCCCCTCAGTCAATCGATTGGCTTCTGAAATTATTGAAAATTGTGTTTTGTATACTTACCAGTTCGTTTTTCCGTCATAGGTCAACAGTTTCACTGACACTGTTGAGGCAGTCTTAGGCACCATAGAGGTTGACACAGATACTGGATAGGAAGGCGAAATCTTGCTTTCGTTCTTATTTCCAGAAACTAGAATTTTCCTTTTGAGATCTTCTACTCGCTGTGATATAAGGCTAAAATTTCCAGCCACTTCTTCATGTTTTTCCCCAACTTGTACTCTAATTCTTTCTACAATTTCATCTACTTTCTTCTCTATCTTCTCTTCAACTACTGCAACCATTTCTTCAACTATTGCAATCTTTTCTTAAACTTTCAATGCAATTTTCTCTTCCATGCTATCTATTTTATTTTCAAAAGTATTTCTCAGATATTCTTGACATTTCTGAACATTTTCCAGACTTTTCTCCATTCTTTCCTTTAACTCATTATTTGTCTCTTCAGGGCTTTTCTGCATATCTTCCAGACTTTTCTTCATTTCTTGCTGTCCTTTCTGCATTTCTTGCAAGACTTTTTTATATTTCTTGCTCAATCCCTTCTTGGATGTTTTTCACAGCATAGATGGCTTCCAACAGAGCATTCAGTTGCTCATCCATTGCTCTCGTTATTGGCATAAAACCCTACCTCTGACACCAAACTGTTACGTAAATCCGAGGGTGTGAGGATTTTATGCAAAAACAATCGCAAAGAAAAATAATCAGTTCTTAAACAGCGATACGAATTTATTATAGAAAAGTCCAATCCTTTCAATACAGAATTCATCGGCAATATACACAGGGTAAATAAATATCCGAAGGTCTTCACACCTTCAACAGCAATCAAACACAATAAACAGTGTTTAAAAATATACGTAAGTAAAGATTATTCCCAAGCACAGCCGAGCTAATCGCTAGTCAAAACAATGCTCACTACTCGCTGGTTTAATCAAGACTCCTCGCCGTACCGGTGTGCGTCGTTTTTATAGGTGCGGCAGAAACTTCCAGACATAACCGCTCCTGTCGTTGAACCTGACACTAGTGGAGAGATCTACTACGTTCTAGAAGACTCCAGAGGATTCAGAACTCGCCAACATATTCGCCAATGATGCCAAAATAATCGCCAAAGTCACCATCATGGTCTCCAAAAATGATGCCAACTTGGCTCTACCGCCAAGATTTCGCCAAGTTCTCATTGAATCGCCATTTTTAACATGAAATAAATATAACATAGAGTAATATAAATGCATTAAACTCTCAAATACAAATTACTTACACTATTTACACAAAGTTCGTAACAATATAAACAATAATTTATGTTATTAAGCCTTAGATTGGTTTTTAATATTTTAATTCGAAAATTTCCATTCAATTCTCTAAGCATGTTGTCATACTTAATGTCATAATACTTTATTTGAAACACAATATCCTAATGGATATTTCATAAAATCTAGTTAGATATAAAATTGAATCATTACCCACCCACTTTATTGTGGGTATATCATGATGTTGTATAAATATGTAATGTTTATATATACTACTGGCCATTAAAATGGCTACACCAATAGAAAATGCAGGTAACTAAATATTTGTTGGACACATATATTATGCAGGGAATAACAAGTGATTAATTTTTCAAGAAATATGGTCCATGGATCCTGAGAAATCAGTACTAAAAACAACCACCTCTGACTATAATAACAGAACTTATACGCCTAGGCCTTTAGTCAAACACAGATTAGATCGTAGGCACATGTACAGAAGACCGTGCATCTTCAACACGAGGCCATAGATCACCAACCGTAGTGATTAGCATATGGTGGCGAGCCCATTGCTCGGCAACCATCGACTAGACGTTTGCTATTAGTGAAAGATCTGCTGGACAAGTAGACCAAGGCTGTTACAATATAGGCAACATGCGGTTTCCATCATCTGCTTAAGCGTAGGATTTCGCCGTACTCAAATAAATAGAAGAACCACGCGTTGTTACCTGCCAGAAATGTAATGTACACTGTTCAAAGTGCCGTTAATTGGAACCAAAGGTGATCGATGTGAGTATCCAATAACACCCCATACCATCACGGAAGGTGATGGGCTAGTACGACGAAAACGAATGCACGCTGCCAATGTGCATTCACCACGATACCACCAACAACGGATGTGGACAAATTGATGCTGTAAACAGAACCTGGATTCATCTGAAAAAAATGACTTCACGTCATTCGTGCTCCTAGGTTCGTATTTGATTACACCATTGAAGACACTTCTCTCTGTGATGCAGAATCAAGTGTAGTCGCAGCCATGTTCTCCGAGCTGATATTCCATACTGTTGCAAACGTCATCGAACTTTTCGTGCAGCCATTTGTTGTCTTGCAAAGGATCCCAAATCTTGACTCAGTGATCGTGACGTGGCTGCATCATCCAGCATTAACGTCCTGAAACCATCGATTCCATATTCTGCTAACACTTATTGGAACTCGACCGACGCGAGCAGCAAAACTGCAATACGATAAATTGCATTCCCAGTACACTACAGTGCAAACTTTAAAAATCTGTAAGCGTGCTGAGATGCATTCAAATATTTATAGAATCACTTAATCTCCCGTAATGTCCCTTGAGTTGATGTTTTGAAATAAACCAATACATAAATTATGTTTTCAACATTCAAAAAGGTATTAATATGTAAAGTAATATTTCTTAACGTAACTGAACACCTTCGAAGAAAATTTTTTGAATTAACCTGAATTTTGCCTGTAAATGCATATTTCATGACCTTATGGGTCTCTAAAATTAGAAAAATACCCAAGAAAAGTTTTGTTAGTATATATTTTTAGTGTCAAAGGGGTATTTTATAAAAAAAAATGACATTACGCAAAACATGATAACTGAAAATAAAATAAATATATTGACATTTTGTAAATAGAGAAAATAATATTGCATATAACCTTATCGAGGGAATGTACTCTTATTTTGGTAATATTACTATTACGTGGGAAGTTATTGTGTTTCGAGCTTCTATAATTTGACATTTTCTTTAAAAGATATTGTAATTTTCATTTTATTGCTATATAAAAAAAATTTCTACACCAATACAAACTCTTAAGAAAGGTCTATTCCATGTATAAGTATTTAAAAAAAATTCATATAAAATTTTTATTTCATTCAAGCATAAATTTTTGAGATATTGGGTTTTGCGGTAAGAAAAAATGTAAAAAAACTCATTTTGAGAAAACGACAAAAATAACATTAAACTATTCTGTTTACAAGGTAAGCACTTACTTTCATATTAAAATGCACCAGATTTATAATTTTCTCCATCTTTGACTTCTAAAACACTAGGGTTTTCTATATTCATTTTATTAAAAACTTTTAGACATCCATTTATTCCTTCATTGAAGTGTATAATAGCATCATACGACCCAAATTTAATTGTTTTGAGCGAAACAAAATCTTCCTTCGGTACTTTTTGCCAAACTATTCCATTAAAACACTCGTTGGCATTTTGCGTTCATCCATGCAAGCACTTATTTAACATCTGTTTGTCGCATAGTTCTAAATATACTGGTTAAATTTTATTTAAAACATCATTTGATAAACCAGCATATTTTGTGGAACATTTTGTTCCACTTGCCCCTCCCCGCTGAAAATAACACCAGCTTTCTTTCCCTATTGGACATTGACCATGCATCGGTTTCTTATTACTTGATGCACAGTGATATAACGTAGCAATTACATTTTGCTGCATGGCGTTTAAGTTACCGACATTGCTGCGAACAGCAATTCCGTAATAATTGTGAAGTCTGTCAATAAAAGTATCAGTTAATTGGCCTTTACCAGACATTCCTTTAGTTTTAGTTTTCACAGACGCAAACCCACTCTATTTGTACATGGCCGATGCACTCAAACTTGGTCACACTGTTTAATCCATAAGTATCTTTCACACTCATGAAAGCTTTTGAGTCGCCATCTCCATAATATTGAGTGTAATGCAGTCTGCAGTTTTTTTCAGATCGAAGAAATATTCGGGAAGCCCCCACAATTTCCAATTTTGATAAAGAGTCTGTGAAATTACACTGACATATGTGGTAGGCTTTTGACGACTCATATTCAAAGTTTCTTGGCATAGTCTGAAGTCTCTTACATGTTGGACAGTAGGATGACATATATATATATATATATATATATATATATATATATATATATATATATATAACTTCTATGTCTAACACCTTACCAGTATCAACTGATATTGCAGCCATTTATAGATGCATAGCCTCTTTGCTGCAATGTGCCATCCGCCGATATGCCACATTTTACAATATCGGATGAGAGATTTTGTTTTTTCTCCACAATTTCAGTAGCAGCTTTTATCATGGATTCCTCAGCTACTTCCTGAACAACTATTAAAAGCTTTGCATCCTGGTTTTTGTAAGCACTTTTGGTTAGTCGAGGCAAATTTAATGTTGAGCATAATTTAAATGCCCCAGCAAAACCTTTGCCTATCTGCCGCATATCATATACTAGCCTGGTATTTATGACAGGTGCACTTACAACTTTTTTTGATGAAGCAAATTCAAAAAAAAGTAACAACACTTACATTTTAGTGTAAAATGGGAGCACAATCCATATCTGGAAACCTCGAATAGTTTTACTTTTTCAGAAAAACATTTTAGGCAGCAAAGTTGAGCAAATACTTCCACAATAAGTTCAAGGCCAACAATTCTGTTACCAAACACAGAACCAGGCAATTATTTCTTCTGCAGTTGACAAACTCTCATTTCCCAACAGCTGACAGTACATTCAGGAACTGCTGAAGTGCTATTATTTTTCGAAGTGTTTGTGAATTTATTACCATAAAATTGCCACTTGCGCTTTTTAGCAATATTTTTAACCATTTTTCAGTTAAAATAAAACTGAATAAAACAATCAAATAAACTTTTTAACGCTGTCAATTCTTTCAGCATGAAAATCAAACGCATATGTAAACAAAGTCAAAACAACAAACTTGCTGCCAGGTTTAACACATAAAAAAGGAAAAATGTATTTCCAAATGCATTTATATTTAATCTTAAATGATCTATTTCAATTTCTGACTAAATATTTGTATATTAATTATAAAATTTCCTGCCATATACTATGAAAGATAAACGTAAACAATAAACTCGGCCACTTCCGGTTAGCAGAAACTATTTCGGGTCAGAGAAATTTATGATTAAGTAATATTGAAAACGCTGTACCTCGGCTTCTAATTAATATAGAAACAAAATTTAAACATATTTACAAAGATAAAAGATTAAACTTTAATATAAGACCAAAAACGAAAAATCGATATTTTGACCAAAAATTGAGTTTTAGAGGTGTTCTATCTTCTTAAGTATTCTTTAATTTCTGCAAGTTTTCATGATGTCTAGATCAGTTTTTCTGTATTTTTATTAACCCTCTGGTTGGTTAGCTTCCTCCTGAAAAGTTATTCCGAAAGCGTTTACTGTTATTTTGCCGTTCGCTTTAAAAATGCAACAGTCTTCTTTCCTTGTCCCCATTTAAAACTTGGGAGGTCGTACGGGAACTATTCTATGACTAAGTTTGGTCCCTTTGTAAAGTAAGAACCAAGATATCAATCGTTTACAGCTAGCTGTTAAGTTGCCTTGGACAATCTCGTATTTCGGTCGTTTTCTCTGTATGTTCAGTCACAGTAAAATTGAAACAAAATGATAGATAAAAAAAGAGAAAAAATGAAATAAATAGTGTGTTACAAGTTAAAACATAATTATATTTTCTTCAAACAAAATTTATTTTTCTGTCATTTTTTAAAAATTAAAAAAATATACATATTTTGGTACTGCGATTTGAACCAGAAAAAAGCATCCTGTATTCATTTTTGAAAATGAGAGTAAGAAAACGCGCTCTCTTTCCTTTTTTTAAAAAAAAGTAATGAAGTAAAAAGAGCAAAGACCCTATATGTTTTCTTAAACAATAAGACAATAAATGGTGCATATGGTGATATACATACGATGATTATATTTATGAAATAAAACCGATCTTTCTCTATTCAATTATATTTTTAATTTAAAATAACATAAAAAAAGGATTTCAATACTTTTAATTTATTTTAATTAAAATCATATAAATGATATTTTTATGTTAACTGAATATTTTCGGAAAAAATCAAAATTTTCATTCCTAGGGTTCTCTATTTCGAACTTCTTGTATTAAATAAAATTTCTTTTCTAGATCGGCATTTGTGATGGACATAACACACATTCTGTCAATAATTTTTAATTTTAATGGGGAATATACTTCTTCAAATGCGCATGACAGTTTTTCTAACCATTTTGTACTCAAGTTTAATTTCTTATCTTTCTGTTTCATTTATTACAAGGAAAAATGTCACACATCAATAACTACATTTTCACACAATTCAGTCATTACAAATTCTATTGTGAGAAAAGTTCACCCTAATTAATTTCGTCTTTCAAAACTGTAAACTTAAAACAGTTTTGTTCAGTGAAGTTAACCGACAGTTCCATAATGTATCCATACCAAATTTTAAAAACAATCTGAACATTTGGAAATGTATCATGTGCTAAATTTTTTGAGTATACACAAATATTTCCTGCTGTATGGAAGACATTGTATGATATGTGGTGCGTGGTTCTGAAAGAATAATTTCGTACATGTAGACTATTTTTTTAAAATTTAAATATCACTGAAGCTGATCATATAACAGCAAATGAGCCTTATTTAATGTGTGGTGGTATCAAAAGAAATCACTTTACCTATGAGTTTATATTCAGTACCAAACTATTCGGAAATTGGCTTACAACTTTTATTCAAATTGTAAAGAAACTGAAATATAAATATATCTTACTGCATTCAAAAATATTCATAATATGTAAATATCCTATCCCTCCACTTATTTCAGTACATTTTAAAAACTGCAGCTGAATGCAATTTCTTATATTTATAAACGAGGCATAAAAGATCACACAGTCGTAAAAATGTCTTTATCATTTTTAAATATACTACTATAAAACGTATATGGATTGCAAGATCAGTTATAAAATCCTAAAAGCTTTTAGAGGAGCAAAAAAAAATCTAATTTTGGATAGATCAAAATTTTAATATAATACACAAATATACAAGTTATTAAGCAAATACATTTGAAAAATCAAACTTCCTTCTGAAATAAACGTAATTGAAAGAAAAATGTTTAATTTCAAATGAGTAGAAATGCATGTTTATCTAAGGGGTATCCCAAAAGTGAGGCAATCCTCAAACTTAAAACTCAGTGGCACAACAATCCATGAGGGCCAGGAACTACTATGTCCATCCCAATATACGTAACCATTGGGCGCTGAGGTGCATGAACAGATGTCCTGATTCGGTGGTTCGTCGGAAGAGAGACCTTCAGTGTTTAAGACCCCAAGCAAGCTTGGTACTCATTTATCGACCCAATGTAGCGGGGACAACAGGCAGAGTCGACCTTGCCCAGCCCGTTAATAGAACCCAAGACCTGAGGTGCGGAAACACGATACACTACCACTCGACCCTATTCGGTGAAAAATAAAACTTAATGTTGGAAACTTATATAATTTCCTAATGAATGAGGGAGTCCAAACTTTTTTTTTCATGTCAAATGTTTAGACGGAAATGGTTAATTATGAACATTTCACAAGTTGCAAAAATTTAAATTAACCGTTATAGTTTACATAAATTTTTAAGAGTGCAAAAGGTGTATTTTGGCTTCACGAATTAATTTTAAAAGGAATACGGTTACGAAAAAGTAGTACAAATCTATCTAAAGTAGGGTTGGTTACCTTAGATATTGTCAAACGCAACACTGTATTGGAAGCCAATTCCACAATTCGTTGTTATAAAAATGTATGGAAAATTACAAGACTTATTTTTTTGCATTTGTAATTTATATATATATTTCTTTCCTGAGAACTTTAAAAGCTAGAGCGGCATCCATCAAAACCGCTGTTCACTCTCTGTTTTTCCAGATCGCCCCTGACTAAGCCGGATCTGCCATAGTAAGTGAAAATGCCGTATTTTGTTTGTCAAGATCATTTTATAGCAGACTGCATTTTTCATGTATTTTAGATGGTCGTTTTAAAATTTTCTACATCAATATCTTAATGTCTGAATTTCAAATTACATAAAATTCTTGACAATCGCATCAATGACCATTATAATTTTTATTAGTATATGAATGTGTCATCAAACGATTACGTGAATATTATTAACATATTATTTTAACCATTTTTTTAATTAAAATTAAGTATAACATAACGCACACAAATTTTCTGAACTTTAAAAAAATATTTCGAAAACTAATTCAGATATACTAAAAATTTTTCATTCCTACGCTTTAGCTTCTCAGTTTTGCTTCTATGTAAAACTTTATTGTATATTCTTTAATTTTTTTAGTATATTTTTTGCTCTTAGCATGCAGTTTTCAACTGAATTGTATAAAATGTTCGAAATATATTAAAAAAGTCCAAAGAAGCTGCATAATAAAAAAATTTTGAAATTTATATTATACTCAAAGAGTTGCTAGAAATTATGGTAAATAATTTTTAACAGCGCGATACAATTTTTTTTTCGAAATTTCAAATGGAATTTCTAACATAAAATTTCTAGCTTTATACGGTCGAGATTTCAAAAAAAATCCAGATTTTAATTATTTATTCAGTTAGCCTTTAAAAAAAGATAAATGTTGAGGTATTTTGCATAAATAGATATTTTTGAAGAAAAATTCGAATGTTTTTAAATAGCTCGAATTTAAAATTGATTTTTATGTTTATTTATATGCATAAATGTCTACTGTAAATGTTTCGATATATTTTTGATTACCATTTATTCAAACATTCAAGTTATAAAAAAAATATTGGGAAAATCTTCATTAATGTTGTCTTTGATGTAAACTGAAGTTCAAGCACTTAAAATTCAAATATAATTCGGTGTATTTTAAGAATATATAACTAGGCACTGTACTTAAACTTCCCTGAACACTTGGGATTTGAAATAAAAAAAACTAATATATCTTAATTAATTTTTTTTTGTTATTATTTTTATCAAAGTGTAAGAAAATGTTTCAAATTATTTAATGAAGTTTAAATTTATTCCTTTTTAGTGGTTGGAAATTTGAAAAGATTTCATATTTTAAAGTGTTTGATGTTTTATTATTTTTTTTTGGCATCTTATAATGAAATAATCATGCTTGAAAAACTGAAAGCATTGATTAAGGTAAGAAAAATGAAGCGAATGAATATACTTAATAAAAGATAATGTATCTAACTATATAAAATAGCACATTTCCCTGACACGCCCCAACTTTTTACAGTTTGAAAGTAATATGTAACCAAAAGGGAATTGAAACATATTTTACTTATGCGTTGGAACTTTTCAAAACTTTTAAAATAAGAGGTAACAAACAAACACTTCCTGGGGTCTAAAAAATTTTCCCCCAATTTTTTACGATTGCTCCAGAGTCAAAACATGGGGTTCCCTGCGAGCCATAAAACTTCCAATCAGTGTCCTGCTGTGATGCTTCCACCGCCCCTAATTATCTTTCAAGATGTTAAATCTTTAAAAACGGAAAAGGATTTCAGAAATGTACGGCTCAACCCCTTTCGAAAATGTTACTTAAAGGCAAAAAAAAACCATGCAGTGCATTTTCTAAGCATCTTTACAATGACAGAATTTTCCGTGCTAACCGCTTGGAGTGTTAATTTATTTGAAGATGTAATAGAATTATTTTATAAAAAGAAATGTATTTTGTAGTGGTTCAATAAAGATAAACCAAAAATAGAAATTGCAATATTTTAACGCAAATGACATCTATAGTTTTAATTTTGCAAACCCATACTTCAGTGTAAAATTAAACAAAAGACATAATGAGACATCTGTGGGGAAAACAAAAGCAAAACAAATAAATAAAAAATAAATAAATGAGAATAACTAAACTTCAATAACTTTTATTTACTGAAATGTCTCGAAATGTATTTTCTTTTTCTGGTAGAAAATGTGATTCAAGAATTCATATATAATAATATAACATTCCTTATCTCTGGATTTAAAAATGTATTTCAACATATTTGTTTATTTTTTTAGAAATTTCATTACGTGTATTTTGTGTCTGAGTTTATCGCGCGCGCGCTGTCCTTTTCAAATTCTTACTACGGCATTATTTTTAGTTTGCTGAAAAGTAATAATTTTTTGCGTATATTTTAATTTTCATGTATTGCATAGATTATTTGCAATAAACGTATCCTTGAATCAAAATTTTTACGTTCGAATTGTATGCTTTTTCATTTCCCATGCTTTGAAGTTTGTTTACAAAGTGTTTTTTTATTAATATCTTTTGTAAAGAAATGACTCATGCCATCAAACAAGAAATATTGGAATAATTCAAATAAGGCATAGGTAAAATATTGTGAACGTTTTTTAGAAATATCTCTCTTATGTTTAGTTTTAATATTTGTTTCTAAATACAGAAAAACGTTATACTGGAAAACTTCAAATGGAGAAAAAGTCCGTATTAATCCTTTATGATTATGGAAGCCCTCGAAAATACTTGATACAATATGCAAACTCCAAATTACTGAGCAATTGACGATAATGTGCAATGATGAAGTAGATTGAACATTCATTAAAATGTATGAATGTGTACGAAAATAGAGAGTTGAATAAATTAATGATGTGTTTGAGTATTTTTCTTATGATAGAGAATGATGATATTTATCTTTCTTATGTTCTCAATGTTTTAATTTATATAAAATGATTTTTTTAATTATAAGCAATGTGCAATAATTAGTTTATCCATTAACCTTTAAGCTGTCATGTTGTAGATTCTCTTGGGTACGACACTAGAGTTCCAAAATATTGCCCCCGAGTAGTATAAAGTTTGATTTGTATGTGTGTGTGTGTGTGCATCTTCTTTTTATACCCGAATAGATGTCCGGAGAAATTTATTTCAGCTCCATCACTAAATAATCTGCTTAATGGGGGCAATTTATGTACAAAAAATAAGCAAAATCACTTGGCAAATAAAAACTAACAATATAAGTTGTTAATAGTGATTACTGTTATACTTAAATGTGATGAGAAATGTTAATACTATATAAATTCATACATTTTTAAACGACTGTATTTCCTTCTTATATTGAAATAAACTAGATTATTTACGTTAAGTTTAAGGTCAATTTAAATATTATCTAGCATTTAATTGTCAAATAAAAATAGAAAGAGAGAATTATTATTTTGTTCTAAGCGTTTTAAAAGGTTTAAGCTGACCTTCGAACTTACTGGTATGATTATCTCCGTCCTTTGTTTAGGGTAGTTGTAAATATATATAATATATTTCTGTTTCACCTTTTTCCATGTGAAATAATTTTATGATATATGGATAAGCATATTGAGAGAGCACTTTGAAGAATTATTTGGCCAAGATTTATTTTTATGAGTATTTTGAAACATATAATTTATAATGAAAAACGTTTTACAAAATTATTTTTAGAACCTGCTACACTTTCCCCATGAACAATTTTGTGGTTTTGATTGCTGTGTTGCACGACTTATGGTTTATAAATGTAAATGAGCAGAATATTAAAAAAAAATGGGCATCTGTGATCCATTTTGAAGGAAGTTGAAATGAACCAACAATTCAAGAACCTACTGAAATAATGCATATTAATCAAGATAGCGAAAGAAAATATCAGAAAATCGTTTGACATGAAACGTTTGAGTTTATTTGAAATTTACAAATGATGCTTAAAGATCTTTACGAAGAAAACTATGAAGCCATAATGTAGCATTTCGCCTTATCAAAAAGACACAAGGAAGAAAATGTTCAAAATGCCATTTGTAGATCATCAAACAACAGCAAAACTTCAAAAACGTGAACAAAATATGACAGATTTGCTGTAAAATACCGTTCTTGTGTTGTTAGCGAAAAGTGTCTGTGATTCATGCCCTTTATTAAAGACACGCCCATTTTTAACCTTTTCTTTCGTTCTATTGGATTTTTTCTCAAATTTTCAAAGAAAAATTTAAAAGTCCTTGAAAGTAGGTAAGTATATTTTCTCTTAATTAAATTATTTACTGGAATTTTGTGATTTTTATCGTGTATAGTAAAAATAATTATAAAATAAATTATATTTTTAAAACAAACTAAAAACACGCTTTTGTAGTGAATCGAACTAAAAAGTAAGGTATGTATTACTTAAAAGTAACATATACAAAATTTAATACTTGTCTTGTTAATTTGTACGGTTTATAATTATGATCTTATAATAGCTTTAGCGCCAAAGCGCATTATTATTGCATTCAATACATTATTAATTTTAGGGGGGCACGATAAAAGTTATGATTGACAATTGGGTCACAAGTAGTGAAAGTTTGAGAACCACTGGTCTGAAGATAATTGTTGATCGATAGAGGTGCACTCTAAGAAAAAACAATAGCAAATTAAATATGCATATTTTTAAGGGAAAAATCCTTATTGAAGTGCCAGGCATGCAAGACATTAATGATCGGAGCAATTCCTTACACTTTCCAACAAAGTAATTCACGAACTTCATCAGCTACGACATTGATTCTAGGAGGAAAGTTTTCTAATAACTGAATGAGAGTCCCTTATACGGAGTTTACAGCTGTCCCCGGAGAAAAATTGAAATCCTGTCAGATCGGAACAAATGAGGAACTAAGCAAAGGGTCACATAACCTCTCATTCATTTGTAGGGAAAAAGAAACGTATGAAATCTGGCAACACTTTATGTACGAATATTTTTTTGATTGGATAGGTAATCGAATAAGAGATAAAATACAATTAAATAGTCATTCATTATCTATGCTCATTATTTATGGATAACTTCACTTTTCCAATGATCCCTTGAACGTATCACATATGTATTTAGAAGGTTTCACAGATATTACCGATGTACATCAGTGCTTCACAACTTTCAATATTTGCGCCCCAGCTTTCAACCATAATTTTCATCGCGCTACCCTCCATAAAATAACAGTGTATTGATTTCAAAAATAATATACTAAAAGCTACATGCCTAGGCTACAATATGACTTTTATTATAAAGCGTACAAATTATCAAGATAAGTATTAAATTTTGTATATATTTTTTATATGACAAGCCCATGGGTGTCACTAGTAATTCTTAATCTTGATCTTAACTTAGTATAGATAAATTAGAATTGAAATACATTATGCTGTGCAGAAGCATTTATAAATATTTTATATCAATGTAAGTGTGTATTTTACTTTCATTTGTTATGTCAAAATGTACATTGTTTTAATCACTTTCAGTAAATCTGCAATTTTAGAAATCTTTTTTTTTTTTTTTTGACTTTTTGATATGCTCGTGCCCCCTTGTAAGGTTATCATGCCCCCCAGGGGGTGCTCCCCACAGTTTGAGAAATGCTGTTGTACATCTTAAATATGCCATCACTTCTGAGGGTTGCTTCGTTCGCACACAGAAAAAAATCAATAAATTGCTGCTAGATTGTTCCTTTTGCAGAAATAATCGAGAAAATTGGCATGCTCTGGTTCGATAAATATGTTTCGTGTTAATGATTCATTATTTGAAGATAATAAGGGCACGCATTTATTACGGATCGTAATTCCATATGTATCACCTCTTTTAACGAAATAAATTTCTCGCCTACGTTTGATACTCTCCACTTCAACCAGAATAACTCTTTCCTACAGTACTAATGGTTTATGGCATGAGTTCGCACGTGTATAAACCAATCCCACAGACTTTCCTATGCTGAATCAAAGAAATACTCTCCAATCGAGCATTGCCGTGTTTGGAGATGCTTGTACCATTTATCTCTCATTATCATTTTACACCCTGTAGATAAGTCCACTTCGGTCTACGCAAATTTTGAATGATACTCTCTAACAAGAGTAGTCAAAAACTATTTGCTAAAAACGCAAAAATGACAGTTTTTATTTTTTGTTTACTGAAATTATCCAATTTGCTTTGAAACTTTATTAATGGATCGTTTTCTTTTAATCTGCCTCTTATCTGGAGATCGGAAAGGTATATGAAAGAATCAATTTCCATATTTCATCAGATTTCAAGTTTATTTTATATCATAATTTGAGTTGCTAACTTTTTTATAACTTCGGAAAAGACTTTCTATCACATATTGCTTTGGGAATTGTATCTGTTTGGGTTACATATACACTATTTTCAGAGTTGGGTCACTATTTCGAATAAAACATGTAGGTATTTACAGTAGCAAATGCAAACGCATTTTCCTACTTATGCTACCCCCAAATCAATCTAGTGCGTATAAGCATATGTTAATCAATGACTGATCCTATACGGAAGTAATGTAAATATATGTATGTATATAATGTATGTATAAACTAATGTTTGAGCAGTTATTTTTAGAAAGCAAACATTTGGAACAAGAATTAAATTATTTGTAAAAATACAAAAGATATCAAATAAATTTTTGAAATAACAGAAACTAATCAACGCTTTTAAAAAGTGCAAATAAATTTATTTATTGATTGATTGTTAACACCTATTTATTATTCATATTTCCCACTTTATCCTTCTAAGTTTGTAATTTAGATACAAATGTCTAACTGTATTACCAGGGCCAATTAATTCCCGCGTATTTGTTTTACAATTGACGGACAAAGAAAACCATTGAAGCTGAACCTGTTTTTGTGCAGTCTTTTCTTATGTCATTTCTTTTTTGTGCGATATTTTTTTATGCGGTGTATGAATTTGAATGGCTTTGGCGACACTGTAATGTTTTGTATCTATTTACTAGTGGCGTAAAGGAGAATGTTAGGACCCCCATCCCCCTGAAAGTCAGGTTTCAACTTTAATATTTTATAAATTGGGTAAATACGTATTTAACGTTACTCAAGCATTGGGCTCATAGAGTTCTGCCCCCCCCCCGTTACAGGACTCAATGGCTTTGGCTTCATCGTAATGTTTTCTATATATTTGCCATTTGTGTAACGGAGAATGTTAAGACCCACCCTGAAAGTTTGGTTTTGCATTTGCATTTTATAAATTGGTTAAATGCGTATTTAGAATAAGTCAGGCCTTGGGCCCATGGAGTCCTGCACACCCCCCACCGTGATGCGGGGTGTACGTTACGCCATTTAAATGTAGACACTTCAAGACGCTTTTTTCATTTGTTACAAGCAGTCTCCAGAAAATGCTCATTCAGTTGCTTTCTCTCAACGCTGCAGCAGCCCGCACTTGATTGAAGATGAAAATTTCAATGGCAGTAACATTAGCAATGATTTGATAAATTATAAAGACGGACAAGAAGTCAGATTCTTTGTGAGCAGATAAAAGTATGCAGTGATCCAGCTTTCCAACTAATTGGAAAAGCATTTTCTTAAAATAGATACCAATTAAGAAAGGAGTATAAAATTCCAAAAAGTGATTCAATCATGTATAGAGTGTTATCATGGCATTTACAAGCAACTGACCACCCGTCCTTCGTCACAAAAACTTATCCCTTGCTTCATGTTGCCAAAAAACAAATAAATTGAATCTGCACCTTTAAGTGACGAAAGTGGTTTTGAACTTATTCATTATAGGACTTTGAAGTACGATGAGTAGCGACGAAATATATATGTGAATTTTAAAGACTTATCCGTATATATCAAATGATAAACTATATGTTTTTAAAATGTTTCACCTTTGTAATATTTTATTATTTTTTTTTGGTTATGGATGTACTCTTTTACATAAATTTCGTAAATAATTGGCATATTTTATAAGTGCGACTTTTTTTTGGTCTCTATCCACCGCATAAAAGAAGTTTTTGTAGTATTTCCACGAATTAGTTTGTTTTATGTAATAATTTATGATATTTTTGAATATGGTTGTGCGATTTTTTATGCTGCTACTATTTGCCGCACAAAAACTGGTTCAACTATACTCTTATAAGCTATTTAACGTTTTCACAATTTTTTAAAAGAAATGTTAACTTAAGAAAACTGAAAAAAATTTATTTTTCCGAATGTGTTAACAGTCACTTAAGCTCAACATTTTGATATAAGTGAGATTATTATTTTATGTTATATTATATATTTCTTTTATTGTAAATTTTACATACTTACAAATTTTATATTTTTTATATCCACTCATTTGAAATCCATTACATGTAAATGAATTTCCAGTGCACATTTTACCTATTGTAACATCATTGCAGCTTTTATATTATTATGTTTATATTATTTATATTGGTAATACATTTATAAAATTGTTTGAGACAGAAAAAAATCTGGAAAAAAGTCTAGTATATAATAATATCTAGTATATATATATAAGGAGAAAAGAGACTCACTCACTCACTGACTGACTCACTGACTAATTACGATATCTCCGGAACTATTAATCCTACCGACTTGAAAAATTTTGTAGGTAGGTTCCCTTCATAAAGTAGACGTCAGCGAAGTACGGATTTTGCAAAGTTCGAACTCCAAAGGGCGTTACGGGGGTTTAAGGGGCGTTATCGATAATTATTTACATTACTAAACTATTAGATGTACAGTCGTGAAACTTCGTACACAGATTTCTTTCATAAAGTAGAGACTCCCTACATAATGATTTTTACAAAAATCGACCTCCAAGGGGCGTTGATGGCACTTAAGGGGCGTTATACATAATTATTTCCATTTTTAAACTATTAGACGTACAGTCTTGAAATTTGGTAAGCGGATTCCTTTCATAGAGTACAGATCCCCTACAGAATGGGTTTTGTGAAAACTGACCCCCAAGTGGCGTTGTACAGAATTAAGTGGCGTTATAGGCAATTAACACCTTTTTAAACTATTAGACGTAAAATCTCGAAATTTAGTGAGCTCATTCCATTCATTGAGTAGAGATCCGCTGAAAGATGGGTTTTGTGAAAATCGTTTCCTAAGTGGCGTTGCGGGGGCTTTAGGAGCGTTATAGATAATCATTTCCATTTTTGAACTATTAGACGTACAGTCTTGAAATTTGGTAAGCGGATTCCCTTAATAGCGTATAGATTAGGCTGCAAAATGGGTTTTGTCAAAATTGACTCCCAAGTGGTGTTGTAGAATATTAAGTGGCATTATAGGCAATTAACTCCTTTTTTAAACTATTAGGCGTAAAATCTCCAAATTTAGTAAGCTGATTCCATTCATTAAGAAGAGAACCGCTATAAGATGAGTTTTCTGAAAATCGTTTCCTAAGTAGCGTTGCGGGGACATAAGGGGCGTTATACATAATTATTTCCATTTTTAACCTATTAGACGTACAGTCTTAAAAATTTGGTAAGCAGATTCCCTTCTTAGAGTACAGATCCACTACCGAAAGGGTTTTGTGAAAATCGACTCCCCAGTAGCGTTGTGGAGAATTAAGGGGCGTTACAGGCAATTAACTCCTTTTTTAAACTATTAGACGTGAAATCTTGAAATTGAGTATGCATATTCCATTCACTGAGTAGAGATATGCCGTAAGATCGGTTTTGTGAATATAGTTTCCTAAGTGGCGTTGCGGGTGCTTAATGGGCGTTATAGACAATTATTTCCATTTTTAAACTATTAGACGTACAGTGTTAAAATTTGGTAATTGAATTCCTTTCATGGTGTAGAGATTCGCTTCAAAATAGTTTGGGGGAAAATTGATCCCCAAGGGTCACTGAGGGGGATTAAGGGGCGTAATAGATAAATATTTCCGCGTTTCAACTAATAGAACCACCTGCTTGAAAATTAGAAGGTATGTTCCGTTCATGGAATAAATTTCCTTTTACAAAGATCTTTGCGAAAACGGATCCCCAAAGGAATGGGTTTGCGAGGGATTAAGGCGTGTTATAGAAAAATTCCTGTTTTTGACTTTAAGTCATTTACTTGAAATTTGTTGAGCACTTTTTTCTTTAGTTGAATAGAGTTCCACAAAGAATGCATTTTACGGAAATCAACTGCAGGGGGAAGCGGGGAGAGTTATTGGGGCGTATTGGTAGACAAAATTTCCGTTTTCGTACTGCTAAGTCTACAATAATAAAATTTGGTTTGCATGCTTCTTTTGTTGAATTGGACTCCGCTAAGAGTGCTCTGAACGAGGTATTGAAGATAAAAATTCCGCTTTTGCTCTCTTAGATTTAGACTTGAAATTTAGCACACATGTTTATTTTATGGAGTAGAGATTCACTGAAAGTTGCTTTGGTGTAAATCCACTTGTTTATTTGGTTAAGTGAGCGAAAAATATCTTTCTCCTTCTATTTTAGATATAAATAGAAATTATATATTATAATTTATGTTCTTTTTAAATCAAGGGGTGAGAGTGTAACAGGTATAAATATATTTTTAATACAATCGAATTCTTAATGCTAGATATCAATAATTAATATATATGTAAACAGTATACATATATACAACATCGTGAAATACCTAGTGAAGCGGGTGGGTAACGTCTAGTATATATATATATATATATATATATATATATATATATATATAAAACATTTAAGGATATACTAACTTAATAGGGCTAAATAAGCACTGTAATGCATTTACAAAAAAAATTGGGAATGAACAAGAAAAGCATGTATCTGCAAGAATTGAAAGCAAAGCAATATAAGTCCACAAATACAAAAATATATTACATTAGTAAATAAACTATGGCTTAATATTATTTCGGAAACGAGTAATTCATTTCCAACTCAGAATATTTAGCATAAATGTGGGATATGTATTTGCATTTCTTACTTGGAACCATATATATTCCTTAAATGCCAATTACATGGAACGTAATATAACAATGTACGAAATTATCAAATTAGTGCTATTCCTTCCATCTGTGAAATGTCATTGGATGCATCTTTATGATACATCCCACATGAGATATATTTTTCAACCCGTTATATAGCTAATATAATTATACAGTAATTTAAATGGGAATTCTCAATAAGTCCAGTTCAAAAACTTACGTTTTTTAAAGAGTATTTAAAGTTTGTTATTTTCTAGATGCAATTATAGAATAGATTGCTTGTAAGATCAAGGTAACTTTAGAATACTTATATTACAAGCTGTGGAATTTTGAAGGGTATAAAATCAACTTATCTATGAGATTTTTGTTCTTCTGTCACTGTCTCGTTTTCCCTATTATACAATAATTACATCTTGCCAATATTAAGCTACCAATATTAAGCTGAAGTTCGGTATCTTTATGACATTGAAGTTAAATTTTTCCCTTTTATCATAGATATTGCTTTATAATTTATTGTCACTGATATTTAAATCTAAATCTAAAAATTCAACTTTGTTTTAGTTAAACATTTTCTGTATTAATTTTAGGTATTCCGGACAAAAATTAATGCTAGATTTAAATTCCCTGTCGCGATATAAAACAATTAAATTATCTATGTATCTTAATAAGAGGCAAAATGTTTCATTTCTTCGATTTGATTCAAAGTGGTGTAAATACAGGTTAGCGAGACTATTACTGGCTGGGCCACCCTCAGGCAATTCTTTGATTTGTTTGTAAAGTTTGTTAAAAAAATAATGAAGTTCTCCTGTATTACAAAATGAATTAGTGTATTGAACTTCTCAAAACTGATGTAATAAATTCAAACCATATTTCTCATCTGAAAGTACCTGAATTATATCTTCTATGGAGTGATATTGATGGAGTTAAATAAATCTTTAAAATTGAACCCATGCACAGAAAATACCTCATGTTGATCAAAATTCTTTATTACATCATGGCTGTTTTTTATAATAGAAATATAAGTATCTTCAAATTTCTCCATTGTATTTCGTAATATGGTCTGTAAAATTCTTTCCAAATTGAATAAAAGTATTGAACCAATTTGTTACACTGCAGAATTTGACTGGAATTTTATGAAAATTAGGAGTATAAAATATATGGGGATATTTAATTTTGTTGCTAAAAATATTTAATTGCTTATAAAACATCAATAATCTCATGTTAATTTCTTTCATACTAAATTTGCTTACGTCATATGTATTATTTTTATATATGATCATTTATTAATTTACTATAGTAATATTTACACATAATTGCATAATTTCCTGGGACTTTATGAACATAGACTATCACAAAGTGTTTTTGTAAGTTTTCTATTGGTCTTTTAATTTTTCTATAAGAAACATCATTTTTTGTTCTAAAATTAAAATTCATTAAGTCCCAGAAGACATGGAAACCATATTCCTTAAAGGCCTGAGTAGGTAAATTATATTTAATTGCAACATTTAGAATAAATTTTTTAATATCTTCTGATAGCGGTTTTCTCACATTTAAATTGCTGTTTGAAATAGGTAATCGATAACCAGGGCCTTTGCACATAATTTCTCTTAATTTCTCATCTTGAACTATTTCTAAGTTGCCTGTTACAATGTGCCCATGATACTCATCAACGTATTGCCTGTAATCATTGCATCCACATTCTCTTTGACCTACCATTTTCTTAATACTATTATAGTTAAAAACTGATCTACTAATTTCTTTGTCATACCTGAACGCTCGTTTTATTAACACATTTCTCACTGGGAATAAATCCATGTATTTCTTAAATATATAACTGAAAACTGTATTCCATTATATGATTTGTTCATATATAGAAACGTGCAATGTTCTATTTTGTAAGCATCCTTAGAGTATATCTTTATTTTTAAACTGTTAGCAATATATTTACATAGATCAAAGACTAAGTGTGATCCGTGATTATCTGTTAATCCAATACGTTTTAATAAATTAAAACTATATATAATTTCTTTTTTATTAAGTCCAAATAAGAAATACTTTATTTTTTCAACACTAAAAGTATTCTCAGTCTTGTAATAATTTATTTAATTATTTTTTAATTGTATCTCTTCCTCTATTTCTTCGCTTTTTGCGTCTACCTTTTCCAACCCTTTTAGTTTTATTACTATTATTTCTACCATTATATAGACTTCTTATCACTTTGATTCAAAGCCTGTATTAAATTTTTGTTGTTCCATATTACATTTAATCCGTAAGGATACCTAGAGTTATAAACACCGATATAAACATTTTTTATGCAATATTTATTCATCTTATTTGGAACAATCTTAATAATGTTCAACACAATACCTTCAAAACCATCTTTATTAAAATGCTGTATCTCTATCCTATCTTTATTTTTGTTGGCGTCTTTTTTTTCCAATATCGATCTATATTGATGTAATGTTCAGATGTGTCATTTTGTTCATTGACATAATTTGCAATCATTTGCACCAGACGCAATTTTCGCGTTCCGTTCTATTTACTTGAGGTCTATATACAACAGTCTTCAAATGCTTTATGTCCAATCTTTCACTTAAATCACTGGTTCTCAAACTTTCACTACTGGCGACCCAATTTTCAATCATATTTTTATAGCGCCCCCCTAAAAATAATAATGTATTGAATGCAATAATAATGCACTTTGGCGCTAAAGCTACTGTTGACGCCTGCGTAATGATGACTGCGAGTATGACGTATGTGTGAAGATGCCTGCGTGCGCACCTGCCAACTGGACTATATATGGTCGGAGAAGCTGAAAGATTTGAGTATTGCTGACGTGGGTAATAACTTGTTTACATCGAAACCCACAATAACTTCTGTTACCTTTTTGGTTTTATTAAAATTTTAGTCGGAAAGACTTGGTCCGTCATATTATTAAAACTCGTGACACTCACGAACATTTTTTGGTCCGTCGAGCCGGAGTCACGAACTAAAGCGCGATGGATATTTTAAAATTAAACAAAGCTAAAACTTCCTTAAAAGGAAGTATTACTAGAATTGCATCCGTCATGGACAACGTGTCCGAACATGTTGACATCACCGAGCTGCAGGTCAAACTCAAGAAAATTGACCAACTCCAGAGGAAAATTGAAGAATTGAAGGAGCTACTTTTTGGATTAGAAACCGCAAAACCAACAGAAGAAGCGGAATTCGAAGAAGATTTATACAAATGTGAAACACGTCTGGACGATTTGGAGGTAAGAGTTAAAAATTGATTAACTCAATTAATGTATCATTGTCTGTGACTGCAGTTGAAAAAAAAAATACGAAAATGGAACTTTTGCTCAAACAAAAATTCCACCTATAATACTTCCCACCTTTTCGGGAAAATATGAACAATTTAGTAACTTTAAATCCCAATTTGACGATTTAATTACAACTAACGAACAACTGACTCAGTCACAGAAATTGTATTATTTGAATTCCTGTCTATCAAATGAAGTTAAAGAATTTGCCTCCACTTTCGATACATTTTCTTCATTGTATGAAGCACTCGAATCCCGATATGATAACGAAAGATTGATTGTCGATATTCATGTGCAACAAATATTAAATTTTAAGAAGATAGAACGTGAGAATCCGAAAGAAATTCGTGAAATGATTGATTGCATTAAAAAAAAACTTACGGGCTCTAAAATTACTAAACTATGAGCAAAATAATTTATTTAATGTATTTTTATTAAATATTATGCTAAAGAAATTGGATAATGAATCACGAAAAAATTTCGAACTGAGTTTAAAAGCAAAAAGATGTTCCCACATTTGATGAATTTATTGCATTTTTAGAACAACGCGAAACCATTCTTTTATCCGTAGATAAAAATTGTATTGTCGAAACAAAAAACGATATTAAGAAAATCTAACTTATCCTTTAAGACAAAAACCAACCTTTTAATGAATCGATCTGTTGAAAACAAGAGTTGCATAGTTTGTAAGGATAAAACTTTGCATCCGATATTTCGATGCAAAAGGTTTCTAGAATTGAACCCCGAAAAACGATTAGATTTAGTCCGTCTGCATAAGTTATGTGAACTGTGTTTGCGAAAAAACCACAAAAGGATGCAATGTACTTCGACGTATGTGTGCCCATGTGGCAAAAACATTCTCGCTCCCTCTGTACTGCGGCAATAGATGACCGAAAAAAATGGGTTATTCCCTCTGCCGAACTTCCAGTACTAACTAACCCGGAGGACCGGGAATCGAATGTGGTGGATTCTTCCACACAGAACACAGTTTTGAGTAGCACTGCTTCTCAACATAGAAAGAACGTGTTAATATCGACTGGTAGCGTTTTCTTACGAAATAATGAAGGCCGAGAACTAAAATGTCCCGTCATTTTTGACTCAGCGTCTAACATTAATATTATATCCAGAAAAATGTGTGATTTTCTTGGTATTGCAATAGAAAAGATAAATTCCTCAGTTTCAGGACTCAATTCATTAAAACAAAACTTAAAGGGAAAAACTAATACTTTAATTTCTAATAAAAGTGGTACTTTTAGAGAAAACGTAGAATTTTTTTGACTGAAAAATTACCGGGTTGACACCAAGTGTTACGTTAGATGTTTCGGAAATAAAAATTCCTGAATTTTTAGAATTATCAGATCCCTATTTTTACGAAGCTAAGGAAATTCACGCTTTACTGAATGCGGATATTTTCTTTAGAATAATTAAAGATAACGTATATAAAGTAAATAAAGAATTGTTGTTTAGGGAAACTGAATTTGATGGATTGCTGGAGGACGACTCCAGGGAACCAATACTAATAACTTCTCATGTTACTTTCTTAAAGATAATGATTCGGTTGATGATACATTAAAGCTGTTTTTTGAGCTCGAATCCCTTGGCATAAAAGATGACCCTTGCTATCGGAAAGATGAACAAGCTATGAATATTTTTAAGGAAACTGTACAATATAATAATAATCGGTATGTGGTTGAATTACCTTTTCGTAAACATTGGAACGAATTGTCGAATAACATTTCTGTGGCAAAGCAACGTTTCCAGAGTTTATGGGGAAGGTTACGAAGAGATAAAACCCTTTACACTCAATACAAAGAAACGATTCAAGATTATTTGAATCAAGGAATCATAGAAAAGGTCAATGATACTGAAATTAATGTACACAAACCAATGTATTACTTACCACACCAAGCGATAAAAAGGAGGGTCGTGTTACTACTTCTACTCGTATTGTTTTTGATGCAGCTTCACACCAAGCTAACGAACTATCACTGAACGATTGCTTGTGGCCTGGACCTAATTTGAATCCTAATCTTTTAGATGTTTTAATTAATTTCAGGCTAAATCGAGTTGCAATATCATCGGATATTCGTCAGGCTTTTCTTCAAATTTGCTTGGCGGATAAACATAAAGATTTTGTACGGTTTTTATGGACAGATAGTAATCCACGTATTGGGGAAAAGCTCACTTTGCAAGTTTATAGATTTAACAGGGTGATATTTGGAGTTAATTCTAGTTAATTTCTACTAGCAGCAACAATCAAATATCACATTGAGAAATATAACGAAATTCATCCCATAACTGTACAACATTTAGATTCTTTCATGTATGTGGATGATTGGATTACGGGACAGGATACTCGAGAGGAAGCTCTTTTCATGTCTCGCCACGCTAAGAATATTATGAAAGAAGCAGGGATGGAGATGCGAAAATGGATCAGCAATGATACCGTTTTAATGGCTCAGTGGGCGGCTGAAGGTTTCGACACACATCCTATGGATGCATCCATCAGGTTAGGAACAAACAAAACAAAAGTGTTAGGCATGTCTTGGCAAACTCTAGATGACTGTCTGACGTTGGATACTAAAGGTTTGCTGGAATTCGTTTCGATAAACGAAAATACTAAAAGATTTATGTTACAAACAATAGGGAAGATATTTGATCCCCTGGGATTGCTCTCACCCTTTACTATAAGAATAAAATGTCTCATACAAGAACTTTGGATAAAAAAAAAGTAACTTGGGATGAAATTTTACCCCCAAAGGTAAAGGAAAAGTGGTTAATTTGGTGTAAAGAACTGCCCCTATTAGATAATCTTAGAATTCCAAGGTTAGTTCTTGATTCAACGAATGATGAGGTAAGTGACCTCATTGAAATTCACATATTCTGCGATGCCTCTAAACTCGCTTATGGTGCAGCAGCTTACGTGAAAGTAAGAAAACAAAATGAAGTGCTCGTAAATCTCATCGCTTCAAAAACGAGGGTGGCACCCCTGAAAGCAGTTACTTTGCCTCGACTTGAGCTCCTGGGAGCTTTAGTAGCAGCTCGATTGAGTTCAAGGGTTCAAGAAATCGTCCGCAAGAAAAAGGAGTGCAAAGTGTTCCATTGGACAGACTCCAAAATAGTCCTATTCTGGATTAAAGGCTCTTCTAAAAGATGGAAACAATTCGTGGCTAACAGAGTGCAGGAGATCTCCGAGCTAACTGATCCTGATTCTTGGTTTCATTGCTCAGGACAAAACAATCCCTCAGATTTCTTGTCTAGGGGACTTAGTGTTGATACACTTATTTCCAACAACAAATGGTGGACTGGTCCAGCCTTCCTAAGAACTGACGAACTCCCCAAAACTGTCTCTGAGTGCCCGGAACTGAATGAAGTAGATTATTTGCCTGAACTAAATCAAAGGACTCTAAAGAACATACTGTATTGACTTTAAACTTTAATCAAACATTTTTTGATCATTTACTTTCTCGTAGTAATAAGTTTCTAACTATCGTTCGAGTGTTAAGTTTTCTTTACAGGTTTCTATTTAACATTAGAAATCCAACTAACAAGAAAACGGGACCTCTTACTTCAGATGAGATGAAAGAAGCAGAAATTTATTTAATGAAACAAGTACAGCTTAGCTCATTCTATAAGAAATTAGAGCTATGCAAAATGGTGATGACATTTGTAATAAAAGTAAGATTTTAAATTTATCCCCATTTTTAGATGATAAGGGAATCATTAGAGTAGGTGGAAGACTGAAACACTCTCGACTTCCTTATTCGAGTAAACATCCTATATTGCTTCCTGCGAAAAGTAAACTAACTATAATTATTGTTAAATACTACCATGAGAAATATTTTCATCTTGGGCCCCAACATTTACTTTATCAGGTTAGACTTAAATATTGGCCAATTCACGGGCGATATATTTGCAGAAAAGTTGTGCATAACTGTGTAATTTGCTTTAAATTCAATCCTAAAATTTGTTCTCAAAAATGGGCGATTTGCCAAAAGAAAGAATAACTCCCGATAAGGTCTTTAATTCAACTGGAATTGATTTGTGTGGACCCTTCTTTATCAAAAATAAGTATCAGAGGAAAGGTCCTGAAATTAAAGTTTATGTTTGTATATTTATTTGCCTTGTAACAAAGGCCATTCACTTAGAGATAATCAGCGACTTAACTTCGCAAGCTTTAATTGCTGCATTGAAAAGATTTATTTCAAGAAGGGGTAAGTGTCATAAAATATTTTCGGATAATGGTACTAACATGATAGGCGCTAATCGAGAAATAAAAGCTTTGTCTAAGTTAGTAAGAGATAGAGAAGAGTCTTTATTTGCGTTTTTCGCAGAAGAAGGCATTGAATGGTCATTTATTCCCCCTAGAAGCCCAAACTGGGGAGGTCTATGGGAGGCTAATATAAAATCTTTAAAATATCATTTTAAACGCGTTGCAGGAAACTCAAAATTTAGTTATGAAGAATTATTGACTTTAATAACGCAAATTGAAGCAATTTTGAACTCTCGACCTCTTACGCCACTTTCATCTGACGTAGATGATTTGGAGGTTTTAACCCCAGCTCACTTTTTAATCGGGAGACCGATCACAGCTATAGTGGAACCGTCTCTGTTGCAATGCGAATCAAATCGTTTAAATGTTTGGCAGAGAATAACTAAATCAGTTCAAACGATCTGGAAAAGGTGGAGCCTTTCATATTTAAATAGTCTGCAACAACGAAAGAAATGGATTGTTAATAAAGAAAATCTCAGATTGGGAGATATGGTTTTAATAAGAGAAGAAAATCTTCCTCCTTGTAAATGGTTATTGGGACGTGTTGTTAAAATATACATGGGGAAAGATAAGAAAGTTAGAGTTGTAGATATTAAAACTGGTAAAGGTATTTATAAAGGTCTATCAATAGGTTGAGCATACTGCCTATTGAAAATTAAATGTGTATGGTTATTTATGATATTATTAACTTGGAATTTATTGTTAGAATTTTTGGTATTCTCGTGTATCAAATTATTTACTATGTATTATTATGTATTTATTATTTGAGAACTTAAGCTAATTCTCTCTGCTGAAATTTGATATTCACTTAATATTTATTAGTATTAATTCATGTTTAAAATTTATTGAGTATTTTTTGTTAAGATACAAATTGTTAAGTTCTTGCATGTGGACATAGCAAGGCCGGGCGGGATGTTGACGCCTGCGTAATGATGACTGCGAGTATGACGTATGTGTGAAGATGCCTGCGTGCGCACCTGCCAACTGGACTATATGGTCGGAGAAGCTGAAAGATTTAAGTATTGCTGACGTGGGTAATAACTTGTTTACATCGAAACCCACAATAACTTCTGTTACCTTTTTTGGTTTTATTAAAATTTTAGTCGGAAAGACTTGGTCCGTCATATTATTAAAACTCGTGACACTCACGAACAGCTACAATACGATCATAATTATAACCTGTACAAATTAACAAGATAAGTATTAAATTTTTTAAATGTTACTTTTAAGTAATATATATTTTAATTTTTTTTAAACTTTTTAGTTCTATTCACTATAACAGCGCTCTTTTTGTTTGTTTTAAAACTATAATTTATTTTATAATTATTTTTACTATACACGATAAAAATCACAATTCCAGTGAATAATTTAATTAAGAGAAAATATACTTACCTACTGTCAAGAAATTTTCAATTTTTCTTTTTGAAAATTTGAGACAAAATCCAATAAAACTAGAGAAAATGTTGCAAATGTGCGTGTCCTTAATAAAGGACATAAATCACAGACACTTTTCGCTAACACAGGAGCGTTATTTTCCACAGCAAAAACTGTCATATGCTGTTCACTTTTTTTGTAGTTTTCTAAAGTTTGATGATTTACAAATAGCATTTTGAACTTTTTCTTCCTTGTGTCTTTTTGACAAGTAGAAGTACTACATTATGGCTCCATAGTTTTCTTCACAGAGATATTTAGGCAACATTTGAAAATTGCAAATCAACTCAAACGTTTAATGTCTAATGCTTTTCTGATATTTACTTCCGCTACACCTTGATTAATATGCATTATTTCAGTAGGTTCTTCAATAGCTTGATCAGTTTCAACTTATTTCAGTAGGAATCACATGTGCCCATTTTTTTTAAATATCCTGCTCATTTACATTTATAAACCATAATAAGTCGCACAAAACTGCAAACAAAACCACAAAATTGTTCATGGGGAAAGTGTAGCATGTGTTCTAAGCAATAATTTTTAAAACGTCTTCATTATGCATTATATGTTTTAGAATACTCATAAAAATAAATCTTGGCCAAATAATTCTTCAAAGTGCTCAATATGCTTATCCATATATCATAAAATACTTTCACATGAAAAAAGGCGAAACAAAAATATATTATTTACAACTTCCCTAAAAAAACGACGGAGATAACCATACCAGTAAGTTCCAAGGTCAGATAAAGTAATATTTTAGGTTAAAAGAGACGAAAGAAAAAAATCTCTCATCGTGGGATTACAGAAAAGCAAACAAATTATTTCTTTAAATTTGATTATAGGATCAAAGATGGCTAATGAACGTTTGAAGAGGAATCTTTGACTTTTGATGATCACCAGATGATAAAAAGAAATTATATCAGTGTAAATGTGTATTTTTTATTATGTCAGAAAGCATTTTGTTTTACTTCATTCCAAAAAATTAATACTTAATCATTTTATTTTCAATATGCTCGCGCTCCCCCAGGGGGGCGCGCGCCACAGTTTGAGAAACACTGACTTAAATTCTCAAAAATATCGGATATAACTTGGGGACCGTTATCACTAATTAATTTTGTTGGAGCTCCAAAACGCGATATATAATTATCAAGAAAATTATATGGTATAACTCGAGCAGAGGCTTTTTAAAGGGATATGATTTCAGCCCACTTGCTGAAAAGATCAGTAATTACTAATATATATCGGTTATGTCTTATTCTCGAAACAGGATACGGACCTAACAAATCTAACGTAACTATTTCATTTGGATAATTTGATACAATCGGAATTAATCGACCAGCTGGTAACACGTTTTTATAATTATTAATTTGGTACATGTGGCACGTAGAGACATATTGATCATTGATCAATAAATTTTCTCATGTACGGGAAATAACAAGCATACCTTATTTTATAATAAGTTTTAAAACTTCCACAATGCTAATAGCGTGTCGTGAAATTCTCTCATTGTTTCATTCCTTAAAGATTTTGGAATGGATACTCGCATTTATCTCTCTCTCTCCTAATGATGTTACATATCTCGCATAAAATAAGAAGCCTTCAATTAAACGAAAATCGCGGGACCAACTCTCACAAATTGTCGCATTAACAGAGCTATCTTCTGGGTTTTCCAGATATCTATAGATAGACCTAATTCTAGGTCCGTTCTTTGCTCTTCTCTTAACTGATCTCGTGACGAATGTACCAAATCCCTGATTATTGCACGATGCACTTTCTCTCCTATTATACTTTCAATTGGGTTTTTCGACAAAACGTCTGGTTAATTCCATGTTAAATTTTGCTAATTTTAAAGCCCAACTGATCATTCTATTTGACAATTTTTTACAATTTGTTAAACGTGTTAAAGCAGTGTGATCCCTAATAACCTTAATCGGCAAAGAAACTAAATACGTTCTGAATTTTTTCAGAGCCCAAATCACTGCTAAACATTCCCTCTCTGTTACCGTGTAATTCCTCTCCGCAGCACTAAGCGCACGAAAAGAAAATACTACTGGTCTCTGCTATTGGTTTAGAACTGCTCCTACCCCTATTGAGCTTGCATCCGTAAATAACTCAAAAGGGTTTTTGAAATCTGGCAATTTTAAAACTGGTACTTTTGTTATGGCCACCTTGACCGCGTCGAATGCTTTCTGCGCCTCATTTGACCAAAGACATTTTTTTTTAAAATTTTCGTTTAATATTATAAAGAGGCTCGCAAATATCGGCATAATTTTTAATAAAAATTGCGTACCACTCAGACATTCCTAAATATTTCGAAATCTCTTTAGAATTACGCGGTGGTTTCATTTCAACTTTGCTTGAACTTTTGTTTCTGCAGTTTTAATTTATTCCTTGTTGATAATTAAGGGGACACAGTACGATTCAATTAACCAAAATCGGTCAAAAAATCAAATTTCAATTATATATATATATATATATATATATATATATATATATATATATATATATATATATTGCCTAAATTTTCATTTATATAATTTTCTATAACCTCACAAAATTTGAATGCTCTAAACTAAAAAAATGCAGAATTATGATAGATTTACGTTCGTTTTTATTCACATCCCTATGGCAAATCAAATTTTTAAACTGACGTATCTCAGAAAGATAAAATAACTAGTTTGTCTTCATTTAAAATACTAAGGCTTTTCTTCTATTGCGCCTAACGCTTTGAATTTTTTTACCTATTGCCAATAGTACATGTAACAAAAGTTGGTATGCATTTTTGAATCAAAGCAATATTTAATTTTTAAAAAATAATTAAACTCATAATTTATACATTTTTTAAGGAATTTTCAATAAACATTCATAAAAAGAAGTATTGTATGAATACCAACCACGTTAACGGAAAACCCATACGAACTTTTTTTATACATAGTTTGATGTACTTGTAAATCAAATTTCATGCATGTACGTCAATTTTTGTACGAGGAGTAGCACTTTAAAATCACTTCAAAAATATCAAGTTTTTTCCTTAGAAAATAACATGGCTAGCTTTTTATGAAATTTTGAGCGCAAAATCTGTTTAACATAGGAGGCAACCAAAAAAATTTTAAAAGTCCTTAAATTAAAAATTTTTGCGTAAATCGTACCATGTCCCCTTAAACTCAAATATTTTAACTCATCACAACCAAATTTGCATTTATCCTTATTTAACGTTAACTCCGCCTCATGTAATAATTGAAAAAGTTCCTTAAAATGCTCAATATGTTGAGTTAATGGCGGAGACGATATAATCACATCGTCAATATAAACATTCACAAATTTTCCTATCATGGTTTTGAGAATTATATTTATTACCTTCAGAAAATTGGGAGCCACCCCTGACAATTTAAACGACTTTCGTCGGAAAGCGAAAGTACCATTTTTCGTGACAAATGCTGTCTTAAATATATCACTAGGGTTTACAGCCATCTGAAAATATCCTGACCTAAGGTCTAGGGCCGACATTATCTCTGTATGGGGTATGTTCTTTATTAAATCGTCTATTAAGGGAAAAGGACACCGATAATATTTTGTAATAGCATTAAGTTTCCGATAATCAACAGCAAATCTATACGCTTCCGGATTATCCTGTGCTAACACATTATCCTTTCTACATAACACAACTGGTGACGCGTACGGGGAATGAATGGGAATTATAGTTCCTTCTTTCAACATTTTGTCTACATGATAATCCAGAATATCTTGTTTCTCCCTAGGATAACGGTACGGCTAGGAAACAACTGGTGGGTTATCTCCCGTGTCAATATCATGATATAAAACATGCGTAAGCCTTGGTGTATCTGAAAATTCCTTGCAAACTATGAAACTAATTATGTAATTCTCGTTTCTGTTTTTTTGCTATTTTTTTCTTAGAAAGATCTATTTCTACTTTTTCTCTTCCTCAACCGTTTTAACTACCTTATCAATTTAAGAATCTGGAATCACCAAAGATTTCCGATCAAAGTCTAAAACAATCTTTGCTTGACCTATGGAATATATCCCAAGAATACATGTGTATGCCAACACGGGAAACAACCAAGGTTTTTCAAACTCCCTTATTCGAAAATTCAATTCCACAACTCCAATATTTTAACATTTAGCTCCCTGTGCCGTGATCAGCTGAGTACGCTATTTCCTTACTGGTTTATAAAAAAAAATATATTCAGTATGTCTCCTCCGATAGAAATGATTTCTCCGCTCCAGTGACCCATAATGATTTCGTAACAGTCTCGTTTAATAAAAAAGGGACGCATGGAAGTTCCACTGGAGACATGCATATTGCTGAAAGTTTAATCGGTGCCTCGTTTATCGACTGCGTCTGATCACTTTTAACATCACTCACTTTCAAAACATTCAATCGTCCCCTTTGCCTTCCATCACCTCAACTAAAATTTTCACTCGAACCCCAATTTCTGTGGTCACCTCTACTAAAATCTTCTTTTTGACCTCCGCTTCTAAATTCATATCCCCTATCGTTAAATCTTCGATCATCGTTTTGAAACCTTATCCTGTTCCCGAACCACTGATTTCCTTGAAAGCGATTCTCGTAGTTACCCCTACAATCATTTCTACCATTACTCGGTCTACGCACCACTTCAAAATTTCGCCAAATTCCTCGATTATTACCGACATTAGATATCCTACGCTCATTCCAACCTCGTTCTTTCACATTATCATTACTTCTCAAACCCCATATTGCCTTGCATGAATATCTTTCCTCGAATTTAGCTAAGACCTCCAACAACTGGACAGTGTTTTGACGGTTTTGCACTTCCACATAATCCTGTACTTGTGGTTCAAGTCTAACGAAAATATTATCTACCAGAACTTTCTCTGGCATTCCTAGTTCTAACTTTTTTTGTAATTTTAACAAATCGCAAACAAAATCAGTCGGCTCCTGGTTCTGTCTCTGTTGTGACGCATAAAAACGTGCCTCTAAATCTTTCATATTTTGGATGGCAGGGAATGCTTTCGACAATGCTGCTTTCAGCAGCGCGAAGTCCGTGGCGGTATTCTGCATTAACGCTGATCCGAATATTTGGTACCAATTTAGGGCTCTCCCTTGGAGATAACCTTTCAAATAAGCACACGATAATAAGCACACGATAAATCACTGGGTATCTCAAGTAATTTGATTTGATTGTTAATACCCTCCAAAAACTCGGCGACGTTCTCAGACCCGGAAAAGTACACTTCTGGCAAAACATTTAACCCTCTCGCGTTTCTCATCTCGGGGTAATATAGATTAAACCGTGGTGTGTGCCACTGTGATGTTTCTTCCCTTTGAAATACATCTCTCGAAGTATCGTCGTGAGCTAGAGGTGTAAGGGTTAACGTAAGAACTAGAATCAAACATTATCTTAATATGACTTTATTAAGATATTCAACTTAAATCTTTAACAAATTAAATTACAATATTTAATATGAGAGAATCTACGATGGTAAAATATGCAACACACAGTATATATATTTAAAGAGTGTTTTTTTTCCAGGTATAGAAGTTTAAGTTGGCATTACTTTCCAAGATGGCGACCGATTTAACAGCTGTCAAGTGATTTATTTTCAGTTTGGTTTGGCAATTCATCAAAACGATCATCAAGCAAGGTGTAGATTCGTCGAATGGGCCCAAAACGAGATTGCCGTTGTCCCCGATTTTCATAAGCGAATTTTGTTTAGCAATCAAGCGCACTTCTGGTTGAATGGCTACATCAAGAAAGAAAACTGCTGCATTTGGACAGAAGCTAATCCACAAGTGCATGTCGAAACACCGTTACATCCATAAAAACTGACTGTTTGGTGCGCTTTATGGGCTGGTGGAGTCATTGGTCCGAACTTCTTCAAAAACGATGAAGGCCACAACGTTACAGTCAATGGTGATCGGTATAGAGCCATGATTACTATTTTTTTCATTCCTGAATTGAACAATCATGATGTCCAGGAGCTGTGGTTCCTACAAGACGGCGCAACATGTCCCACAGCTCATGCCACAATCGATTTATTGAAAGACACGTTTGGTGACCGCCTAATTTCACGTTTTGAACCTGTGAATTGGCCTCCAAGATCTTGTGATTTAACACCGCTAGACTATTTTCTGTGGGGCTATGTAAAGTCATTGTTCTATGCGGATAAGCCACACACGCTTGACCATTTGGAAGACAACATTCGCCGTGTTATTGCCCATATACGGCCACAAATGTTGGAAAAAGTCATCGAAAATTGGACGTCCAGATTGGACTACATCCGAGCCATCCGTGGCAATCATGTGCCAGAAATCATATTTAAAATGTAATGCCACAAGATTATCTTTCGAATAAAAAAAATTCATGTCAATCGAATAATACATCGTTGTTTTATTGCAATTTAAAGTTCTATACCTCTGAAAAACACCCTTTAGATAATAAGACTTAATCTAATTGAGACCACTTTCAATATTTGTACCACCTAATCACTGATTCTAATATTAAATGGTCAATCCTCTCTTATTACAGCTTGGAGAATCACTCTGTATTTACTTATGCTCAATCTTGACTTTACTTTTATTTACTGGTGTGCGACTTGAATTAAATATTTTCGATCACTTATAACTTCTAATCACAGTCACGTAAAGCTCATTCAGACTTGTGAACCACGATTCCTCTATAAGACATCAACTACCTGCCAATTTCCATCCACTATCACCAATGGCCTTACATTGCCATCCCGTTTACTCTAATTCCGATATTTAAAAATTTGTTCATTTTCATCTTTCATTCACACTTCACTTCTTGGTTTTGGTTGGAACATAGTTGCCATTAATTCTGATCCAAATAACCCAAAGGAAATGTTAAAGAAAAGACGCGTGAGCACGTCACACGTATTTTCTAAGTGTAAAATATTTGTATTGTTTTTTAGTTTCATTGGAGTAAGAAAGAGAGTGAAAATACATGATTTGTGTAATATCTAATTGATACCACAAAATAATAGTTTAAGATATTTTTAGTAGAAATATCCGACATTTATAAGAAATATTAATTAAAGATGTTTCGAAATAAATAAAAATGAAAAAAATATTGCTGTTTTTAAAATTTGAACAGCTAAATCAAACTTTCCAACAAATCTTGTTGAATTACAAGGTTAAGCGACTTTTGACTGGAGTTTCTACACCTTCAACCTAGATTCGTTTTTTTTCTCCATAATCGCACAGTATGAAATTGAAGAAATGATACTTAATATAAGAAATATATATAACGAGTAGAAAACAGCTTTAAACACTCGATGCACAGCAGGCTACTAAAATTGCAAGAAAAGGAAGGAAAGTAAATAACAAAACTTCACTCACTGTACGTATACAGTTTATTAGGAAAAAATATATTTTTAAATTTTTTGGCAATTTGGGGATACACAGAGTCCATAATTAGTACCTAGAATTGCCACCCGTATTGCTTTTACTCGATAAGGCATCAAATAGAACTGGGCTTGAATAACAGATTCCGCGTCAAGTCCTTCCACGCTTCTTTAAGTCTATCATACACTTTATCAGCCACAAAGTGCTGGAGGGTGGTGGTTTTTTGGTCTTTCAGAAAATCTATGACCAGATGTTTTCATTGTTTAGGAGATCTGAAGAACATGATAATCGGATATCATCCATGTAAAGGTAGATCAGGACATGGATAATAATAGTGGTTTAACGTTATAAGGTTGAAAGATCACGTATTCTAATCTTCGTAAACAGATCATAAGTATCGGCCTTAATATCGAATATTATTTGTCCGGCTTTTCAAATTACCGAATATACGAAAATGAGGTGTCCTTGATGTGTACCGAATCTGCCCCTACCATTACAACACTGAGCCCGGATAATGATACTGAATGTAGGTGACCCATATACACTGATGTGCAAAAATTAAGGACGAAGTCGAAAAATTAGCATATCAGCTAAACGAAGAAGCAGAGTGGACAGAAAGACCAATCAGGAGATTAAGTAAGGTGATGTACGGTAGCACTTCCTCGAATATGCAGGTAGACGTAATGGGGGAGAGTCTGAGTAGTATAAAGCATGATGTCGGTGTAAGATCAATATTTCTGGCAAAGAGATTGCACGCCGTATAGCAGTTAAAATCACACCGAGTTGCTCCCTCAGCGAGAAATGGCGAATAATCAATCTGTTACACGACATCTGGATGCTTTTACGCGAGGTCGAATCATTGGGAAGTTGGAGGAAGGTCGCAGTGTGACAAGTGTGGCTGCAGAGTTCGGAATTGCTCACAGCATCGTTTCACGACTTTGGAGACAATTTCAAACTACATGAACAGCTATCCGGGGGTTCAGTAGTGGTCGTCCACGAGGAACCACACCCGCAGATGACCAGTACATTGTCTTACAGGCCAGAAGAAACAGGCGGCAGACAGCGGGAGAAATTGCTAGACACACGACACAGGTGACTGGACGACCGATATCGCGTTTCATCGTGGCCTGAAGACTGCACGGTGGTGGTCTGTTTGCACGACGCCCTGTACGGTGTGTACCTTTAACGCCTGCACATCGGAGAAGGCGTTATCTGTGGTGCCGGGAACACCGGAATTGGAGAGACAGTGAATGGGGCGAGTACTCTTTACAGATGAGAGCAGATTCAGTTTGAGTAGCGATTCTCATCGCATACTCATCTGGAGAGAGCGGGAAAGCCGCAATCATCCCTCGAACATCAATGAAAGGGACAGATATGGAGGTCGTGGTGTTCTTGTTTGGGGATGCATCATGCTTGGTAGTCGTACAGACCTTCACATCTTCGACGCAGGTTCAGTCAACGGGACCCGTTATTGTAACGTGATTCTTCTTCCATATGTGCGTCTTTTTAGAGGCGCTATGGGTCTGCAGTTCCTTTTCATGGACGACAATGCACCATGTCATCGCACAGTAGCTGTCGAACAGCTCTTAGAGAGTGAGGATATTTAACGTATGGATTGGCCGGCATGATCTCCGGATCTCAATCCCATCGAGCATGTATGGGATTTTCTAGGCAGACGCTTGGCAGCTCGTACCTTACCACTAGTAACGATTCGGGAGCTTCGATTGGCGCTGCAAGACGAATGGGCAGCAATGCCTTAACAACTCATTGACACCCTCATTCTCAGCATGGGCAGACGCTGTGACACCTGCCTAGCAGTCAGTGGAGATCATATCCCCTACTAAAGACCGGATGTTTCTTGCTGGACATCCATCACAGGGATGTTTCGGTCTTCAGTCGCATTGCGCTCCATGTTACTTTTTCAATCAAGCTTCTTTTTATCCCTCTGATTTCTCTTTTAATAAGTGTTTCTTACATTACACATGTCCTTACGTATTTGGGATCTTACGGTATTATATAAATGTGTTGATTTGGAAAGCTTTTGTACAAAGTTATATTGAAAAAACCGTCTCGTCCTTAATTTTTGCACACCAGTGTAAATTCTCCCCTGGTGCCTCCAGACACGTATATGACAATTGTGAAGTTGCAAGCTGAAATAGGCCTAATTTTAAAAGATGTCACACGTCCAATTTTTTATCCCGTTTTATCTTTGGGTGCATCAATGTCCCCTCGTGTCTATATGTTGAAATATTAAGAAATCCACAGTAATAGTCAACGTGAAGGCAACCACTGCGGTTTCACACAAGATTGCATTATCCGTGTGGGGACTTATTGAACAACAAACCAGACCACTTCCTGAATTAACCCCTTACCTACCGTCTTATGGGTTACTGCAATTTTTTTTCATGCAATATTTATTTTTGAATTCATACATTGAAAACTAAGGATTACATAATTAAAATACTCAACTTTGGGAAATTTAATCCACTAGAGTTTCTTAATTAATTAAATATATTTAACTGTAAAATTAATTATATACACTGTTCAATTATATCAGTCATATTGTTTCCTAAGATCTTCATTAACATACAAAAAAGTGTGTGTGTATTTATATACGCACGTAAGATATTTTAATTCTTTGGCGTAACAAGCTATACATCGTCAAAAAATCTTCCCCTCAGGGGGCTAGACTTCTTTTTCCTTTTCAAGTCTAGACCACAGACAAATATTTTATATTATATCTAGTTCCAAATAGTATTTTTCTAATGAGAAAACTTGCATTTTTATTAACATATTTTGGTTTACATTTTGTATTGCGTTAATTAATCTATTTTTCCTATGTTTCTTTAAATACTTTGATTATGTTGTTTTATTTTGTTTTCGACTAACACCGTTGGTTAGTCAAACCACATGTTAGCAGTGTGGGGCGTCCCGTAAGAGGGAAAATGGTGTTCTGAGAATCCTTTGCGTTCCCTTTGGCCCACGCTTCGCTGTAGTTGGGTGACAGGAGTGAGCCCGCTCCTGTCAATCGGCGAGTGGGTCCTCTCTTCGGTGTCCCCGAAGAGACACTGCTTTAGGGTTAGTGTTGCAGAAAAGGGGTGCCGAGTTTACCCATTTGGTCCCCGCCCAGATTCTGTAGCACTACATTATGGGTTTACTCCAGGTAAGCGCCGTGTCTGGTTTATGCAAGATGACCCGCACACTGCCTCCCTTTTTGGACTTTGTAGTGGGTTGAGCCACGCCGTGACGAAGTTGGCGGATAACGGCCTTGTTTTACCCAAAACTAACGTTGATGAAATTGCTGCTAATTTGAGATTTTTATTGATTTCTTTGACAAACAATGATATGTCCAAAATATTGCCATTCGTTATCCACAATGCATTAATTGGAATAGGTGGCGAACCTTAATCTCTAAAACGCTTACGATCCGGTGATTTACTAATCGAAACAAGCTCTGCTCTACAAACTAAGTCTTTTTTTACTTGCCAAACTTTTACTCGATTGTCCGGTAAAAATAAGTCCTCCCAAAACCCTAAATTCTTCCCGTGGTTTTTTTTCTGATCCTGACCTGTTGATCACATCTGAAGCGAAATTCCTTGAGGGATTCTCTCCAATCAGGGTGCTATTCAGGTAGGGAGGATCACAATAATAAAAAAAGAGGTAATTTTTATTCCTACCAAATATTTAATTTTAACTTTTAATAACCCAAATCTACCATCTACAATAAAAGCAGATTTCTTTAACTGTAAAATGTGTCCATATATATCGAACCCTATGCGCTGTTTCAAGTCCTAGAGGTTCGGTCACTTCCAAACTTCCTGCGGCGGTCAATTAACATGCTCTAAATGTGTATCCATTGGGCATACTTCCACGGTTGTATTCTAGAGCCGAAATGTGTTAATTGTACCCAGCTTCATCCATTAGATTCTAAAATATGCATTAAATGAAAATTGGAAAAACATATAGGAAAATAAAAGCAAATAAAAATATTTCTTATTCAGAAGCACCCAAACTTATATATAATCCCACAGTAATCTTAAACTTACGTTCAAGCCGCCAAATCTTCGACTTTAAACATTTCTACACACACAGATGAAAATATAACACAATTAAAATGTACACCTTTAAGTTTACTTAAACTACTTTCATCCATCCCAAAACCAAATATTGCAATACCCAATCCTGCTGCTTCCACATTATCTTCAAGGCAAGCACACCTCTTTCCAGCCACCTCTTTAATAGCAGCTACTTTGTCAGAGCCTCAACCACCTAATTCTACATCTAATGACGCACCTTCCATCACCAGTAACACGTCCCCAGCTAACTCTAGTATTCAACCCCCTTCAGTATCTACTACATCATCTACAAAACTAAATTCATAACATCGATTTAGAAAAAGAAAAAAAAAGAATTATTTAACAAAATAGACGAAACAAAAAAAATATAAATAAAAATGGCTCCACATTCACCAAGAAAGTCAGCTCCCGTCGAATACACTACGGATGAGGAGGATATGGTCTTCAATGATGTGGAGGAGGATGAATTTGAGAAAAAACATGTGGATGGATTCGTCATGCCGGAATTTATCGGAAAAAATCCTCACGGATATGCACGAGCGTTAATACCAACACGTTACACATAAAGGAATTATTTTTATTCATTAAAAATGAAATTCATATATATATAAACTTTGTTTTAATTTCCCATTTTTTATCTATCAGTTTCAATGTCTTATTTTAAGATCTTGTCCGACTTGGTGGGGAAATTCCCCACCAAATTTTGGTACCTCTTATCATTAGAACTCAATTTTATACGTTATTGATATTTTAACATTTATTTAATCTATGTTGTCACTTATTTTACATACTTTATCAATTGTTTTAATATTTTAACGAATGTTTGGCGCAGTTTAGCCACATTTGGCTCTTGCGCCAGAAAACCCCACATTCACTCACTCACTCACATTCTAACAATCTTGAGCAGGGCAAGTTGGGCCAAGGACGAAAGTCGGTCGCGAGCAGAGTTGAACGATACGAAACGTAAGACAATAGGACCAGCCAAACCAGAGAAAATCACGATTTAAATAAATTTAAACACCCCCCGCAAAGATACAATATGACCAATGACATAAAGGGGGATCGTCAGACTGTATCTGGAGATAAGGTGAACGAAACGTGACACCTGAGACCTCATATTGAATGTATCGGCAGGAAGAATCGTTCCCGAGAAAATTAAGACATCCACCTGAAGAGCCCCCGAGTTATGGTCATTTTGAAATAATTAAAAAAATTGAAACAATTAAGTAAAATAGAAGTGGGAACCCAACAACTCGAAACTCAGCCTGGTTGTAGGGAAATACACTAGGAATTTCTTCGAACAGGTCCTGAGTCGGTATTGGCACATGGGGCGGTGCTAGCTTTAAAAAGAAAAACGAAACTAAATCCCCCGGGGGAAGCAACTGTGGTGTAAATGGTCACGTACATCCCAATGATACACAGAGTAGTATGTGATCCCAAAGTTTCATCCTTCTACCTCTGTAATATCGTGACGTCATTAAAATATCGAACCCCATAGGAATAGCATGGGAATTCTAATTTTAGTGATGGCGCTCACCTTAGGCCCACTATCTACATACGAATTATAGTAGATGAAGGAGTTCAACGAGGAAAACTAAGTCTGAGATTCATTAACAAAGCTCAAAAATATTCGGAGCTATGAGGGATTTTAAGAATTTTAAAACTTTAAAATAATTTTTAAATGTTAAATATGTCGACCAAGGTAGCATACGATTTAAGTTATTACTGGGGATGCCCTGTATGAGGGGAGAAGCGGAGGAAGCCAATTTCAATTAAAGCTCGGGCTAATACGAAACTATGGCGGAACCTCCAAGAACAAAGTCCCAAGGTAAATTCCTTATGCGGGTGAAGTTTTTTTCATTCCCCATAGGATTAACATAGGAGCATGATATTTTAATGCTTAATCCCTCCCTCGCACCGTCGGTAGATAAGGGCTAAGGTCGTGATTCGCGTGAACGATCCTGCAAGGCCGATATTAAAAGATGTCTATTGTGATTCTCCATGGCATTTGATTGAAATCTATACTTGATAATCTTTGACGTATATAAGTACAAACCGTTCTCCCTATGTGTCATGATCCTGCAACTATCGAATTTAAACAAAAGCTGATAACCATTTACACTTTTTTGCAGGAGGTACAACAATATTTTTGTTACCACCAAAAAATAAATTATGGAATTTTCCAATGAGAACAACATTTTAAATAATATTTGGGATGTGCTGTTTCTTCCTCCTACGTAATTTGATTGTGTTTAAATATTAATAATTCGCATTCCCCAGTAATTTTTTTCCATGCGAATTTTGTTTTTGTATTTTTTTCATTCATAGTATTGCAATTTTTTTTTTATCACCATTGCATAAAATAACGAATATTCCATTAAACAAATTATTATAATATTCCATTTGAAAAATTAATGAATTAAAGTATGTGCTTTATCGTGTTTTTTATTTATTTTTCTTTCAATAATTCAAGTGATTATATGTTTCAAAATATGGTTCCAAGACATATTGTAATGTTTTGTTTTTGTTTATTTTTTGAAAATATAATGTTCAACATAGGAGTATTTACGTTTTGTGATTAACTTACCAATACTTCACTGGCAGTGACTTTTGTTCGTTTGTTATACACACTAGTTTTATAAACAGCTACAAAATATATGTAAGCGTATAAATAGTATTCAAACTGCTTTGCATTTATTCTGACAAAATTTGATATGGGGAATATTTTAATCTTAGCGCCTTAAACACTTATGCCATACACTGTACGGGCAATGCTATTTCCTATGAGTTTTTTTATTTGTGTGTATTTCGTATTCGTATAGTGCATTATTGTGTGCTAGTATTTTATTAAGTCGATGCAGTTTGTCTACGGTACTAAAATACTTTTTATCTGACATTTTATTTTTCTTTTTTTTGTGGTGAAGGTAGGAATTAGTACAGTGTTTAGTTAAATACAATAGAAGAATGGACCTTTAAGCATTTAGTGTCAGAAAATTGCCTGCTTAAGGGGTTAAACAAGATACCCTTATTTAGCATACAAGGGAAATAAAAAAAGCTTCAATAATACTTTCCTTATGTATTAAATATTCAATATTTGCTCTTCTTATATATGCGCATATACATGTAGATTAAATATCCACAAATGTAAAGGTATTGTGGTAATTGCAACATAAAAAATTCTTTTATCGATGTAAATCAAATTCAACACATTTGTCAATGATTTTGCAGATTTTAATGGCCATAATTATATTTCAGTGGAAAAAAGAATAATCTCAGATTATGAATATTAGTTTTATATCCATTAAAATTAATGATATTAACAATTTAATATCGATGCCTGAAAGCAAAATTTTATGCCAGAAAATCTTACATGGAGTAAAAATAGAAAACTATTTTTCATTGTCAAGAAACATTTCAATGTTTCTAAATGCTTTAATATTCATGAAGCAATAACTCTTATGTGAGAAAAAGTGTCCGTCGTCTTGGAAATAACAACATAAATGGAAATAAATAGCTAATTAAAAATGCCGGAATGACAAAAATAATCCTGGCAACCAAGAATTTGAATACTTCGTTATAAGTAAACTTAGATGAGTTCATGAACATCTGTTCCATACAGTACATTTAATTAAATAGTTTATGATATGCATCATAACGCAGGCAGTCGTGGGAATTAACGAATTCAAATTATTCCATTTACCAAAATTAATTTTTGTTTCTACTGTTATCTAAAATAGAAAATAAATTTTAAGCATGTTCTCTGACTTTAACACAGAGTTTATTTGCGTACTCCTTTGAGAAGAAAGGTAACACTAGAATTAATTTTAATATATCAAAATACAAACGCTGGAGCTGGCATATTAATTAAACTTTCAGAATAACATAATTAGATTAATATATATTATATATTATATATTGTGTTGTAATCACACATAGTTAAATGATTCTTGTAATTTTATTAGTTTTGACCGTTGTTGAGTCGTAAGCGAAGATTTCTAGAAAGTAATTTTACAGAATTAAAATACACGTGAAGAAGAATTTTATGATATTTTAAGAATTTTATGACTGTGGTATTTTTTCAAAGTTTTAAAGGAACCCAAGTGAATAAATTTTTATCATTTCATAGCAGTATATTTACACTTCTCAAATGGGAAATAACAACACCAAGAAAAAATTCTAGCAGCGTGATTCATACTTCAAGTGCAATAGAGGTGAAGTGAATATGTAAATGATTAAAAAACAAACGAATAAAATATTTATAAGCCATTTTATTCAGTATCTAATGTGGCCACCTCGGTTAGCTATATAGGCATAATCCAAAGAAGTATTCTATCAATTAGCCTAATGATAGTTGATTAAGGTAACCCTTGCTAAACCACTTCCACTGCTATGCGCAGAACATCCAATGCATACACAATTGGTCTTTGGTTCATGTCACATCTAATGAGATACCACAGGTATTCGATATGATTCAGATCTGGAGATATTGTTGCCCAGGAAAAGATGCCAAATCTTGTCAGGCTGCTAAATGTTCTCCTACGACATGGTACTGTCTTGCTGAAATGTCGTGTTTGGTGCGTTCTGCAACAAGGGGAGAACAGCAGTCTCCCCAACTTATGTGACGTAGTGGTCTGCAGTCAAACGGCATTAATGTGTACCAGAGGCATCATTTGATCAAATATTATGCCTACTCAAACCATGATGCCAGGTATAGAATCTGTTTCACTCTTAGAGAAACGGGTTGGTTATTTTAGTTCTAAGGGTTGCCGCCACACTCGTCGACGGCCATCATTCCTAAAAAGACAGAAATGAGATTCATCTACGAACAGTAGCTGATACCATTAGATACTCCGTGTACGATGACGATGACACCACACCAGATGTCTATATCTTCGTTGAACTATCAAAGGCACCCCAGTTGCGTATGGCTAAAATGAAGACATATCATTTTGCTCTTCGAGGCAAACTGCTTCGGACCTTGCCGCGGGGAAAGGGTCTCAACATTCAACTGACGAATACGGTAGTCTGTGCACTCTAACGTGCAACTTTGCGCATTGTTTCCTCTCCAGCATTCACTCAGACTTTCTTGAATCCATCGTGAGATACAACAAAGGAGGGTACTCACGTTTTGCTCAACACGAATTATTTCTGTGTGCAGCGGCAAACTCAGTTCATGAAGTTCGATAATACAGCCACGTTTAGTGGATGTTAACGGATAGTATTGAGCTTTCCGACGTATCAAAGACATTGTTTATACTTCTTCAAAAGTCGCAAATGCTAGGCAAAATCTCAGTTGCTGTTTAGGAGAAGGGAAAGTTGTTGGACTTTATAGTCCGAATATAAGAACTACGTAATCGGATAAGTGCGCAGATGCAATTATTTGCATATCCGTTTCAAAATTATCGCTCCTGAAATTTGAATGCCGATAATTGCATTATTCCTTGGTTTTCTTATTTAACTTATGAGGAGTGTATGAATAGAATACGAACTTAACATTGTTTTAAGAAAGAAAGAGATGGCAGAGGGATAAAGAAAGTGAGTTATTAAAATGAATTAATTTATAGATATCCCCAATCATTTTAAATTAGTTCAAATGTTACAGATATAACAAAATAAAATTTTAAAAAGTTGTTTTATTATTAATAAAATATTCTTCACTTAATTGTATTTAAAAAAAATATTTTTTTTATTAAAAATTTGATTATTGCTAGGCATTTCTTCCTGCAGTTTTGTATTGACTGTCTTTAATTATTTACATACTTATATTACACAGCATATCTATCTCTTGTTCATTTTCTCAGATAGGTTTTTACATTCTTTTCCTTCATTTTTTAAAGAAATGAAAAATTGTTACAAATGTTTTATCTGCTTTTAATAAGTAAAATGTTGCATTTTTGTAATTTTCCATAATATTAAGCAATCATTCTCTTTCGTTTCCCTAACTTTATCAAATTGTTTTTTGTGGTAAATTAGGAAATCAATGTATTGTTTAAAGTAACAAGATATTCAACAACAACATTCGACGTAGGGTATTAAAAATAAGAGCAATATATCAAACATACAACCTAATTTAATTAGATTACCAAATGAATTACGAACACTGAATTTAAATTTAAACTTTGCTCCACACACACAATTTATTAAATTTATAATGCAAACGCGATATTATAATGATTGTTATTAATAAAAACATATTTAATTAATTCAATTTCCTTAGAACTGCATATTCATATTTGTATTAATTGCATGTCGCCAAATTCCAATGCATTTATTTTTATGATGCATTCTTGCGTTGTTGTTTTTTTTTCTTGCTAAATATCACCACTTCTCCACAACAAATAATAATTAAACTAAACCGTCTGATTTATAGAGTATTTGAAACACATTTATCAAAAAATAATTAACCATATACAATTTTAAAAACCTATAGAAGCATTATTTTTTTACACTGATTTCGTTTTTATTTTGGGATTCCGTTTCACCATTCCAGACGATAAAGTCACCAAAAATGATACAGTCGATGCTAGGTGTAACATTCGGGTTGATAACGTTTTACAACAACATTTCAAAACAAATTTTGGCATTTCTTATCAGTAATGTATTTTTCTTAATACATAAAACATGGTTACGGTTCAGTTTTCGAAACCGTAATGTTAAATGTTATATTAATTCAACAATCCTCTTTTTTTTCAAAATATTACTTTAATTGCTTAAGTCTTTTTTATAGGACTTACTTTTCAAATATGCCATTATTATTTCCCATAAATCTAAAAAACGTCAGACGTATAATATTTTATATAAACATTAATTTTTTTGGTCCACACATTCGCAAATATTCCGTAATCCAATATGCTTTATCACTTCTATTTCCCCATCTTGCATATTGATAATATATATATATATATATATATATATATATATATATATATATATATATATATATATATATATATATATATATATATCATAAAATACTTATTTTTTCCATTAATTTATTTCTTTAATTGCATGTTTTATTTCTAAACAATGTAGATCATTGCAAATATAATTAAGTTATTTGTAAGGCATAATATTTTAGTCATAACCGTAGAAAAATATTTGTTTCATTTAATTTCTGTGAAGACATTAAAAAGCATTACTCTTTTCTCTACACACATGAACTATACGCCTGCAAAAAAAATGTTTTTTGCTAATATTCAGAATTATAACTAATGAAGTGTGAGTAACAGTTGTCGCAACGTTATTCAGATATTTATTCACAAGACAGTTCTTTTTAATAAAATATAATGAGTGAATGAATATTTGATAAAATTACTCTTAAATGTTAGTATGGAAGCATTTCGTTGCTTAAGCCTTCTAATGGTTCTGCAGCAAATTTTATCATGCAATAAAATTCTCGCTTCTTTTCGAACGGAAATAACTTCATAACCAACATTCTGACCAGATTTAATTTTGTCCTGGAACTGTGACGATCGTTTTTCAAAGATAACATATTCTCTTAAGTAAGACAAGTATTTTCACAGTTCTTTAATTCGCCTCTGGCATTTTTAATCGCCAAATCCTTCGTCTGACTAAGCCGAAATAAGACAGATATTTATACTAACCCTAATTGGAATAGTGATAATATTGAAGAAATCCTGCATTTTTTACTCTGAATAAATAAAGCTTTGCATTAAAGTAGCTCGAGTAGTATTCGAGAGTGTAGAGAAGAATGGAATTTTTCTTGCACTTGCTTGTGACTTGGAATTAATTTTTGCACAATATGGAAAAAATATCTCTGAAAAATGAAATATGGCTTCCAATATAAATCTCAGTTTACATATATATATATATATATATATATATATATATATATATATATATATATATATATATATATATATATATATATATGAGTTTTTGATGTTTAAAATGATTTAATAGGAAAAAGCATTTTTTTTAATATTTAAAAAATGAAATATCGCGAGCATTGATTGCTCCTAATTTTAAAACGAGAAATGTAACAAAACTTAAATTCAGAGATTTACTTTTGGTAAAATATATTAGGAATTCATAAGAAAAATAGAACAGTTTTAATACGTAAAATAATAATGTTTTATTTGCTTCGCAGTATTAATATAGAGAATTTATAATTTATTTAGTATTTCTATGGAATATAAAAGTGAATGTTCTTCTCAGTATTCTCAATATTCTTTTATTTATTTCTACTCCGTCCCTTTGTATAAAATATTCATTTCTCTCTCTTTTTACTTTCTGTTTCTTTGCTTTCTCTATGCCTTTACTCTGTATCTCTACTTTCTCTCTGTATCGTGTTCATTATTTCTATATTTTCCCTCTCTCTTTACTCACCCTCACTACTTTCTATGTTTCTATATGCGATTTCTGTATTTCTCCCTATTATCTGTCTCTATTTCCACACTGTATTCTATATCTTGATTTCGCTCTCTACTCTATCTCTCTAACTTCCCTCTCAACTATCTATTTCTCTCTACTTTCATTATCTATTCTGTTTCTCTAATTACACTCTATATCTTCCTAATTTGGCTCTCAATTCTCTCTTTATCTTTACTTTCACTCTCTATTCTGTCTTTATCTCTACTTTCGCTCTCTTATCCCTCTTTATTTTTGCTTTTGCTCTCTATTCTCTCCATCGTTCACCCATTTATATGTATTTGACGAGTAATTAATGTATTTTATGGCTTAAAAAGTTTACCTGTGCGCAATAAGTCTTTCAAAATTTATTGATATCAAATTTTTCTTATTACAATTATATAAAGGTATTCTAGCTTTTATATATTAGTTAAGCTAAGAATGCAGTTACAAGAAGTGAAATTCAAGAATGATGAATTTTTTACAAAAAAGTAAATTAAATTTGTGATAATATAAGTAATATATCTTAATTTATCGTTAGTTCAAAGGGAGCCAACCTTACAGTTCTTATAGTTTATGGATGCAAAAATATTTCAAATTTAACTTTTACTTTTAACCATTAAACTGTTTATTATAGAATGGAAACGTTTTCAAAAAAAAGACACTGATAACCTATTTTCAAAATTTTCTAGAAATTAATTAGAATTTTCTTAAGGAAAAACATTTTTTATGTATGTAATAGATAAAATTATTAGAAATTTTAGTTACTGTTGAACCCAGTCAGTAATCAATTTAAAATGTATAATGCATGTAAATAAATATAATAAATAAATATTTATTATCTTCGGGTTCTTAACAAATGAATTTTCTGTTAAATTATCTTTTTATTTATATTCAAAATCAAATATAAACATCTTGCAAACATTTTGAAGCTTATTTTAGGTGATATCTTGCACAATATATTATAATAATGATTATTTTATTTCTAATTTTGAGATATGTTTTCCTCGGTAATTTCAAGAATTTGTCACATTTACTTTTCACCTAGATTTGTTTTCAATTGACAATTATTGAATTTTTAACATTTTTCTAGCTTTTCTTAAGTACCTTGTCCAAATCGCATGTTTCAATTCACCATGGAATGTCAATACTGAGATAAACAAAATGTGTGCATGTTTATGTTTAACATATGTAAACTCGTGAGTTCTTTTCCGACCGTGTTCGAATTGTGACAAGAAAATAATTGCAGACAGGATTTGGTCCCACTGTTTATTCCATACCTTCTATGGGACATTTCTTAAAATCAAGAATATATTACGATGTTACAGGATTACGATACATCGTTCAGCCGTGTCTACTTTTCACCAGCCCGGCTTTTTCCGTCACTCTCTCCTCCCTCGTTCCGACCTTTCTTCCTCTCTCGTTGCCAGATCCTCTTCTCTATCTCGTCTCTTGTTCGACCTGTTGCCAGGTGCAGGCAGTAGTTCCTTACAACATATCTAATAAATTTTCCCGATTAAAATGTAATAAATATTCGTTATGATTTAGTAATATAAATAATTTAATTAACTATCAAGACGGCGATTGAAAATGAACCTTTAAGAAAGTTAACTGTCTAATGATTAATTGAATTTGAAAAAAATAACATATTGCAATAAATAATTATATGCCACACTTGGAATATCTCGATTGTATTGGATCTATCTTCATGCAAAAATTTTAGTTATTTTTACGAAATATGAAAAAATTGAGTCAAGAAGATTCACTGCATTAATTTAAAATGGAATTTAAAAAAGAAATAATAAATTATTTCATTTTAGATGACTGCCTATCTTCTGACCCAATTTTTTTATAATACAAATTTAATGTTTTCAGGTTGTACTTATAGAAAAAATGGTTGTTTTCAGGGATATTTTACCAAATTTTTACTGAAACGGGTAACACTGTATAAAAATTTCAAATACATATATCAAAATTTTCTTTATACACAGCATACATATTATGGTGATCTTCAAAATGAACCAAAATCTAAGAGAAAATATTAAAATACAACAAATTTAAAGACAATTATACATAATGATAAGAAAGTTTTCATATTTTTAAAGTTTTTTCTTTACAAAAACTAGCCTAAATAAAAACCAATATTTAACCTACAACAAAACTTAAGGTCCACTTTGTGAAAAATAGTATGATACATATTACCACAAAATTTCAAAACGCTACCTGTTTTGGTTTTTAAGATATATTCTATCTGGTAAAGAGTTTCTTTCGAAAAACATAATTTTGCGAAAAATTCATTTAAAATTTTATCTTAATGGCCTTTTGCAGAGAGTGATGGGTTTTAAAATCACTATAACTATATTTCTATTTCGCCTTAAAAAAATGAAAAACAGTTTTGAAAAGAAAAATGCTTTAACTACAAGATATTGAAATAAAAAAATGCCTTATGTTGACGAAAAATGAAAATTTCTAGGTAGGTAGTCTCCTTAAAAAAGTAACGTTTTACATTTAATAATGCATTTTAAGTTGTTTGAATTGTAATATCCTAAATGACAAGAGTAAAATCAAAGTTAATTTTATTTGAGAAGTTTTAATACAAGTATAGTATGATTATATAAACACAAATTTTTTTTATCGAATAGCAGAAGACAACAGCATTAATATTGAGTGTTTTCGCCATAGTTGGCACTAACCGCTGCTAAATAGTTCTGATAGTGTACGATATATCAGTCGAATGCCAATTTTTCACCAGACATGGTCCATAAAAAATGCCAATTAAGTCAGTGACGCAATCTGTTGTTTGAAGAATTCTTTATTGTTGCTTAGTATTTCTCTTGGGATTTGATAACATGTAAACTCTGAAGGTAAATGAAGGAATATCTACCTTATATATAATATACCTCGGGCGCGCGTGCCGCGCGTATCCAAAGTAACACGTAAACATCCTTACAACTTACAGATATATAAGCAATAGTGGCGTGACGAATATGATTAGCCCCCTCCCCCAGCACAAAGAGTGGTCTGGGGTCCCAAGTCGGATCTTACAAAAAGTATATACTTAGCTTCAGTACAGATTTGTAACTTCTAGAACCCTGGGCCCCCCACCCGCAATGTTGAAGTAGGGGGTATACGTTACGCCACTGATAAATAACCTCTATACTTGGAATATATATATTCTTATACGACCAGTTTGGGGTTGCAGACAGAGACACAATTCCCTGTAAATACAATGTCAGGTCATTCTTCCAAACATTCCATTTCTCCATTTCCCCATTCAATGCACCATCGCATACGCAAAGTACCTGTGATTTTGTGACAAAGATACTCACTGTAATGAATGCCATGAGGATATACCACAACGCTGAATGGCACAAATGTACACTTATTCTTGTATTTGTTGTCGTATAGAAATATATTGCCACATATATTAAAAGACATACCGTCCCATGCGCGCAATGTCTATCATCAAGCGTGAGTTTCAGTGAGGCTTGCGCAAGCGGTATCTTTGTTGAGATGTCTTCACCTGTATCCATCGATTATAGATCCATGATCAATTTTTCATTTCTTATTTCTACATTGTTTATAAACTTCTTAGAAACATATTTCGAAATATCTGTAGTTGCAGTTCTTTCTTAAATGAGTTTAGAAACGTGTTCGAATTATACTTGTATAGTTCTTCAGATATAATTAAGTGGTTTACACAAAACAAAACAAAAATGATTTTCAATACTTTTATAAATGGAATTCTGAGCTTCTTTACAAATCACTTTTAAATGGCACGATACATACACATGGAAGTGTATCGGTGTTGAATTACTAATTATTTGTACATCCTACAAAAATGAAAATTTCAGTCGATTTTCAGACTGTCTTGATGGTGCTGCATGTTGGAATTTCTTTTTCAATATCATTAAAAGGTTGAATTTCATCAGCGGTTTGACAGCACAGAAAATCATGAGTTCAGTTTTTCCTTGGAAGCAAAAAAGCTAATTCTTGTTTATGGTATAAATATTTCGTACTTTTGTCAGTTAAAAATCATTTTTGAAATTATGCTATTTTATAAAATTTCCTATAGGTATATATTTGTAAATACCTTTTATATCATATGCAAGCAGAAGTTCAAATGCACATATTAAAAATATGTATATGAATCGCTTTCTCTCTTTTAGGTGATATACAGGAATTCATTAGATTGTTTTTGACAAAACCCCAAATACTGGACCTTAATGTGGATTAATTATTTAGGCAGCTAATTATTATTAAAGCATTGGGAATTTTTGTATGGATTTTTCAAATCGATTTCACAGACAAGATGATTAAATAAGTTTATGAAATTGAAATCGAAAATATTTGAAATAATCGAAAAGGTATTTAATCAATAATTACCTAGAATCGAATCTAATTTGGATACTTGATTAAACTATACTGGTTCTGAAGAAATACTTTGCAGCAAATAAATGCAAAGAATAATGATTTAATAGTGTTTATTATCGAAATCGAAAATGCGATAACAAATCCTACTACTTTTGAAAGTGAATTTAAAACAAGGGAGAACAAAATTTTAAGTAAAAAAATGGATCCAAACACAGTAAATGCACAACAATTAATCCATGGGAAAGCAAACTAAAATTATTTCGTCCTTATGTTTGAAATTGCACAAATTTTCAATCGAGCCCTAGATGTGATTGTAGTTCGTTCTTAGAATAAATAAGTATTCGTAAAATAGTGCTATATAAAAAGCCATTTTTTGTGAGAAACTTATAAATCTGTTTATTTGAAATATTTTATTGCAGGTCAAGCTTCCAATGTTCTTTCAAGATTCCCTTTATATGAAGAAATTCGTGAAAACTTTTCAAAACTATTGTAGAATTGTTTGAACAAAGTACGGAATAATAGAGTTAGTTGCTGATGTAATTTCTAATGTCACCCGATCGATCATTTAGACATATTGAGACTCAAGAAATTCATTGTGGCAAGGGGCTAATTTTACGCACGTCGTTATTCGCCTCTTGGGCACCACGCAGATGACAGTATGATTTAGCTACGTGCATATAGAAGCTAAATAAGGCTATTTTTGAATTTGAAAGGTTACAGAAAACTACTTGTGTTGCTTGTGAAATTATTGTACAAAAAGTGAATGCGAGTCAATACGGGCAGTTATGGAACTTTTTATATAACAATACTGTTAATCTCAAGATATTTTTATGATTAGATGCTGTGCTTGAATTTCATAAAAAAGAAATTCCATGAAGAAGGTCAGAGCTGAAGCAATCACATTTATAGAAAATAAAGTCGACTGTACAGAATTTGCCTTAAATGTAATTGGAAAGAATTCATGTGAGGAAACTGTCGACGGCGAACAAATCACTTCCAAAAGTAACAAAAACTGCATCGATATGGCAAATATTACAAACCTTAAACTTCTGCTATTAACAGAACAACAGCGCCTAAATTTTAAGTATTTTGCACAATAATAAACATTATATATCGCGGTGTAAAAATGTATCTGGAGATAATAAAAAACCTAAGTTTAAGAAGGAAATTGGATTCTATAGATCTTTAAAATTCAATTGATTAAAAAAAGGCGAAATAAAAGTTTATTGCGAAATATATAAGAAGTCTTTATTCATAATATTATATTCAGCACGATAAAAAAAGGAATCCAAACTAAATTTCGATCAACAATAGACCAAAGTATTTGTAAGGATATGCATTTAGAATATTCTAATTTAATTATTTTACACTCTAATAATGTTTTAGCTTCGTCTGAAAACAAAAATGTGTGTGTAAAAATGTGTTTGGAATACGGATGGAGCGATAATTTGTGTTATATAAAGAAGTGGGATTAATTAGTTTAAACCAAGGGTGCCCATCCCAAATCGGTTGGTAGGTCAAATAAAAATGTACTAAACTGATGTGTGTGAGTCGCACATCCCAACATAAAACAACTTACTAAAAATATTTCATTACCTTACCATTAATGTGACACTTGATTTATTATTGTACAAGGATTTTTTAACAGCAACGAGAATAATTTAGTTGATTGGTAATGTTTCCATCGAGCAACCTGCTACGATACTTAGTTTTTACCAGGTTTAATTTGAAAGTATGACTCGCAGTAATAAGTAGTTAAGAATTCTGATATAATATGCGTAGCTAATCGTTTTAAATTTGGAAGTTTATTTTTGAGATTATATTTTGATATACAATTTTATTTTCTTTGCAAAGGTGTTTTAGATCGATGCTTGATTGTAATTATATTAGCTCCATTTGTAAATTTGGAGACGCTGATTCCACCTTTACATTAAATGGAGCTAAAGATATTGCAAACATTTCCTCATTCTCTTGTATGTAGGATAATCTGGTGTTGCATTCTTTAAATAAATTTCTGATTTCAGTAGAATATTTGAAGAAGATTTTATGATCACTTTTATAATGATTTTACAATGGAAAATGAATCACATTATTTGCCCTCAATTGATTATCATAAAGCGGAAGCTTTACTTACAAATGTTTTTATATTTTTATAGCAATCGGTAATCAACGCAATTTCACCTTGTAACTTCTGGTTTATCTCATTAAATTGCATTGTTATATCTGTTAGAAAACATAAATCTGGAATCCATTGATCATCCAAAAGTTCACTTATATTCTTACCATTATTGTTAATGAAAGTTTCAATTTCTTCCCTTAATTTCCAAAATCGCAATAAGCGTTTCCACGACTTAACCATTGAATTTTCATTTTAATAAATGAAATCACCTTTTTTCAGATTCAATTTCCCTAAGGTATTGTAGAAACTGACGATGCTTCAATAGGCTATTTTTTATATTGAATTAATTACCTTTTAACAACAACTTTATCACATGATACATATTTAACACTCATGCACATATATTCTCGAAGTGCAAAATGCAATAATAAATGAACACTACAAAATCATTTGAACTGTTTCCTAAATCTTTTACGTGACCAAAAAAAATTAATGTAACAGCATCAACATTTTTTTGAACCACTGAAGGGTCTCCATCTGTTCCAATGCCTACAAGATTTTTCAAATCTGTCTGACGATTTTTGAGCGTAGTTTATGATAACATCCGCAATATATCCTCCGGTAGTAGTACCTTTCAAACTAACATGTGTTTGAGTATTTCTTCAGTAGTATTAATTTGACTATCGACACCTCTAATAAAAATAGCAAGTTAAGCAGTGTCATTTATGCCTGACGCTTCATCTAAAGACAGTGAGAAATATACGAATCTTATTGTAATTGCGCGTTTAGCGATGCACAATTATCACTCAAAATGTTTTTTTTTCTACAGTTAGACGTGACACACTAATTTGAGTAGAGATTCATTTTTTCTAAAAAGATTTCTTTAACTGTGGCAATTAGACAGCCTTTGATATAGTTAACGTCTGTAAAAGGATTCATATTTATAGCAATAATATGGGATACTCGAAATATAGCATTGGCAATACCATTTGATAGGGCAGTTTGTTTACAAAATATGTAATGTTCAGATGTCAAATTGTTCTTCAAAGATTGTAACTTAGCTCTCCATTCGCCAACAGTAAGTATATCAATTTCTCCATGTTTTTGTTCTTAGTGTATTTTTAGGTTGTATGATTTTAACATTGAAATTGAATGACGAAAAATCAAGCATACAGCATTGTATTTTACATGAATCAAAAAGAACTAATTTTCCCATTCACTTTGAAACTGTCAATTTTCATCTTCAAAAATTTTCTTTTCTTCTTTTTAATTTTTCTTTCAGCTATAATGAATAAATATCTAATAGAATTAATTCCGATATTTATTGATATGATAAAAAAACAGAAAATTCACTTTTTACCTGGATTAAAATCACATATTATAATCACAACAAAGTTGAAAGTCGACCAGATTGTTCTTGCTGGCGGAAGAATATCTCCTAACCTACAACTGATCTCATCCATAGTGGATTTTGCTACCATCTGAAGTTACATATTATAAGAAATATCTGTGCAACATCTTCACATTTTATAGTGTTAAGAGATGTCCACATAAAATTGAATTAGATTTAAGTTTTAAAATGTTTTATCTCAAATGCAGAGAAGAATAGCATTGTTTACGAAGAACAGCAGTGTAATTATTACAATGCTTGATAAAAAAAACTCTACCTGATGGTCAAATGTTTATTTTCTTAATGCTTGGAAGTCAAATGGAAAAAAAATATTTCGGAAAAAATTTCACGGGATTATTTTGATTCGGTCATCTATAGTCCAAACGTCTAAAATAATATAGACAGCTAGACATTTCATTTAGGCCGCAAAAAGTCTTTAAATGGGCTAAGGGTTGAGCAAGCCTGGCTTAAACCCTTCTGCGAAAGAAAAATTATTACGTCATACATTTCTGTACCTTCCGACTTGCATCAATTTTATTTAAGTTAAGGTGACCAGATTTTCACAATGAAAAAGGAGGAAGAAAAAATTAAGAAAAAATTAATATGTATATATACGAAACACTTTTTTTTTAACTTAAACAAAAGTACACTAAATAAGTGAAGATCACTTTTAATTATTTACATAAAATAATATTTTTCCACTAAATGAATATTTTTGTCAATATATCATTTTCTAATACATCGGAAATTTCAGAACAAGTAATACTTACATACTGAATTTTACGGTAAGTGATGCAGCTATATATATAAAGTGTCAACATTCAATCTCGATTTCTCACTTACATAAAAATCTTTAACACTTGGAAAAAATCCCTTTCAACTACTGCATTAGCTTCTCCGCAGCACAACATCAATTTAATAAGAATAAATACATGTTTATATGGAATGTGTTAATTTTTAAAGTGGAAAGTGGTGAAATATTTCTACCCACAGCTTTTATCAATTTAAAAAAAAATTCTATCATTGTTCTAGTTAATCAGAATTTCAATATACATTCAGCGTTCTAATTTCTTCAAACAGTCGCGTAACAGCCCACCCTGACAACTCTGAATAAAAAATAGCAGATTAATTTTAATATATTGAGAATGAGGACAAGTATGAGACACTTTTCAACGAAGGGCAGAACCTACAAAAGAAATACTGCCCTCTTTAAAGTTGGAAGATTAATTATTTTACTAAAGTTAAAAAAGCCCTTGCAACCCAAACACCCGTTACTTTAATCGAAACGTTATTCACTCAACGCATTTTGGAATCCTCTTTGCGATTTATTGTGAATAAATTGAAAGTTCCAGCCGAACCTCACGACCTTGACCCATCAGCCGCTGGTAATGGAAAGACGGAACTTTGCTCGGTATTCGCTTTTTTAGCGAAGTGATACGTTTTACATCCATTAGAATAACAAAACACGTGTTAGCGAAGAAATGTATTATTGACAATGATATTTATGGTATGTAGAAGATTATAAATTCAGATAAATCATCTCCGTCTTTTCACTCTCTTTTCACGGTTGTGGATAATTTGAATCAATATTTCAAACTTCACGTGAATCCAAACCGATTGGTTGAGGCACTGAAAAGAAAACATAAAAATATTCTCAATTGATTAAAAATTCGAAAACAATTTAACATTGGATGATAATCAATATGAATCAAAACTGCTTTAGAATTCACTTGTAAGACTGAGTAATAATTTCAAAATCACAAGAAATGCATTTGCTTCTTTTGCGAAGAAATTAATAAAAGATGATTTTTTTTTTAATTGAACTATATTTTCTTAAATATTCTTTTCTTTCAAAATCAGCAGGATATCTATAAATTGGAACTTTCTCATTTCATTATAAGTTGAAAATATGCCGTTTTATAACTGTTTTTCTTAATTTATAAATAATATGTTCAGGAAAGCCCGCAAGAAAGTTGTATATGAATATTTTGAAAATAAGCTATGTGGCCAGTAAGTCATTGTAATTTCTGACACCCAGCTGTGTTTACTGTGGTTAAATAAAGCACCCTAAACTAAAATAAAAGTACTTGTAAATGCAAATATCTTCAATAATGTTATAATGTAGTAATCTGAACCATATTAATTAACCATTTACGAAGTAAGAGAAAGGGAAAATGCATGCACATGAATTCTTAGTGTTTGTTGACATGTAAATCATTAATACAAAGAAGGAATTTCACAAAAATACATGCTCATTTATTGAAATGAATAAGATAATTTAAAAATGTTACTTGAAATAAAGAAATGCGTATGACCCCTTAATGCTCCATATATTAAATACATCAGGAATGGCCATATTAAAAACCATTCTTACACTCTAAAAATACTTCTGGTGTGACTTAGAAATCTTCTATTTAAAGGTGCTACTTAACCTGTAACGATAGTGGGTTAACAAACGAGATATTGAGCTTACAGAAAATGTATTATATTTTTAAATGCTATGTGAATCTGGATAATGTTTTCATTGGTGTAACTAGCGTTGAGGGGACTCTATATCAAAAATTTCTTCGGGGGCCCTTTTTTAGTTATGGGTGTCCTTTTAGTGGAACTGTAGTTACACATTTTGGGGCCTAGAATCATTGTTTGCAATACACGTTTCCCCCTTGAGTCTCGATATGATTTGCGCTCCATATCATGATACTATAAGACAAATATTTAACCCACAAATAAACAAACTATGTATTAGGCTAGAAAACAACTATCTATGCATCGTAAGTGCCAAAAAATATTGAATTGCCTAATTTAAGAATATTTCCATGCCGCATAATACTGTGCATTACGTCAAACATTTTTTAAAAAAAAAATATGAACATAAATTGTGTTTCCTCTGAATCAAATGCATACATATAATCAGAATTGAGACGTATATATCAAGCAAAACAAAACAACGTATTTGATGTCTGAGTATTCATGGAAGCATAAATTTATTACATGACAACCTGTTGTTCGACAGTTTTTATTCGTCATTAGAAAATATATCTGTCATTCACGACTGTAGTACTGTAAGTACGATGGCATAACTTTCACCCTTTAAAGATTTTACATGTTTATAATTCCGTGGAATCATCTGTTTTTTATTCTTTTCTTCAAGTTTTCCTGTTAAAAAGTTATCGAAATATAATCCACTGGGTACATTTAAAATGGCTCATTTATTATTTCTTTACTTCACGTTCAGATTTCTCTATAATGAATGCTGACTACATGCAGAGATAATTTACAAGACATATCACATAAATACGACTATTTCAGAGAAAAATCTACATAGTTACCATTTTCTACTCTTCATTATGTGAATATGCGGAAATTTGTTAATTAGTTCATATGAACATAATCATTTTTGTGGTTATCCCAGATAAACATGATCCATATTTTGTGGTTTTCTTTCCACAGTGAATTTCCTAATGATGAAACAAAAGTTTTAAATACTCAAGCTTTCACTTCTTTTGTCTCTTTATTTTCTCCCAAGAGTCATGTTGCTCTTTTGGTATTAGAAATAGTAGCTATCAAAAACACAGATTCCAGTACAGTTTGCATATATATTCCAAATTTGAAAAAATAGAACGTTTTTTGTACATTACCAGTAACTGTTCAGAATTATTTTTCCTCTGCATTTCTATCGCTTGACTCAAACCAATTGCTTACAAAATCTTAAAAACAAGGAAATCGATTCAAGCTATAAATGACAGAGCCAAAATTTGTCCCGTATTATTTGTCCTTTTCCCATTTCTTCTTATTTTTTACATTCCGGCAGTTGCAGCTTCACTGTGTTTGGAGTTTGTGTTTTTCTTATCCTTGGAGTATTTGAAACGTGTCTTGACAGTTGCTTGCTTGTCAGTTTCACACCAGCTGCTTTATTTCTCCTTATTGTTTTATTTCTCGTTACTGTTATTTTTATAAAAGAAAAACGAGTAATTTCTTTCTTTTGTATCTTATAAAAACTTTCATGACAGATGATGAGACTTTTTGCTCGTTTGTTTATTTTCTGTCTCACACAATAATGCATTGCACTCAGCGATTTTTATGTTGAAGAATTTCAAATCTGTTAGGCAACAAAACTCGAAATGCGTAAATTATATATCTATATCAGCACAATTTACAAAGCATTCCATTTAAAATAAATTTCTGCTTTCAACATCGTATAATATTTTTTGTTATTTTCTTCAGAAATATTGTCAATATTTATTTATTACCCGATTTTAAAAATTGTCCTATATGAGTATTGTGCGCTTAAAAATATTTCGAAACACAGTGTTAAACTGTCCTACATAATACTGACGTTTTTCATGAAAATACAGGCAAAAAATTGTGTATGCCATAAACAATTAAAAATTATTGCACTTATATACAAATATAGTTTTTTAAAGTAATCAAATTTCTTCTGTAAATTTAATGTACGTTGTATTTTACTAAAATTGGGTTTTACTGAAGTATTGGTACACATTTAAAATTAAATTGCTTGAAGTCAAATATATACTAGTATATTATGTGTTTGCACACACATACAATACAAACATTATTAATGCACATAGTGATATGCTCAACTTGAGGGACATATATTTACTTTTAAATAAAGAAAAGTGTTTTTGAAAACCATTAAACACTTAATGCAATTGTATTGTAAATATTGAACAAACTAATTAAAGGTAGGCTTAATAAAAGTAGAGTTAGAACAATTTTATGGCTCGTCAACCTGCCACATTTCTATTTAAAATATTGAGGGTCTTCGAATGGAATACAAATGGTAAAATTTCTAAGACTATTATTAATAAAAAATGTTACATCATACTTAATGATGCATTTGAAAAAAGCTTAGATGATATACTCAAATCATATATATACACAAGCCGTTACTCACCCGCTTTACTGGGAATTTCACGATGTTGTATAAGTATGTACTGTTTACATATAAAGTTGAACCTGTTTTTGTGCTCTAGATAGGAACCACATAAAAATAAACGCGCAGAAAATATTCAAAAATTTCTTAATTCTTACATATAACAAACTAATTCGTGGAAATGCTACAAAAAAAGTTTTTTATACGGTAGGTAGGGACCGCATAAAAAGTCGCATTTATAAAATATGCCAATTATTTACGAAATTTATTTAAGAATACTTCCATAACGAAATAAATATTTAAATATTACACATGAAATTTTTAAAAACATTTAGTTTCTCATTGTATACACGGATAAGATTTAAACAATGCACATACATAATTCACTGCTACTATTGTTAATCCAAAGTCCTGTAATAAATAAGTTCAAAATCACTTTCGTCTCTTTATGTTACAATTTCAATTGTTTTATTTTTTAGGCAACATAAAGTAAAAAGTAAGTTTTTGTCCAAAGGTCGGGTGGTCAGTTGCTTGTAAACATAACGATAACCATATATACATTATTGAAGCCCTTTTTGGAATTGTATACTACTTTCTTAAAATTGGTACCTATTTTAAGAAAATGTTTTTTCCAATTTGTTGGAAAGCTTGATTCCAGCATATTTTTATTCGCTCTCAAAGAATCCGGTTCCCCTCTTGTCTGTCTTCATAACCCATCAAATTATTGATAATGTCACTGTAATTGAAAGTTTCGTCTTGAACGAATTGCGAGCTAATGGAGCGTTGAGAGAAAGAAACTGAATGCGCATTGTTGGGACTGTTTATAACAAATGAGCAGAGCGTCTTGAAGTGCCTACATTTCAGTGGCATAATGTACTACAACCCCGCATCACGGGTTGGGGGTGGAACTCAAGGGGCCCAAGGCCTGACTAACGCCAGATATGTATTTACCCAGTTTATAAAACATTAAATGTAAATCCTAACTTTCAGGGGGCGGGAATCCTAACATTCTCACTTAAATCACTGGTAAATAGACAGAAAATACACTCTATAACAAAAGAAGAACGTGCCTTACAATAGTCGCATATGATGTGTAACATCTGACATGTAATCATCGTAAATACGCAATTGTTACTTAAATCTGAAAAAAAATGAATCGAGTATGATTAGAAATAATTTTCTATCGAATAGTTATATTTTTAATGAAAATTGTATTTATTTATCACAAGGAGTAATGCAACGTTTTATCAAAAATATTTTTTCTTGTTGAATTTGGGGAAGAGTGGATGCAATAGACTTGAAAAAGGACAAACAGGGATTTTGGTGGCCATATACATTTCCCGTAATCAAAAGGTTCAAAACATTAAAGATTCCCTGCATTTTGTATTTTTACTATATACTGAAGATTGTTCTCCTCTTTTAAAGACAAACTATCACTCTATTTCTATGATTTTGAGTGTGATTGAATCAAGTGTGATTGAATTGAGTCTTAAATCGAGTATGATTGGAAATAATTTTCTATTGAATAATTATATCTTTATTGAAAATTTTATTTAGGAGTTTTTTAGTCGAGAAAACTTTTTTAATCACAATTAAAAATTTTACATTGACAGCGACAGGAATTAACCTTAAAGTATGAAAAAAATACGCACTATAAAATATTTATTCGAATAGTTTCATATTACTTATTCGTATTTAATTAAGAATGTTGAACTTTGCAAGATGCTTTCTGTTGCATTGCGATTTAGGATACTTTCTAAAGACGGGAAAAAATGATTGACGCAGAATTGGAGTTCATTACGAGCAACTGTTTGAGTTTGAAAGAGATCGTATCATTGAATTGAAGTAGACAGTCTAGGCAAATTGGAGAATTGCTCGTCATATGGGTCGAAGCGATGCGACCATTTGAAGATGCTGACAAGAATGGCGGAACAGTAGAAGATTTCAGCGTCATGATGATAGCGATCGACCTAGGACCACAGCAGATCGGGAAGACCGATCGACTGTCAGATCAACTGTCACATCGCCTGATTCCTCGTTATCAACCATCAGATGTTCGATCCACACGTGAGTGCTCCTCATGACCATGTACAGATCTCTGATAGAACGGAATCTACAATCGTACCAATCGCTATGCCAACCACCATTTACGCCCACACACGCCTACTAGATTAAGGTGGTGTTTCGTTCGATCAGGCTGAAATCATGCCTACGGGGGACGTATAGCGAAAATTCTCACTTCCTACTATGGCTTGGCAATCAACGAGACATGTCTGGAGACCCCCAAAGCAGCGTGCTGATACTGCTTTCACTATTACACCCCACAGAGGCCCTCAACTTTGAGTTATGGTCTAGAGTACTATTTCTTTTGACAACCGGACTCCTTTGGTCCTCGTTAGAGGCACACTTACAGCCCAACGTTGCATCGACGACATTCTGATATCTGTTTTGCGACCGTTCCTTTTGCAGTACGTTGGACTTGTTTTTCAGAAGATAACGCCTGGTCACACGCGGCAAGTGTGATATGGTGGGAAGGCGACTGCAATTACCAGGAAATTTTGATGATCTTTCCCAATGCTTGGAGCAAATTTAGTAAGAAATATCATAGGAAACCGTCAGAGCGCATTATCATTCTATGCCATGTCGTGTGGCAGCTTGCATTCTTGGATAAGAGTCAACACCTTATTGAGCTCGTTACTTTGTATCTATGTAACTCTGAAATAAATAATTCAATTTTTCTGAAATTTTAGTCATTTTCTATTCCGTACATATCCTGTTTACCCACCGATTTTTGTCTTTATCGGACTACTCGTTCTTGGAGTCTTGTTTTTTTTTGTTGTAGAGTGTACTACAGTGGCTCCAAAGCTATTGAGTCCAGCCACGGGGGGCAGGACTCAAGCGGCTCAATGCTTGACTTACTCTAAATACGTATTTACAAAATTTATAAAATATTAAACGTGAAACCGGTCCTTTAGGGAGAGGGGGTCCTAATATTCTCCATTACGCCACTGGTAAATATATATAAAACATTATAGTGGCGTCAAAGGCATTGACATTCATACACCGCATAAAAAAAGGATCGCACATAAAAAATTGCACAAAAATCACACAAAAAAATCGCAAAAAAAAAGACCGCACATAAACATGTTCTATTGTATATAAATTACTGATAACTAGTACTAAGGATTCAATTGTATTGAAAAATATATTTTTAGCTGTAACTCGTGGTACTTGATATAAAAAGAACAGAACTTACAATTCATAATTTCTAATAATATATAAAATAGAAGTAAGAAATTTTATGAACTTAGTTAACCCAATAATCAGGTGGATTTCCGCAAAAGCAAATTTTAGTGATCTCTACTCCAAAAAATAAACATGCGAGCTAAATTTAAATTCTAAATCTAATAGAGGAGAAGCGGAATTTTTATCATCAATGCGCCCTTAACCCCAATAAGAGTATTTTAGCGGGTTTCAATTCAATAAAAGAAACATGCAAACCAAATTTTATTATTATAGTAAGAATAGTTCAAAAACGGCAATTTTGTATATCAATACACCCAATTAAATCGCCTGCTTCACCTTGGATTTCATTTCAGAAAATATATTCTTAGTGGAACTTTATTCAACTAAAGAAACGTGCATCATAAATTTCACATAAATGTGTTAAACTATTCAAAAACAGGAATTTATCCATAACTATCCTTGGACTCTCACAACCCTTTTCCTTGAGGGTTGGGTTTTTACAAACATTTTTGTTTGAGGAATTTTATTCCATGAAAGGAGCATACCTTCTACTATCCAAGCATGTGGGTCAAACAGTTTAAAACCGGAACTTTTTACCAATTACGTCCATTAATACCCCTAAGAGCCCATTGGGAGTCCATTTCCCAAAACCCTATTTTACAACGGATTTCTACTCCATGACAGGAATTTCTTTAGAAATTTCAAAACCGTACGTCTAATAGTTTAAAAATGGAATTAATTATGTAAAACGCCTTTTAGGCCCCGCAGCATCACTAGGGAATCGATTTTCCCAAAACCCGCTTTGTAGCGGATCTCTGCTCTATGAAGGGTATCTGCTTCACAAATTTTAAGACTGTACATCTATTAGTTTAATAATGGAACTAATTATCTATAACGCCCTTGAGCTCATTGGACCGAATCGTAAATCTAAACCATTCTCGAAATCACTGGAACAAACACAAAAAATTTCATCAAAATCGGTTCAGCCGTTTAGGAGGAGTTTAGTGACATACACACGCACAGGAGATTTATATATGTATATAAAGAAATAAAGATAGAGTGGTTATATAAGGAAGTCTTTATTTTTGTGTGTGGAAAATAAATACTTATTTATTAATCATATTTAATAATTACTTACTTTAAAAAATATTATAAATTTGTGTTACCATCGCAAAAGTTCTCAAAAAAATATATTTTGCGACTATCATTCAATTCCTACTATTAATTTACACTCTCTATACATTTATTTATTTATTTATCTTGGTGGAATTTTCAATCTTCAATAAAATACATTTTAAAGCGCTCAATTGAGCTGAAATTTTATACGCACGATTATTTAGAATGCCAATTCTATAATTTATTTATAATTAATAAAAATTTATTTATTAAAAATAATTATTTAAATAATTACAAATACCGCCACGTTAGCGACTTAGCGACAATTTTGGCGATTTGTCTCAAAACTTGAAAATATTTTTTGTCACGTTTTAAAGCATTCAGTTGAAGTGAAATTTTATATACACGATTATTTTGGATTACAATACGATACTTTAATGATAATTAATCAAAAATAATTACCATTTAATGCCATGGTTCTGCCATATGTATATACATATTTATATTAATTGTAGCTATTTAATAAACAGTCGCTAAAATAAAATTTTCTTTGATCTAAGTAGAAATTGACTTAATTTTTTTCTATAATACTTGTTTTTATTAGAGTCTATGATTAGTACAGGTTAGAAAAAATGCAGTATTTATGCTAGTCTTTTTTCCTTAAATATGTTTATAACTACACATAATTAATTTATAAGAAATTGGTGTCTTAATGAAAAAAAATTATTTGTAATTATTAATGAAAACTTTAATTTAATTGGAAAAATTTAAATATTTGAAGTAGCCCATTCTGACTCTTAATTATGAGCACTTAATGAGTAAAGTGTGCTATGCATGCAATTTTTTTCATACGGGTAATAGTGGAAAGAAAGAATTTCCTCCCTGGTAGTACCATAAATGATAAGAGAAATATTAATAGCTTCGGTGAGCAAAGAACAAACATTATCCGTGTAATCTAATTTATGAAATTACGCACATTCATTCAGGATCACGGACACTAATTATTTCAAAAATATCAGAATTTATGACTTAGACCGTGATAGAATTTTTCTTAATTTCTGTCTGAGTACAATTTTGATTAATCTGGGGAACTCCTTTGGGCTTAGCTTTCTCAAATTTGTTTTATTTCCTTCTTAAATTAATTTAAGATGATATATTAAAAAAGAGGAAATGTGATTCCAGTTTTCACTAGTGTCCTATGTTATGGCATCACTCCATCGATAGTTTACTCATTTCTCAATTACAACACAGTTTCTTGTGGACTAGTATCTATTTATTACTTACAACTTCTTTTTACATTCACATCGAAATTGCTGGGCATGTGATATTGGGCTTGTGAAAACATTCCGCGCGGAATTGTTATGTTAACACATTCAATACGTGTCATGGTTTTTGACACAATATTATTATATTAAATTGAACATTATTAAAATAATTATAAATCAGAAATAATTCACTAAAATATACAAAATACTAAAAGGTTAAATAAAATTAACTTAAAAAATAAGTAAAATCCTGTTGTCTTTTGACTAGACTATATTGAGTCTTGATCGTTACAACCCTAAATTTATTATCCTTTCCAGTTACTACCTCAATCAATCTGCACATTAGCCATTTCTTGACTGCTATGAGTTATACTGTTTAATATGGACTAAATCACCCACTCTAGCGTTATTTTTTTCAAATTCCCGCTTAGATGATTACTTAACTAATTATTACTCCACCTTTTCCATATAGACTGCACAATTTTGGTTAATCTCTGATATATGTTTAATCTATTAGCTTCTATGTGTATTATATTTGGTTCACTAATGGAAGTAATTGGTATTCCAATAAAAAAGTGTGCTGACGTCAAACCGACAAATCATCTATATCCATTGACAAAGACGTAAAGGGACGGAATTCAAAATTAACTCAATTTGAGTGATAATGGTTAGAAATAAGAAATCAGCCAATTCAGGATCAGTATTTATCACTAACTTGTACAATCACTTAAGTTCGGTATTAACTCCTATAAATTTTTACCATTATCAGAAAATATTATAGATGGTATTCCTCTTCTAGTAATAAATCTCTTTAATGAGACAATAAATCCATGAGTTGTTAAATCCGACCTATTTCAAAATGTACAGCTTTAGTGACAAAACACACAAAAATTGAAACGTATGTCTTTTACAAACTACATCTACGCTAACTGTTGCTCTTGATCCAAAAAGGGCCAATAAAGTCAACTCCACGGCAATTTGTTCATAAAATGTAGGTTTCACTTTACAATATACACGCCAATCACGTACTATTTTCCTACATACATTACGTCCTCTAAGAGGCCAAAATCTCTGCCTCACTTGATACAGTAAGGCCTGTGGATCTAGGTTAAAGTATTTTAAATGACAATATTCTACAATTAAATTCGTTAATTTATGGTTGTAAGGTAATATTATAGGAAATTTGCATTCAAAGTTCAAATCACTATTACACACAAAGTCTACCACCAACTCTCAAAACACCATCTTGATCGAAGAAAGGATTTAAACTTTTTATTACACTTTCTGCAGACACTCTATTATTTTCTTTCAAACTATTTATATCCATATTGAGAACTCTTGTAGTTGCACAATCCTGATTAAGGTAATCTTCTGGACATCTAAAGGTCATCTCGTTTTTTCTCCTCTGCAATTTCTTCTATGAACCAAAAAATAAAACTTAACATTCGAATTATTTTAGTGTACTTATTACTTATATTGATTTTGAAAAAAAAAACATTCCTCTTGTGTGACTTCCAGGACACTCCTAATATCTTGGTTTCAATTGGATTCTTGAACTCATAATCACCGATGGGTGTTTAATGCCAGTTCCGGACGGCTACTTCCTCCTTTTTGCAAAATGCCTGGAAGTTGATTCTGCAAAGCCTTGGCTTCCATTAAAGACGCAGCGCCGCAAAGAACGTCGTCCATATAAACATTATCTCTAAGAACAGGTGCAGCCAAAGGAAAGCTCTTCTCTTCATCTCTCGATAACTGCAGTAAAGTTATCATTGCTAAAAAAGAAGCACTCACCGTGCCATATGTGACTGTTTTCATCTCAAAGGTTTTCACCGGATCCTCTGGACTTTCTTTCCGCAAAATTATGAGCAACCGCAGTTAGCTCTCATGGATAAGTATCATTCGGTACATCATCTTCACATCTGCCGTGAGGCATAAGGGATGCTCCCTAAATTTAATCATAACTGTAAACACGTCATTTTGAACCAGTCCTCCATTATATTGTATGGAATTCAAAGATAATCCATTACTTGTAGGATTGATAGCATTAAAGACTACCCTCAGCTTGTCTCTCTCTCACGTTGTGCTCTTTTCTGGCCTAAGGATGCCATGGTGTGGCATATAATAGGCAGTTTCTGAGTTATCATCCAACTCCCGACTAAACCTATCTGGCTTGTACGAATTTACACATATTTTAATATTGATATAATTAGTCAGTTCTTGATCAATTGATTTAATTATCTGATAGGCAACAATTAATTGGGATAACTGAATAAATCCACTAACGTTTCTTAATTTACAATATTAATCAAACATTGCTTCAATTCTAGAAGCAAACTGAACATAATTTCCATTCGCTAGTTTTTGGGACCTTCGAAACTGATTAAGTAATACTCGAGGTGTTGGTTGAAATTGTTTTAACACTAACTGCTTGATTTTTTCATAATTATCCAGTTCATCTTTTTAACATAAATCATTAAATGCCCCACCTTTTCTCCCAACATATGCAATAAAATTTCTGCTTTAAATTTATTTTCCCCATTTTTGTCTTAAAAGCTTTTTCTAAAGATTGAAAAAATAAATTAAAGGATTCTTTATTAGAAGGGACAGGTATTGTTAGAGTTTTAATACTTTTAATTAATTTTTGAAAATCAGATGGGACAGATTCGAAATGCTTAATTTTACCCTGCGCTAGGAGAAATTTACATCTAGCATTAGTTAACCCAAGTTCTTTCCTTATAACTGTTCTAATTTAATTTTTTCAAACTCAATCTTAGCGTTTTCAAACTCTTATTTAAATTTTACTTGTTCAATTTTAGCGTTCTTTTCCGCCAAGCACCATCAATTACACTTTGCAGAAACTCCTTTTCAGTCTCAAAGATTTCACTACTCTCAATTATTATTTTAATACTGGGAATACTTACTACTTTTTGGATTCTGGGCTATATCTGAACCCAACTACTCGGTGACAAGCAAAAGCTCGTTCAATTTAGGGCTTTTAACTGTCGACATTTTAACACATAACATTAATTTGATATCAAAGTAAGAAACAAGGAAATCGCTTCTACTTCGAAGGGTGATTTGCACTGGACTCTCAGAGCACAGAAATATCCTTTTTGAAGTAACTTTCACTGAAGAAACTAAATTTTCAATTTCATTTTATGGTACACAATTCTCAGACACAAATTTCTCTCATCACCAAACGCTGTTCTTCACCGGATTGCACCGGTCCAATATTACGACTCACTCCGTCGATACATTAAATACTCATTACTCAATCACAACACAGTTTCTTGTGGACTAGTATCAATTTATTACTCAAAACTTCTTTTTACATTCACATCGGAATTGCTTGGCATGCGCAAGTCAGGCAGCGCGATTGGGTTTGCGCAAATACCTACATTTTGCGAACCGTACTATTTGTAATACGTAGTGAAATTATAAAGATTACAATGAATTCACCTTTAAATTCCATCAGGATTTATAGGAAAAAATAACATTCCAAAATCTTTCATCAATGTTTAATCAAAGAATCACTGATATGTTATTGCCAAAATAAGCTATATATATATATATATATATATATATATATATATATATATATATATATATATATATATATATATATATATATAGCTACACTCCCAATTTCACCTTTTTTTTACACAGGTGTGAATTTATGGTGTATTGAGCGAAAAAGAAAAGGAATAAATATAAGTAAATACTTCTCTGAAATAAGACAATTTTCCGCAAACACTGTCAAGCGCATTTTTTTTTCATTCCTAATCCTCCGGAATGGTTTTACTGAATGAAACGCAAAGAGAAGATCATATTTTAGAAAGACATATGTTTACGACGGTTGCGGTTAAGGTGTTAATTTATAGAGAAAAATCGCACCTCTTTAACATCTTAAAATTCATGCAGACGAGCACAAGAATTGGCATTCCATTAGAAACAATTTTGTAATAGTAATTCGGTACTTGCATACTGCACAGTTAATTGGATTCGTCAAATCAAGAGATATTGCTGAATGTCACGATATGCAGCCAATAGCGGTAGCTGTTCTTGCACATGTTTGAACGCAATAATAATAATAAAAATACCAGCATTTTGACAACATTTTTGTAATGAGCGATGCTTTTATATCCGTCGAGATTAATTTGACGTCATAATGTTTAAGTCATGGTAGTTCTTATTCAAAAGCTGAATTTTATAAAGTCGAAATTTTTCTAAACTTGGAGAATTTCACAAAATTAAATGCAGACTTAAGAATTTAGAATCGAAAGTGGCGAAAACAGTTTTACTTCACGTATAATTATACAAAAGAATTTTTACATTTTTCCAAATGGAAAATGTCAGTGAAGCATATATTATAGAAACCAATTCTCATTTCACATTGTGATGGGTAATCGTTTATTATTGAACCATTATCTACTAAAGGTAACTGATCCATTCAACCAAATTGTATTAATTCCGAATTTTACAAAAGTCACTTTCAACGTTTGACTAACCCTTAACGAAGTTGGTACATATCCTAAACTTAAATGTCTCTGATACGTTACTGGCTAAATGGTGAGATATATTTTGAGTGATTAATTATGTATTTCTCCTTCTATATCTTTGAGTTTCAGAAGAGTTAATAAAAATGGTTATTAAGCATCGGTAATTCACTATAAATATGATGATATATTCTTCAAACAAAATTAAAAGGTTAAATGAATGTTAGCCCCTATTCAGCAACATCACAAACTAAATTTTAAATTGTAGAAGGTGCCCATGTATTTATTAAAGATGTATGTATACATGAAAGCAAGGGATTCTGTTAATATTTTATTAAGTCTTTTACAGGGCAAGGTCTTCGATGTAAGATGTTAAATAAAAACATCGGTTAAAAATTCGGTAACTTTAGATTTACTTAGCAAATCTGTCCAACCTGTTCTCGCATAGTTTATTATCATCCACCAGTTTAATTTTTTTATACTTCCACTTTTCTTAATTAGCCTGTTAATTTTATATATTCATAAACTTAATTTTGTTAAAATCTTCTTTTAATGGTATGCGTTTAAGCGCATTTAAGCTGAAGAAGTAGGATTTATACAGTGCAATTCCCTTTGTTTGCCAATTTTTAATCATGGGCTGTTCTATTGAAAGTTTCCTAACGAATAATTAATTTATACAAGATTAAATGTCTTGATATTTGTAAAATGATCAGTTTGCAGTGAGAATAATATTCCATTTATATTAATCATAATTATTTGTTTGCTAAAAAAATAAAAAAATATTTATATTAATTATATTAGGTGCTAAATATTCAACTGAGAGGCCGAACAGCTACTAGCATTAGGGGCTTTTAACGCATTTAGACAATCTAAATTTATTAGTTAAAAAAAGTTAAAAGGATAAAACTCTTAGAGATGCATTTATCCAAAAAAGTAATGTTTACTCACAATAGTATAAAAAAAGAAAAATACCGAATTTTTATTTATCATACTTATACAGGAAATATAAACCTCTTAATTTACAGGTGCAAACATATGTAGAGGTAAAAAATGTAATACCATAATTAAACGATTACACTGAAATAATTAAAATATCACTATTCTTATCATACTCTAATTAAATAAAATATCATTTCATTCCCACGAATTAATCATGCATTTCTTTGAAACAACCGAAATCATTCATTACACAAATATTTTATTTTTATTATCTATGCAGACGCGTGTAAACAGCAAATAGAAAACTCATTTAACTATCGTAATTCCTATTAGTCAAGATTTCTAAAAAAAAAAAAAAAAATAAGTAATTATGACGAAAAGAGAATGAAAGAGAGTAAATTAGAAGGAATTTGATTTAAAAAAGAACACCTATATATATGAGTGTGTGTGTGTTTACTGAAGTATTACAACCAGTTGTTCTGTCTAAATGTTGCCGAAATATTTTTCCCATAGAAATACAATTCTAAAAGCCTAAGAGGATTACTCTATAGCTGAAAAAATTAAAATAATTTAAGAATTAGTTTAGATAATTAATAAGGATTGTACTCACTATATCCCAATAATATCCGGATTATTATACAAAAACTTATTTTCGGGGTTAGATACATAATGCTGCAGCTTATCCAAAATTAAAAAAGGTTAGTTTTTATCTTCAGACTTTCTTTGAATCAGATTTAGAACTATTAAAAACAAAAAAAAAAAAATCAATTATAATTTTATGTAATGTTACTAAAATTTATCCTATTTTATTAATTTATATTATTATTATTAATTTATATTATTTTACTAATGCAACTAAATCATTCAATACTTGTAAATTCATTGCAGTAATTTTGTTTACACGTAAACATCCCTGATAAGTTATTTGAACACAATAAATTTGTATGTAATTTATTTCTACTTAGGTATTAATCTTTAACATACAAACCACCTCTAGGTTAGATAATTACTTATTATTTTAAACTTTTTATCCGTACTTTCATGCTATCAATATTGAGTATATCGGTTTTCATGTTTATGTGACTCTTCGCTTTTTTATGTAAGAAGAGATAATCACGAAATCAGAGGTCTTAGATTTTAACTTAAAGCTTCTAACTCACCGCTTAATTTTTTTAATGGATAATTATAAGAATGTGTAAAGGAAAAGAAAAATTAACATCTGCGTTGACGCAAATAATTACATTTAATCACGCACTGTTCCGATAAATCTAATTTTATACATAAAAATGCACCGAAAATAGTAAATGACTGATGCACCAAGAAGTTGTCGAAAAAAAAGTTTTGTATTCAGTCAAATTAGGTTAGGATATGTAAATGTAATCAGTGACAAAATAACTGCTTAGTTGGAATTCTACAATTTTGTAGTCAAAGTTTCAGACATAAAACTGAGAAATTCCAGCACTAAGATTTAATTTCTACGGTAAAGCATTTCGGTCTATTAATATGGACTATACATATGCCTCGATGATGGTTTCGAGGATAGTTTACGCAAATTTCACTGTTTTAAAGAGACCGAGTAATGGAACTAAAGTAAACAGGGTAGGCCAAATCGTAGGAGTACTTGACATTTGGTTTATAGAAATGCGATTATGGGATAATGAGGATGGAAATGGGTGAAAGTGTCAATAAGTTAACGGTAAGCAGAAAGCGACGATAAATTTCGATGACGAAGGGATTGTCTGAACAGCATGCATGCCCTTTGAATGAATTCCACATGATCAAGTTTCGACATATTAGGTTACTATCATACACTCATCGTCAAAACATTTATGACCCAATACATGAAACGAATGCTTAGATCGCGTGTGCCACTTTGATTGCGGCCGCTTTATTTTCTTGCCATTAAACACGTTAGCAATAGCTAGCATTCGTAGTTCCGTAGTAAAGAACGTAATTATTTTATGTGAGGAAATTTCGCTTCGAATTGAACAAAAATGGCCAAGGATTTGTGTATAGATGTCTCGGTCAGCTGTGAGATACTTACTGTACTATTGTCTCCACAACACAGCCCGAGAATAAGGAGTCATAGTAAGTTCAAACATTTTACATTTGCTAATTAATCCCTTATTTTTTATCTATGATATGGTGATATTTCACTTATTTTTATGTCTCGCTGCGCATTTTCGGTAAACAAATCCCTATAGTTATAAATTTCTCAACCCCACATAGCACACAACCGTTATTGGTTTTCGTCCTATTCATGGGCATTACTTTTAGGTTAGTGAGTGCATTTTAAATTTCTGTCTTTTAACCTATTAAAGTAAATAGTTGGCTATTGTTACATAAGCTGAATGAGCATAATACTTTTTTAGCACTTGGCAACCAAAGGACAAATTCATTATGCAAAGAAATGGAGGATTTGTGTATTTCTAAAATTTAAAATTTTAATGAGGGTTAATAGTCTATTGAATGCAATATTAGTTTTCATTAAAGGCAAATGCCTAAGTGCATACGAATATTTATGTCAAAAAAAAAAGGTAAATTTTAAAATGCCTTCTCAGCTTATGTTATTGTTGTTGTCGTGTGTTTATTACTAGGATATATACGAAAGACGCGAGAAAGATGAACAGAAACATATAACAAAAACACAGAAGAATACAGATTTATTACAAATGATAATCCCAGCACATAACAAGAAGAGGTGCGCTGCTTTTCCTTTCGAGACGGGAATCCATTTTAGGCGAAAGACCGACTTCTTTCCCGAAGAAGACACAACCAAGTCTTACTTAGGATTCGAACCCAAACCTACTCGGTTTGCAAGCCGAGTGTCATAGCCACGATACTGGCTGGGGGACACTTATGTTATTAGCTGAAAAATATGATCCCAAACTCTAAGGTATTTCGCAATAGCGGTACTCAAAATAAACGTTTTATTTCTGAAAATGTAAATTCTCGTCCCAGTTGAGTTATCTTTCGAAACCATAGTTACTTATATACCCTTTTAGAAGCTTTCTTTTAAAACACATAAGTGAAATTTAAAAAGATAAATTTTAAATTCTTTTGAGAAGCTAATGAACCGATAAAATTAAATTACAAAATGCTGTTTAGAGACTTTTGGCCTCAATGGCATCCAATTGTCATTAAATGTGAACATATAATTGCTAATGTGAAATAGATCAATTTATCAATAGTCATTTATTATACTTTTTTCAACACATCCGTTAGAACGACTGACTGTGAGATCAAAAATGGTTAATGTCTTACTGCTTTGATTTAAATCGCGTTTTCAGTACAAACTGCATATTAAAATGTATTAAGTCATTTGAAAAACAAAATTTACGCTGAAGGCTAAAAAATAGTAAACAGAAACCAGTATAAAGTATATTGCATACATCGCAAGCCTTAACTACCACACCTATTTAAGTGTACACTTTAATATATTTTGGAATGCATGCCATCTACAACTATGAACTATTAAAATACTTATTTGGATTATAATTTAGACTGTAAATACTAATTTTATATTAATAGCATTATCGACTAATTAATTAGTACGAAATGTCGTTAAATTCCGGAATAATATGTAACACACACGCACACACACACATATATATATATATATGTATAAATTAAATATTTTGAAACCTTGCATTAATGGAGTTTTTAGTATTATACGAACAATGTAAGCTTTGACCTCGAAAGTGTGTATCCATTTATTAGTCAGAAACTTGCAACTTTAATTAAATTATTAGGTTTAAAATATTTATAACATAATACTTTCAAGACATTTAAGGTATTGCCACATGGATCATCTCTATGAAAAATCCTCTCCGCTCTTGAGGATTAAATTCTATAATATAAAGTGCAGCTAAGCTTTCTTAATTTATCGTGCAAACATTGCGAAAGTATATATAATTTTAAATAAAATATTTAAGTTTGGCTTTGTGTTTCAAAAATCAAAGAAAATATGAAGTTTAGAAAATTTCAAGAACATCTGTTGTTCAAAAGAAAAAGTTATCTTACAAAAATACGAAATATTAATCATTTTATATATGAAAGTCTTCATTGAAATAGCATTAGTAATGTGTTTGATTTTCTCCTCAACATATATAAGTATTTTTAATTCAAAACAGTTTAATACATAAGACGGAATCAGCAAACATATTAAATGAAAGTGCAAAGAGTTTAAAAATAAGAATATATGTAAACGCTTTTTTGCAAAAAAATCAAAACACCATGAAGTTGTCCAATTGTTGTAAAATTTTGCATTCATATACATCATGGTTGGAAAAGAATACTATAAAATTTTCAAGATCAATGAACTTGAATTGCGGTCGTAGCGAGTATTTCTGCTGATCAACAAGAAAAGTATAAAACCAGTAATAAACGTGGGACATTTATTTTTTCGTTTTCACCTTTGTGTTTCTCTAGAGCAAAAATCAATGATGTCATCACGATGTTTTCAAATACCTTGTGATGTACCTCCCCTTGGAAGTACATCCCTCGAAGTATCAGCGTGAGCTAGAGGTGTAGGGTTTGCGAAAGAACTCAGATCAAACATTATCTTAATATGACTTTATTAAGATATTCAACTTAAACTTTGAACAAATATAATATAAATAATTAATTAGAGAATCTAAGATGACGCAATACGCAACACACAATATAAATCAGACCAATCTCAATACTCGAACCGCCTAATCTTCAAATATAATAATAAGTAATCAATCCTACCTTATATTATTCTGTAATAAACTTGTCTTTATCTACAGTGGTATGTAGCTTGCCGTTTAACTTCTAATCGATCACCAATATGTTTATACACGACACGTAGAACTTAAATCTTGAACGACGAACTTCAATAATCATCCACTGCCACAATTCACGTCAATTGTCTAACATTCCTTTGCATTACCATTACATTGTCATTACATTTACTCTAAGATCCTATATTTATCCTATATTACTTGAATCTCTTCACTTCTCGTTTCTTGGATTTGGTTGGAAAAGAGTTGCTATTAATTCTGGCCCAAAGAACCCAAAGGACTTGTTAAAGAAAAGACGCGTAAGACGTCACAGCCTTATAGACAACTGGATGACTTCGAACTTGGTCGCATTGTTGGGATATGTGAAGCTGGGTGGACTTAACGAACATTAGGTCGTCCCCTGAAAAGTACAGACACAGCTATGCAAAGGTGCTAGCAGCAGTGTTTGCTGCGAGGAACTTATCGACGAAAGGAAGGCTGTGGCCAAGATGCATAAATGCGCGTCAATAATGGATGGTTGTTCGAAAGGCACGAATTGCTCCAGCGGTATAATTTTCTACTATAAAACGTAAAACATCCACTTCACTACCCACCCTGGCACCTTCCAATATTTCCTGGCACTTGGCTGAGGTGGTGTTACACTCACACCGGCCCTTAAGATGTATGCAATTTACCACACATCATCAGCGGAATCGACTGCAGTGTGGTCACAGCCGAACATCATCGTTTTCAGAAATCTAGCATCACATAGTGTTCGGCGATGAATCCCACTTTACTTTTGAAGGAGAGGGTAATCGCCTTCGTGTTTGCACAGATGGGACTAATTGTCTCAATCAACCTTTGTTTTATAAATGCATGCAGCTATAACCCCTGGTTTGAGAGTTTGCAATCCTATTCCATACGTCGGCGAATCATCGCTAGTAATCCTCCATACATAAGTAATTACTGTACGAAATGTTGTTACCATCCTGCAGCCTGTTGTATTACCACTTGCCAACAAGATAATGTCAGACCCTATACCATTTGCATGTCTTTGCACTACCTTCGTGTCGTTAATACTATTCCTTGGCCAGCCAGGTTATCAGACCTTTCACCAATCAAACATTTTTGGGACATGGTGTGGTGTCAGATTCGGGCACCCCTTAATGTCGCAGATCTGTAGCTGTAACTAGTGAATGCCTTTCAGAATGTATTGCAGGATAACATTAAGAACCTCTGTCAACGTTTGCTGAAGTGTATACAATCATGTATCTCCACCACGGGCAGTTCCACCAACACTGATTTCAACATTCAAGCTGTAATTGTGAGCCATAGATGAGTCCTATGGCCTTGTTTTTTACAAGCTTTTATTTAACTTGCAATGTAAAATGTTCGCGTGGAATCTTGCAACTCAATTTTGAAGCTGATCTTTTCAACCGATTGAGCTGAAAATTTGTACGCACGTTTAGTTTGGATGACAATGCATGTTTTGACCATTTACATTCCAATATTGCAATTAGTTAAAAAGTAATTAATTACAGTAATTTATTCTGGTGGAATCAATCAATTCAATTTTGAAGCTGGTGCCTTCAACCTATTGAGCTGAAATTTTGTAAACAAGTTTAGTTTGGAAGAAAATGCATGTTTTGATTATTTATAATCCAATATATCATTTAGTTAAAAATATATTAATTAAATTAATTTGTTCGTGTGGAATCTTGCAACTCAATTTTGAAGCTGATGTCTTCAACCGAGTGAGTTGAAAAATTTTGTATACAAGAGAGTTTAGTTTGGATGACAATGCATGTTTTGTACATATATATTCCAAGATCGCAATCAGTTAAAAATACCCATGTTAGAAGCTTACTTTACCACTTTCTTCTACCACTTGTGGCCTAGAGGTTAGAGAAGCTGACTTCAAAGGAATTACCCAGGGATACGATTCCCGGTATCTCGCAGTTTTTAAATTTACTTTAAATCACTTTAATTTTCATTCCAAAATTATTTATCTTGAACAAATTTAAATTTCCGCGTTCTTTATTAATTGTTTACACACACACAAGCTTTTTTTCACTTTCAATTTAAAATGTTCGGGTGGAATCTTGCTACTCAATTTTGAAGCTGATGTCTTCAACCGATTGAGCTGACATTTTGTATACACGTTTAGTTTGGATGGCAATGCACATGTTTTGACGATTTATATTCCGATTACGAACTACATACTATAACGATCTTGTTTGGGTGTTAAGGCGAGCATGTTTACAATAACACAGGTGTCGACCAAAGGCGTAGCTCAGATGGTAGAGCCCTTCTTTAACATGCGAGAGGTTCGGGGATCGATACCCCGCCCCTCCTATTGTTACTCTTTCGTATAAAATATTTTTTGAAATTCGTGTAATTTGGTACAACGAGATATATTTTACAATACTTCCACTCCGCATACGTAAAAATAATGTTATAGTTTTACTGTTCTACAGGGAACACTGAGAGAAAGACAGATCTTTGAAACTATTTACTTTTGAACATTATAAGATATCTATTTATTCGATTCTAGTTTCTTCCTTAACAGTTACAACTAACCTAGTTACTGTAACGATCTTCTTCAAGGGTTAAGGTGAGCATGTTTACAATATAACACAGGTGTCGACCAGGATCGTAGATCAGATGGTAGAGTGCTGGCTTAGCAGGGATAGATACCTTGCGCCTCCAATTATAATTTTTTTCGTTTCGTGTAAAATATTTGATTTGTACTACGATATATTTTATATTAATTCTATTGTGTGCACGTACAAAGTATGTTATATTTTAAAAGCTTTTATTTAACTTGCAATGTAAATTCGATGTCTTCAACCGATTGAGCTGAAATTTTGTATACACGTTTAGTTTGGCTGACAATGCATGTTTTGACTATTTATATACCGATATCGCATTTAGTTAAAAATGATAGCTGCATGGACCGGTATTACACGGGTTTTCTCTACTTTTAAAAATTTTCCGTTTTCTTCACAAAATCAGCACTTCTATATAATAATCTTTTTTCAAAATGAATTCCAACACCCCCTCCTCCAATTCTGCCGATATTACTCGCGCTTCTACCTAGTGTATAACTTAAAATTTCGTGTTTCAAAATTTTTCCGCTTCTTTCTTTTGTCAGACAGGTTTACTCCCCCCCTCCCGGCGTTGTACGAACATTTTTAAATGCATAACATATTTAGATGGAAATTCCTTATCCCCTGTCACTATCAGAGCTCTCGAGAAAGTGAACACTCAACGATTCTTAAGCAACTTGACAGATGCAGCACTCTAGTGGCACAATGAATTATTGAACAAAAAAATTCTTAAAAAAATGTTCGACATTTTATTTTTTAAATCACTAATTGTTAAAAGCAATGTATAAGTTTTTAAAAAGTCAATTTCATATAAACACATCGATAGTGATCCATTTTAGAAAAAGTCATATTGAAAGTATAGTTGTTTTGAAAAAAAAGAAAAGAAAAACATACTATATCGTGACGAAATAAATCTTCTTTCCGATTAAAAAATTGCTGTCGTAGTTATTAAATGCGCGAATAAAATTTTGAGTATTTTTTTAAAACAATCATAAAAATTATATAAGCAATGGTGTGGTTTATAACCAGGAGACAAAATTTAATAATCCAGCGTTCTAAGCGTTCATTCGACGAAATCTTTGGAAAAAAGAAACAAAAGAACTGTAAAATAAAAGGAAACGATATTCAATTTCGCATAGCGTTATTTGTTAAAATTTAAATTTTGGGTGCTTCATTTTTAAATTAATGCCTTTGAACTCCATATATCGATTGCAAACAACGGTAATTTTTAAATAAAAAATGTAACAAAAATAATGCTTTACTATTTCTCGCAAAAATGGGATAAAAAACGAAAAACACAATTTTTTTAAACTGTAATTTTTAAGGAATATTTTCAAACTATGTGCATATTACGGATAACATCGCTCTACACGCGGAAAAAAAATGTCATGATATTTCTTTTATAAAAAAAGAAATTATTAAGTATTTAAATAAGATTCTGAGAACTTTTTAAAAATTGTAAAAAAGATTGTCATTTTAGTTTTTAAATGACAGATTCTGCACGAAAAAAGCATGAATTTTTTTAGTGTAGAATATGATTTCATTAAATTGAAAGAAAATTCAATAGGAGTGATTTAGAAATCATTTTCATATAGACGTTTCGATTTTGACTCATTTTAGAAATAATCGTAAAAAAAAGAAAATATCATTTGTTTGTAAAATAATTTATCACGTATCGTGGTGAAGTAAATGATCTTTCCGATTCTGTAATTTGTGTTTTGTTTCAGTCTCATAAAAAAATAGATCACGTCTTAAAAACACCTGGGAAATAAAAAAGAGTTCATCAATTTGAACTTTGACAACTGGTGGAAAAAATGGCAATAATTATGTATTTTAAGATTTTTAATTAATATCTTTTTAACTAATTGCACTTTTGAAATATATGTGTTCAAAACGGAATCTTCGGATCAGTTCCGATCTTTTGGTACTATTGGCGAGTGTCTGCATCGTGTGGTTCGTGAGAAGATACACCTAGTCGTATAGTTGCATACTTTTGTTTACTATCGAGTTTTAATAAAGCAGATATTAATTAATGTAATTTTTTTCGGGCTGAATTTTGCAACTCAATTTTAAAGCTGTTGTTTTTAACCGATTGAGCTGAAAATTTGTATACATGTTTAGGTTAGATGATAATGCATGTTTTGATGATTTATATTCTGATATCGCAATTAGTTAAAAATATATTAATTGAAAACCTTTTACTCCTGTTAGCTTTTTATTCTGCCCGGCAGCTTATCGGATAGGGCTTAAACACACAAGTTCCGATTCTCTCTCTCTCTTCGACGTTTCTTAAAAAACATCTTATTCTTTCTCTGAAACTGTTACAAAAAATAATAGCCTTAAAGGGAAAGATCATTTATTTCGCTACGATATGGTATAATTTGTTTAAAAAATAATATTTCTTTTTTTTTTACATTTTTTTCTAAAATGAGTCAAAATCGATGCGATTTCATGAAAATGATTTCTAAATTGTTCCGTACGATTTTTTGCGTGTTAAGGGGTCACATACCTTTTAAAAAGTTGAAAATGGTTAAAAATAGTGAGCTCTTTAAAGCTCTATAATTTTTTTATTATTGTTTCCTGGAATGTAAATTTTGGAGGAATAAACAAATAGATATTACTTTACTTAAAACATAACAAACAAACACAGTGCTAATTAGGATAACTTTTTAATTAGATAATTACAAAAAGAAATTTTTGTTTTCTTTTCGCAAGTGATATGCATTACGCGCAGCTTTATAAAAAAAGTTACCAATATTTTTTGATGAAATTTTTGCTCAGTGTTGGAAATAGTGTTATCTTTAAAATGACGAAGCATGAAACACTGATTTAAAATTTTTAGTAATCTATAACAATTTAAAATTTAACTATAAAATTTTTAAAAAAATTTTGCTATTTTATATTTGTAATTTTAAATTTTTTATTAAAAATTCAAACTGGTTCGTTATTTTAAGTACAGATATGATCAGAATCTACAGTAAAAATTTTATCATTTTCCATGGCACGGTTTTGAAAATATCATGCGCGTAATGCGTAAAAATGACGTTCTGAGAAAATTGACATCAAACGTAAAATTTACCACAGTTTTATATATATATTATTCTGGTTACTCAAACAACAACTAAATTTAAATTAAAACTAATGTGAAGTTTTTTTTAGTCAATAAACTTCAATTTATTAAAATTATTATAACTAAAAACATATATTATACCAATGCAGTACAAGCATCGAAACGATATCAAAAGCTACAAAATAATCAAAATGCAACAAAGTGATTCATTTCTCCAAAATAAAGTTAAAAATTTATAAATATTACTTAAAAACAATCAATACCTTAATTAACAACTACTTATTATAAATATTAAACAATTTGTAATATGAATGCAGTGTATTACTATGATTCTAAAATGCTAAAATTCGCCACATGCATATGATGTTCCCTCTTTTTCAGTTAATTTCTTACAAGTAGTTTTAAATTGCATTCTTTTAGCCTGTCGTACTTCTTTTGTGCGGAGATTAAAATGTACTTCTGCAGTCTGAATTCTTTTTATATCTACAAGTGTAACAAATTTATTTGCAAATTGACCAACAGTCAGACCAAGCGATTGCATAATTTTTAGTCTGTCTTGATTGCCATCATTAAAAATGACAATTGCCTCATTTGTAGATAATCAACAATCTTTCTACCACAACCTAAAGTTTTTGGGCATAATTTCCATATTAATGAGTTAATGTATTCATTATTATTTTGGGTTTTACCCCCTAGACATTTTTGTAGAAGTTTAGGTTGATAGATCACATTAAACACAGGTTTTATGGCATCCATTACTGCCACTGGCAATTTGTTATTGTGTCTAAAAGTTTCCATACTGCCCTCTACTACTTGATTTTGATATTTACACCAAGAATTAGGACCTACGGGACAAAAACTGTGCAATGGTTCTTCGTCGCTTGAACGTATATGGAAATATACAGCCCAAACAGCTTGTCGCATATCTGACAGGCATATTTTATTTTGTCGGATTGCATTTCCATAGTACGTTGTAATTAAGTCGATCATTCTGTCGGTCAACCTTCCCTTTCCCCCAATCGACTTCCCATCACTGAGTTTGGAGCTCATTTGTTTTAATTTTAGTAAACGAGTTCCCATTCTTTTTTGAACATGTCCCACACATTCAAGTTTTGAAACTGTGATATCTTCTCCATACGGATTGGATGCAGTAATAGATGAGAATGTTTTGGAATCGCCATCCCCGATGTAAGATATATATCTCACAGAACGATGACTTAATGAACGCTGAAATATACGAACCATTCCCACAGTCTCCATCATGCCAGCTGAACCATTGTGGTTCTTCAAACATTCTTTAACGTGAAGAATTTTCCACTTTTTGTAAGCAGGTGACCCCTTTCTTCGTTTCCAAGAATCACATCATTTACAGAAAGAAGACATCACTTCCGCATTAATACACTTTCCTGTTTTGTCTCCTATAACAGCACACACACCAACACGAGAAGAATAGCCACGGGTTTTCCATGTTCCATCTCCACTAATTATTATATCGGAAGAATTTGTCAAAGTTACCTCTTCCAAAGCTGCACTTTGCATTGAAGCTTCTGCGACTTCTTTACTACACAATTGTAGTTTGTTTATATAATGTTATTATAGGATTTTTCAGCAACTGGAGGAGGAAAGTCCATGACACCACAGAAAGTTGTCATCGCTGCATGACCCTGTCCAATTGTCCTCATTGCGTATACAAAACGTCTGTTTATTTCTGGAAAAATTTTCTTTTACCCAGCATTTTTGAAATTCTAAACGAACACAAGTCTTTACAGTTCTTGCATTCAATCGAAAAAACACTAGACAAACCTCTAACACAATTTTCTGATAGTTTGATAAAACTATCATGTTTACAAACATTCAAAACTTTGCTTCTTTCAAAAAATGTAGTGGTGATATAGCCATCAAAACAGTCATCATGTTCAATAAAAGATGAATCAACATCTGGCAGCCGAATTTTTTTTCCAGATGCACTGTTGTTTAGTGATTCATCCACACTGTGTACAGCTTTGCATCTCGTATGCATATTACTAGTAAACTTCCTTTCTTAGGACGTTTACCAGATGGTCTTTTAGCAGATTCAGTCGAATTCATCCTTCAAAAGTTTATAAAAAAATAATACTTTTCCTAAAACTTATCTTAGAATAAGATACGGTATGAAAATCAAAAACGAGCGAGTATAAATTCAAGATTCACTTTATCAAAACAAAGTAGAAGTAGAAGTTTATAAAGTTAGTAGAAGTTCTAGTTAATATTTAGAACAACAATAATAATATTTGAGGCTTAGATTCAAGCATTTGATAATAATTAGAATGAAAATATTAGAAACAGAGAAACGCAGCTGTCACCAGCGACATGCCAGCTGTCACCCTGGAGCCAAAATGTAAACAATATGTAAATCACCTTTTCTACTCTTTTTGTTTTCTTAATAACGTCCGTTCTATTGGGAATATCTGCATGCGGTTTCTTTTAGAACACTCAGAAAGGTTTACTCTATAAAATAAAATAATAATAAAAAAATCGATTTTCAGGAATTTTTAAAAGGTATATGACCCCATAATTAATCAATATTCTGCATTAAGAAAGTTCAGGCTTTTTACTTTTAGAGCCAGTCATTTGAAAAATAAAAGGCCAAAAACTTTTTTTTTACGACTTTTCAAAAAATACTCAAATTTTGAATAAAACATTTAAAAACTTCGTCATTTTTAAATATAGTCGCACGAAAATATTTTCTCATTTGTAGAATTGTATTATCCAAATTTTGCACAAAAATTCGTTTAAGATTACGGATTTACAAAAATAAATAAATAAATAAATGTGATTTCTTCTTTAATATAGTTTTATAGTAAAAGCAAAGAAAAAAAAGAGAATGAGTTTTAATATTTTAAGTAATTTTTTCTTTTAAGTAAATTTTCTTTTGATCTAAATGTGTTTATCCCCCTCTTCCCATTGTCTTCTTGTTGCGGCCCGAATGACATATCTATCATATGTTTGTAGCCTGAAGGAAAAAAATTTTGAGTACCCCTTAGCTGGACCGTTGAAAATTAACCGGCGAAGGACCTTCCAACGATGAGAAGATTAACAGACTGTGAAACCTCTGTCTAGCGATAACTAAGAAGTAAAAAATAAATTAAAAGTAAAAAAAAAAACTTTTTAATAACAAGCTTTTGTTTAAATGCTCTAAAAGGAATAAAATAAACTTTTCTTTTAAAACTTTTCTTGCTATCAACTTATAAAGTCGTTATACAGCTTATGATATAAAAGCTTAACGCGAGATTTACCTGTGTACATAAGCAAGCACATTAAATAACTTGATCTGATTGATTTTAATTTTTAAATTTTTCAGACTAAGTAAATATGAGTACTTAAATCACGCGACAAGCTTTTATATCATGAATTGTATAACGACTTTATAAGTTGATAGCAAAAAAGTTTTAAAAGAAAAGTTTATTTTAATCCTTTTAGAGCATTTAAATTAAAGCTTGTTTTTAAAAAAAGTTTTTTTTTTTACTTTTTATTTATTTAACCTTTTATAATGTGTGTATGAGTTGTACACATATTTAATTTCATTAAAAACAATTCTTTCAATGTGCTTCAATTTTTTTGCAAAAGAACGTATATATGTGCTTTAACTAAACATTAAGGAATGACGGATGGGTACTATATAAATAACTTGCAGGAGAGATCACCGTCTTAGGATTGTTTTATCAGTTCAGTTAAATATTTTATTTTTTAGAAATTATTTATAACAAAAAATATAACTTTTGTGTGTGTGAGTCATCTTAATTCTAAATAATCATAATGCTTTAAATGTTATCAAGTTAATTTTCTGAATTTTAAGAATTAATTTAGAGTGATATGAATTAAAAATTAAGATTACTTTTGATAAAAAATAATTACATAACAAGAATCACTATTATTGTACTCACGCAAACACACACACACACACACACACACATATATATATATATATATATATATATATATATATATATATATATATATATATATATATATATATATATATATATATATATATATATATATATATTATTAATAACTTAATAAATTAACTTCAAAAAAGTACAATAAAAGTTTGTTTTTTTAAACTAATTTTGTACTCGTCTGCATAATTATCAAGAAGTATCATGTTTATCTGGTTAGAGTTAAGATTTTACAAATAATGTTATCTTTTTTTTAACAATTTTTTTAAAAATTTTAAATGTGTGTGGGGATATTAACGCTTCTGTGTAAGCGCAATTTGAAGACTTGAGGGATTTCATAGAACACATCAAAATGTATAAAATAAAATTGTAACTGAAAAAAAAATACTTTGTAATTGTTCCTAAGTATTCCGATTTGAAACTTGACATTCAACGCTGATCACTAGAAAAGACTTTAATTGGATTGAAATATATTCGAGGACTATTGAGAAGAAAGTAATGTTTACTTGAATGAAATTAATATTTATTAATAATTATTATTGAAGTTTAAAAATTACTTTTTGTCTCTTTCAATGATTTCTTGCTGATCACACAGATAATGATAAGTATCTTTCATGAACATTATCTTATTTTTTTTTTCCATTTAGACCACTGGTTCTTAAACATTCGCTAATTTCCAATTTTCAATCATAATTTTAGCGCCCCCCAAAAAATGTATTGAATGCAATAAAATGCATTTCAATGCAATAAAAAGCAATCATAATTTTAAACCGTACAAATTAACAAGATAATTATTAAATTTTGTGTATGCTACTTTTAAGTAATATATATTTTTATTTTATTTTTATTTTTACTTCGATTCACTATAAAAGCCTCTTTAGTTTGTTTTTATACTATTTAAAATTTAATTTATTTTATAATTATTTTTTCTATACACGATAAAAATCACAATTCCAGTGAATAATTTAATTACGAGAAAATATACTTATCCACTTTGAAGAACTTTTCAATTTTTCTTTCTTAATTTTGGAAGAAATCCAATAAAACTAAAGAAAATGTTCCAAATGTTCGTGTCCTTAATAAAGGACATACATCACAGAAACATTTTGCTAAAAATAAGGGAACGTTATTTTCCGGAAAAAATGTGCTTTTTTGTTCACGTTATTGTAGTTTTGCTGTCGTTTGATGATCTACAAATAACATTTTGAACTTTTTCTTCCTTGTGTCTTTTTGACAAGGCGAAGCGCTACATTTATGGCTTCATAGTTTACTTCATAGAGTTCCTCAGACAGCATTTGAAAATTTCAATCCAACTCAATCAATATTAATATATTATCATATTAACTTTCGCTGTCTTGATTAATATGCATTATTTCTGCTAGTTTTTCACTTGCTTGATCAGTTTCAACTTCCTTCAATAGAGATCACAGATGCCCATTTTTTACATTCTGCTAATTTTTACTTATAAACCATAAAAATGCCGTACAATACAGAAATCAAAATCACAAAATTGTTCATGGGGGAAAGTGTAGCGTGATCATAAAGAATAATTTGAAGAAAAGTGGTCACGTACGGAACTCGATCAAAACTAGCAATTTGATTGTAAAAAATGTTTGACACTCTCAGAAAAGCTGCTTATCTGTGACAAATACAATTTAGTTCCCATTAAGACTGTCTAATAGGAGGATACTGTCTAGGTCTCTGTAAACGATCAAACATTTTCCCAGAATTATATATTTCATGAGCCTTGGTTGACTCTGTAGTTCTAAAAAATAATTGTGTAGAACGTTTTTCATTATGCATTATATGTTTCAGAATACTCATAAAAACACATCCTGGGCAAATAATCCTTCAAAGTGCTTAATATGCTTATCCATATATCATAAAACTCATTCACGTGGGGAAAAAAGCAACATAAAAATATTACTTACAACTTTCCTAAAAGAAAATGAGACGGAGTGAAACATACCCTTAAATTTGAAGGTCAAATATAGAATAACCAAAAGTAGTATTTAAAGGGTTAAAATAAACGTAATTAAAAAATCTCATCGTTGGATTACAGTAAAGCAAACAATGTTTTTTTTTATTTGGTTATAGGATCAAAGATAACTAATGAGCTTTTGAAGTAAAATCTTTTATTTTTGATGATCACCAGATGATATATTTAAATTGCTTTAGTGTAAATATGTAGTTTTTACTATGCCAAAAAGCATTTTGTTTTACTTCATTCCAAAAAATTATTTTTTAAACCATTTATTTTGAATATGCTAGCGCCCTTCTCGCAGGGCTAGAGCCCTTCCCCAGGGTGACGCACCCCACAGTTTGAGAAACACTGATCTGGGCAAATAATGCTTTATTTAAATGCTGACAATGATCAGAACGACTTTTAGAAGAAATAGTTGTAAGCTTTACAAATCTGCTCACATTCTATGCGGTAATCAATTTTCTTTTGTCAGATCTGCAAAAATCACTACTTCCCTATTTTTTTGCTCCATGACATAGAATTTATGATTGAATTCTTCGATGCATTAAAAGATAAATACAGTGTCAGAAAGACTGAAGATATACAACCCGCTGACACAACATTCTGCGTCTTTTTCGACGATCTTTGCAAGCGCTCAAAGATATATAACCTGAAAAAAAGATAAAAGTCTTGCGTTTATGAATATATATGGGCGGATTTTAGACGTTTATTTGATGACATAAATTATTGAATAACACGTACAGTTTATTTTGGGTACTTTTATTTCAGTTTCTTAGGGAAAAAACCAATGCTTTTTTTATTACCATTTTCATATACAATTTATTCCGATATTTTTTGGTACTGATGAGATTGAGTAAGAACTATTTATCACTTCAATATTTCACATAAAATATAACAAAGTTTTCATTGAAGTACTTCAGGTGAAAACTCATGCAAAAAGAGACATCAACTGATAAAATATATCGTTAATAATAAATAAAAACGGTTATATAGAAAAACTGCAGACTGTTTATACTTCTTTGTTTCCGTAAATAAATATATCCCAAAGTTAAAAAATGTCAACACCTATTCGAAAACAGTACTTATTTTACAGAATAATAAAATTCGATTTCATACTCTTCTTGAAATTGTTCTCTTCCAATGTTTTATATGTTTTTCTAGTCATAAGTCTGCAAATGTTTCGAAACATTTTTCGAAAAAATATATTTAAAGAATTAAAGAATTTGCTATTATTAAAATTACTTTTATTTTTCTCATGACCCATCTCAGACTACTATAAAATCTATTTTTTGTAGTTTTTTAACTGTAAAATATTATATAAGAACAAATCCCATTTTTTAACTCCAATTTGTTATGAAAACATTTTTAGGAATCACTTTATCAATTTTCTTAATACATACATGACGTATACTGAAATAGCAATATTGTTTTTTTTTACATTTTTTGGAAAATGCTTTAGCATTCTTATAATGTTTCCGAATAGAATAAATGTAATTTTTATTACTCAAAACAATTTCTATTTGAAGATGCTTCATAAATTATTACAGTGTAAGTTGCAAAACCAAGTCATATCAATAATTGCTTTTCTTTTGTTTCTATATCAGTTTTTTTTAAGTAAATTCATTATATAAAAGTCTCCCCAAGTATAAATTTTAGTTTAATTATTAATTAAAGAATTATTCAATCAATATAAGTTTCATTATATATAATTAAAATATTATACATTTTTTTAATAAATTTGTTCTGAAAATAATAAAGATATTAACAAAGAATCATCAGCATGTTGTGAAATAGTCTTAATAATTCTTACAAAAAGAAAATTGGCACTTGCAAGTTACTTCTATATACATACATATATATATATATATATATATATATATATATATATATATATATATATATATATATATATATATATACTCTGTAACAACAACAAAAATGACGCACTAAGAACGAGTTTTCGAATACAGACAAAAATTGCTGGGAAGAAACGTTATGTAAAAATTAAAAATGACTAAAATTTCAGAAAAATTGAATGATTCATTCAATAGTTGCATAGTTACAAATTAAAGAGCTCAATAAGATGTTGACACACCTCTAGCGTGAATGCAAGCTGGTAGGAGTTATGGAAGTTGTTGAGAAATCAGCATTGAGATTGTAGGTTAAATGGTTCAAAACTTCTCCAGTGGAATTTTTGTAACACATATGTTACCCATTTCTCAGCATTTTGGAGAGTATTCTCTTGGGTCAAAACAACATCCACCTGAATCATTCTTGTTTTTATTGACTGGTCACAATTTTTCTATAACAATGCTTGAAAAACCTCAGCGTAACCTATCAGGCATGCGCATTCATGATATACAATACGTAACATGTTACCTATCGAAGAAGTGGTAAGCTTCAAAATACAGCATTTTTGTTTAAATAAAAAAACGATTTTCAGAAGAAAATCAAATTGATATAAATATAATTTTTTCCTAATCTGTTTGAATAAAAAAAATTGTCTAACAATTTTAAGGAAAAAATTCGGTATATTAAATGTTGCTGAAATATTTACAAGCATAATTTGATACTTCAATGGTAAAAATGTATAAACATTAATTAAAATGTGTGACCAGTTTTAAAATTAAATAAATTTAATGATATTCGATATAAAAGTGATCCTAAACAATTCATCGAACAAGAATTTAGGTAAAAAATTCCATTCCACCAACAGTAAAATTTATGCTTGATAGAAATCGCTTATAAAATAGTTATCCACCTTTATGATTCTGCATATTTAGTTAACAGGCCATTTACTTTACGAAATTTGGGCAACACTATTCGTAATTTCAAAAAGTGTTAAGTTTACTAAGTATCTTACTTGAGTTAGTGCCTCATTCGCTATAAACTTCCATTTTAAGCTCATGAAGATTTATGACGTAATTGACTTTAACATGCAGGAGCATTTTCATTTTGAACATTATAGGTTTCGACGGCGTCAAGTTTCCAGCACATGAACCACCATCTATTATGCCCTCACAATCTTAATAAATGACTATTTTCAGCATCTTTTATGGGAAAAACAATTTTTTTACAAACACCAGCTATTTACAGGGAAAGTATATTTTTATATACATGCGCATATATCCATGGCGGTATTTTCAGTATTGCGTCACAAATACCTTTAGAATGTGTCTCTTAAAGACAATGAAAGTAAATACTGTCCTGTTATTATTAGTAGTGGTTAACATTTTTTTTTCATGGTTAAGTCTTACTTCATTTTTCAGACAAGTTAAATAATGTCACATTTTAATTACACTACTTTTATTTTAAATTACAACCCCAAGCATACGCTCATGAAGCTATGAATTTAATAATGACTTTGAGAGATAAACAGATAAATCATACATTTGCTTCTTTAATTCTCATAAAAATGTTTGTGAGATAAATCAAGTTTTTAAAGTCGTAAATGTCAAAATAGGTAAGAGTATGTTCTTTAAGATTTTTTCTCTGAATTACATATATTTATTTATCCCATTATTCAAAATTTTATATTTACTAAATTTGCATTTTGATATTAAATTATTTAAAGAATTTTTTTGTAATAAAATTGTATTGAATTAAAGTACTTACATCTCAATTTTTTGAAATCGATAAGGTATTTAATAAGTTTTTTATTTCTTGAAACATTTTTCTAATATTTTACTTCGTTAAGGGATCAAACTACGATCGAAACCGTGATCTTGCAATTCGCATAAATGGATAACTTCCATGATATTTAGTGTCACTTAAATTAGAATATATGCATAAAATTGTTTTAAGGACATTTTGACAAAAAAATTATTTAAATATAATATTTTGGCAAAAATTAACTTAAAATAATCCTTTTTCCAAATGTTCTCCTTTTGTGAAAAATGCTTCTATTATAATAATATTTTGCCTGTATGTAGCTCAGACCTCTCTATAGAGGCTCAACTAGAATTTTTGAAATATATAACTTATAAATGGTTTCATTCATTTTTTACAACAGCAGAGGGGAGAAATTTTAAGAAAAAAACGCCAATAATGATATCAACTGGTAGTAACTCTGAAAATAATGTTAATTTTTCAAAAATTGTAGTTGAGCCTCTGTGGAGATCTGTATTTTATACAGGCAAAATATTTAAAAAAAATATTACTCTAAGTTAATTTTTTGCCAAAATATTACATTTATATATAATTTATTTTTGTCAAAATCTCCTTAAAACAATTTTATGCATGTATTCTAATCTGAGTGACACTAAATATCATGAAAATTATCCATTTATGCGATTTTTTAAAATCACGGCTCTGAACGTATTCGGATATCTTAATAAGGATTTTTTTAAAAAATTTTCTTATTGTAATCTATATGGAAAGTTTTATTTATGGCCTTTTAAGCCAACATACTGGTTTTCTTATCATGATCAAAAACAAGCACACAAAGAAGAGATAGAGAGCACTAAAGCACTGTTAAAAACTTAAGTATTTTTGCAGCTACTGACACATTTTCTCTTCAGGAATCTATTTATAAGAGAATGCAGCACAATTTATTAATCGGAAAATACTACAGGAATAAAATATATTATTAATGATTGTGTAAGTTTAAAACAAGCAATTTATAAAAAGCAAAACATATCTTTTACTACATTTAGTGATTTAAATTAATATAAATATATGTATATGTAAAATTTAAACATTTTAGCAATGAAAAACCGAACATCTGAATGTGAAGTGAAAAACAAAAATATTTCAGTCGCTCAAAAATTTGAATTATTTTTCCTTGTTTGTAATCTTTATTAAGAATGTCTTTAATAATAGTTCATTGCTCAGAGTATATGTATTCCTTATTTGTTTCTATACATTATATTCATATAATAAACGTAATGGTAACCGACACTGTTTAATTCCTAATGCAATATAAAATATAATAATGAAATCAAAATGAAAATGAATATATCTCTATGAACTTCAATTTAACAATGCAACTGGAAACACTGAAATGGAAACGTGATATGTGATTTCACTTTTACTCCCAACAGATGGCACAGATTTTGTAAAAATAAAACATATTTCTACCTGTCACAGTTGCGACATCTATATTCTATGTAAAGAAAGCGATTATAACGAATCTTATTTATGTACTATCCAGTATTAAATTGCATATCGAATACAATTACTAATCTGAGTAGACTTACCATGACAAACTATATTACATATTAAGTCAGTCGAGAATACTTTCGTATTTGCAATGAGTGGATTATCAGACGGCTATTAGACGAAAACATTAAAAAAGTAAATAAATAAATCAAGAGAACAAAGTTGGACTATTACTTTTAATATGTGACTTTTAATAAATAGGTTAGGAAGGGTCTAGTAGAACAATGGTCGCATTTCTCAGCTGTGAGAAAAGCACAAACTAGACTGCATCATCTGCAATTCTCGGTTTCAGATTATGTTTCTTTCCTTTTATTCAGGTTAGAAACATATTAATTAAAGATAGATCTTACCGTCAATTATTTTCATCACACCTTTCAGTTCTTATGTGCTATTTTTTCTCTAAACTTAATGTTATTCTTGTTTAAACTTAAATTTATTAATGTTATGAGGAAGCAAGAGTTGCGTGTTAACTGTCCATCGATTTATATTGCATGTATTTGTTAATTCCCACGTTAGGAAATTTTATGTGTTTACTGAAAATTGTCTATATGGTTCAGAGAATGCTACATCAGTGAATGTTATTACAATGAATATACGTACGTTTTTATTTCATAATCAGTAACGATTTAAGACTCCTTTAAGTCTTGTTTCATGATTCAAAATTTGTCCCTGTCTGTAACTGTTAACAGTAGACAATATACAGCATGTGTCATCAAGTACTCGTCCAAACGGTACTCTGAAGAAAAATGTGCAAGTCTCACGATCTCCCAAACCTAGGCATAAACTGGCCCGAATAACTAACAGCTTTCAACTAGAGTACTGACGGCGTATAATAGTAGGCGTAGACCTAGATAAGGACAGTCATCAAGATACAGTAATGCAATTGGCATCTAGATCGAAACTCCCAATATTTTACAGAATATGTCAGGGAATATTTAACCAATAAAACAATTCAGACAATGATCTTATAAAAGCTAAGTCGAGAACGATATGAGGCTCCTACCAAGGCCTAGGCTGTAGTTCCGGACCGGTTGGCCTGTGCATTAAAAAATCTCTGCTCACATGAGATTTACAAAGTGAATTTTATTTTCTTTCTTTAATTTTTTAGAAATAAAAACAATTTTGTGTATCATTGCATATTTGAAATTATTGTATTGACGGATAGCTTTTGAATATTATAACTGATAGACATTTCACAGTTATAGAAACACCTTGACTGAAGAAAATGGCAGTATTTATACTAGCTAATTTGTATACTAATCCTTCAGTAAACCCTTCACTCTTTAAAGATGGACAGTCAAGGCTTCCGCTTTGTCTTTGTTAATCCTGTGATGAATATCATAACTCATAGAAATTCAAACTGTTAATACAGTGCTTCGGAAAAAAAATAAATGTACCAATACTATTTGGAGATATAAGTAATGCAACCACGGAGTATTTTCACTTCAAATAACGCAAAGCATCCATTACATGGTAAAGTGGATGCTTGATCTTTATAAAATTTGCAATTCTATTTGAAGTGTTGGTATGCATTTAAATTCTGAATGAGTGTATTTGCACATAATAGTAGTCATTATTAATGACCATCTTTTGAAGCGCTTTCTCAATAAAATGCAGACTCATATGAATTTACTTTGTACCTTGCATTCCTCTAAAATCAATGGAATAAATTCATTCCGTATATTTATTTTATAGTAGAAATGTAACTTGGAATTTTGCTTTCTAATTTGGTAAATAGTTCATGTGAAGATTCTATGCAAATTATACGAATATTTAGAATTCATTTCTACTTTGAAAGTTTTTGTCAATTATTTTCTGGTTCAAAAAAAAGAAATAAAACTTTTAAATATATGTATTTGAAGATTATTAAGTTAAATAGATAAACATTACCGAACAGAAGTAAACTTTTTATTTGTAAGGTGTGATTTGTATAGCTTTCATTCTGAATATTTTAGTTAAATATTATTTAATTATTTTTCAGATTTTCACTTTGTACTATTTTGAATTATTCAGCAATTAAAAGTCAGTCTGGGTGTGAATGACCTAAAAAAACATGTACATTTGTTATTATTAATCGGGTATTTAAAACTCGAAAACGGAATCTCAATGGAAATTTTAACGTGTTACATTGTAAGACAATACATATTTGCAGGTTTCTCAGGTTAGTTGCAATATATATATATATATATATATATATATATATATATATATATATATATATATATATATATATATATATATATATATATATATATATATCGTTATCTACACTGTTCTCATTGTTAATGTTAAAAGCAAAATACGTACATTTTTGAAGCGTTCTAATAGAATTATTTTCCCGTCTCCACAATAATATCCTTGAATTCTCGTATTTAATAGTTATTGAAATCATTATAGCTTACAGTGGATGACCCTGTGTTCACTCTATTGGTGGTAATATAAAAAAAATAATATTATATAGATTCTTCTAAGAACTACAAAAGCCTCAAAACTTCCCCTAAGATTGTTTTACAAGTAATAGAAGATATTCTCTGAATGCATTTAACAATTAAGAAAAATTGAAAAAAGAGGATTTTATTTTATTCAAATATTTAGGATAGTGTTCGTATTGATAACTATATTTAATTGAAAAAGTCAATCATACCGATATAATTACTGATTTAAATATTCTTCAAGTGTACAAAGTGGTTTCGAAATAGGAACTTAAATTAAATTCATCCTGTTTAGCTTCTTCCTTGTCTCCCCGAATACAATTTTTTTTAAAATTCAAACTTAAACATTTTAATTTTATTCTCCTGGCAGAAATATCTATTATTGGTTTTTCCGTCTAGGTGGCAGTACTAAAAAAATCCATATTTATGTTGCCAATCTAAGTTATATCATATTTTCAGTATTTCTGATTTAAATTCAGGTTGTCTTATTTCAGTTAATGCAATTTTATTTTTAAGCTTTGCTATATAAAGGATGCATTGGTTAAGGTGATGATTTAAACAATTATTCTATTGATTTTATTAATCTCTCGAAAATAGAAATATCTTGTGAATTATTTCCTGCTCTTATGTTCATTTGGTTTTAAAACAAAAATAACTCTTCTCTCTCTCTTAAGGATTTTAATAAAGATGCTGGTGTATCTCTTACATGGGTTTGTTGCAGCCAAAATACTGCTTAAACAAGCAAATACTAAACCAAGATCAAGATTCGCTGCATAACGTTTAACTATATATGGCACATTGTCTTAGGTTTTCATAAATTCCAACTGCAATAAAATGATAATTCTCCTTGTGGTTAAGTTAAATATGCTAATCGTAACACATTTTCACTACACACTCACAACTAATTATCTAATTTAGACTTATATATTCTGCAAAATAATTTTAATTACTTATAAAATATTAACAATTCATAATAAATACATTTCTTTTATTTAATTAGCACATAGAGCTTCTGGTCAATCTCAATAAATATTTTTAATTCTGAAAATGATTATTTTTTTGATGCATACCCGTTCCAGATTATCTTGTTATGTATTTTATTTAAAAATCTTAATAGCTATTAATTATACTATTTTTTCTCTTTCTATAATCCGTTGTAAAGGTGCTTGAAAATGTTCAGTGTCAATCAAGTGAATTGAGGAGGAGCTCTGTACTTGAGAGATAAAATACTGTATTCTTCGATAAAATATCACCCGTGAAGGATAGTTCACATATTTCTCATAGAGTACAAAGCTATTTAGAAATATTTGTTCTTTTTAAGCGGGATCTTAAACATATTTTCTGAGCAGAAGGTCCTATTTATATAAGGAATGAATTCTACATTCATTTCCTACATTTAAGTAAATTATTGTTGATTGCATAAGATGCGTTTAAAAAGAATAAAAAACGAAGAAAAATATAACATATTTATAAATAGAAGTTAAAAATGTACATTAGTCAACAGGTAAAACGTTAATTTAAAAATTGTTAGTTACATTTTGCAAATAGAATATTGTTTGCGAATGCAAACTATTACGTGTACTTTTACACACAATTTTTTCATGTATTGAGCATTAAGTAGTTATTGTTATTTTTATGATTCAAATATTTTTTTTTAAAAACCCAACATAAGTTTTAATGTATTATGAACGTGTATGTAATTGTTATGTAAATTTATCAAGAACACACATAATTATTAACTCTGCAATGGGTAAAAATTATATAATAAACAATAAATGAGTAATACATGAATTACTTATATTAATATAATTAAATAACAGTTCAATTATAAAATTTGAGAAGCTAGTTACAATTAATTACTATTATATTTAACCAATATAACTTATTAATCGTTACCTTGGAATACTGATGGACTGTGTATTTGTTATTACATGGCATGCAGGTTGTAAAATACTGAGATTTCAGTTAAGAATGTCATAACAATCATCTCATAATTAAAAATTTAACAAAATTACAAAAGAGGTAAAGAAAAATGACAAGAAAAATAATGCAGTAACCATATACCTTAAATCCAGAAGACTGGTCCACAAAAGGAAAAGTATTATCCTATAAACCATTTATTTTCTATATCAAGCTCTGAAAGAAAAAAAATCATAAAAGTCATGAAATATATTTCACCACAAGATTAAATGTTTTAAATAAGAAAAAGAAGAACAGTTTGAGAGAGAAAAAAATGCACACAACAAAACAACAAGATTAAATTATAATTGAATTATTGAAAGAAAGGATACATGGAATTGCAATAAACAATATTCTAGTAAAAAATACCCAACTGAATAAGGAAAAAAATCCCAATAAGACTGCAACTGCTAGAAAATACCAGAACAAAATGGGTGCTCACAGAATATGGGAAGTGTTTTGGTTTTATTTCATTAGTAACCAGTATATTGATTTATTTTTCTTTAGTTTTCGGAAGCAGTCGATGTGAATCACGAGAGCTGAATTGCTAAAGATAAGGATCACTTGAACATCATTTCCGATGAGCTACAGAATCATTTGCCAATATTCTGGGAATGTGAAATGGAATGATAACCCATTCGATAGAGATTAAGATTCATAACTTTGAAGTATAATTGTTGATGATGTCTCCAATGATTGGCTTAAACTTTCTTATTTTCTAAGTGTCTAATACAAATACAGGGGAAAATATATGATGCTTTTCTAGCTAACAAATTATTTCTGAATAGCAAACATGGAGCATTAAGTTACTTCTTAAGAAAATCCTTAAAGAAGATACTTGTCATATTTTTTTTGCCATTACTTTTTCTCTGCTGCTTCCGAATTCGTTTTTAAGTATGTAGATAATCAGTATAAAGCAAAAAAAATACAGCTGCTTAGTTTTTCACTATATCTTCAGTATAAATATTGAAAGGAACAATAGTTCAGATATATGATACAAAATAGTTTTAGAATAATGCTAAATAAGTTAGTAGGATTAATATTTTTGCTAATTTAAGTAATGTATTTTTCCGGTACTATACAACGGATATATAAATGACTTTTAGATATCTTACAAGATTTAAATTTTATAAACTTTTATTTTTTTGCATCCTTATTCAATTCCTACTATTAGTTCACTCTCTCCCTATACACACACACATACAAATTGTTTCGTTAGAAAAAAACTTTTATTTCATCAATTGCAGTTCAAATACATTTTTAAACTTATAGCGGAGGACACTTGACATTAACACAGTTTTTTCAAACATGAATTAATTAATGAAATTGATTTTTTTTATTTTTAAATTTATTCTACGTTATTTTTATCGAGGTTTTATTTAGTTACAGCAGATGGTACCAGTACGTTATCCAAATGAAGTAGGAATCTCATTTTTAAAAAAAAACATTATATTATATGTTTTCTGTGTTTAAAATGCTGCTTTTTCACGGATTCCAAACAGTGAAATAATGTTTAAAAAACATACGTTTCCTCTTTATGTGTTTTAAATATTCCCATTTATTTTTTTAGAAAAAATGCATTTGTAGGCATTTTTTTAATATTAAAATATGTAAAATATCGTGTTCTTCTACAGTTTTGCAAAAAAGTAAATAAATTCGAAGAATAAAAATCCTTAATTATTGTCATCGAAATAGTTCTTGTTAGTATGTTTCCCGATTTTATGAAACTGAAATTTTTTGTTACCGGTTAAGAAAGGATGTATTCATAATTACTACTCGGACAAGGAAATAGTTTCCCCATAAGTCATCTTCCTTTTTATAATACATATGATTGCAAAATGAAAATAAAATATGATTATGTGAATCATGTTGATTACTAATTAATATCCAAGTCTTTCTCCATAGAATGTTTTAACTACGAACTATCTTGAGAAGCTATAGAGGTAAAATTATTTCCTTAATGACACATTATGTCCTATTTAATGATGATGATGGGAAACATGATGTGTGAAAATGAAACAAATAATGCAACATTAGCAAAATAGTTTATTTGTGTATGAATCTATACCAAATACTTGATATAAATGAATATAAGTTTATTACAAAGATACCATTACATCAATAACGATTTTTAAACACTTTATTTGTGTGTCAATTTAAGCAATAACCAACCGATCTGTCATCAGTTATAAATGAATATAAGTTTATTACAAAGATACCATTACATCAATAACGATTTTTAAACATTTTATTTGTGTGTCAATTTAAGCAATAACCAACCGATCTGTCATCAGCTTAGCAAATATAAATTATATGTTTATATATTTGCTTGAAAATAACAATTTTTGTACTGCTTTCGAAATATATTTCCACCCTAAATAATTTATCCAAGTTATTCATAAAATTAATCACGTACACACCAAATTCTCCTTTTTGGTGCTTCCTTCCAAGCATTGATTCTATAACGTTGCTTTGTTTCAGGGTGACTAAGTACCTTACGATCATTCTTATTGGTTGCAGCAATTATTTCATCCAATATATTTCAATATAGTAAGTAAATGGCGTAAGTAATCAATTGGATTGCTCCTAGAAACAAGTTGCAATAAGTACTCAAATTTTGGAAAGGAAATAGTTCCATTTTTGAAGGATTATTTCACAAATTATATTTTCTCCAATATCAGATTTATGGAACGACATGTTTTCACTTGCATGCCTTTCAATTCTTCCATTTTGGAATTTCAAATATCAAACAGGCCTTGGGGATGAATTAGATTTTCATAACTGTCATAAATAACAAAACCCAAATTTTCCTCCTATAGCTCAGCCAAAAAATTAGCAATTTAAACATCTTATTAGATTATATTTCTCTTATTCATATGACTGAAATCTATGCAGAAATATCAGCTCTACTACATAAATTACAAGACCGTTTTTTAGTAATTTATAAAGCTGTAAAATAGTACTCACATAATTTATTAACTATCTCTTAAAAGTTACTTCACACTAAAACAGTTTACAATGCCAAATTAAGCGGATAGCAAATATTGTATTCCAGCTCAAATCGCGTAGACACGAAATTGTCTACTGATACAACAATCTTCCCTACTTGATGGGAGTGACCTGAAAGATAGTAGCGTATTGTATATTAATATAAAATAAATGAATAGTATATATTTAACAAATAATATTTTATAAATTACATCTTTATCTCATTCCATCTATTAAATTTACGATACATTTTTTTAACTTTATTAAAATTCTAGTTTATTACTTTTCTTTCCAGAGCTAAAATATTGACTCTTTAAAATATCACAGATTCTGTGAAATAAACTTCCTATTTTTAATCACATAATATGTATAGAAAGACAAAATCTATGTGCATTTCTCTTTGGTACCAATACATGCTACGAAAAGTAAAATACTAAAATAAAGACTCTTTGTGTTTGTGATGTATATATTTTAATTTTTCAAAAGAGTTCAAATTTGTTTGCGTGTACAAAACCGATTTTTTAAATATTTTCTAGAAATATAACATAATTATTTGTAAAATACTTTTTTTTCTTTTTAGTAGAACATGAGTACAATTTTTGAGATCTCATAACACTTTTTTTTTATTTAGATACCTTTTTGAAATAAATTAGTCTTTAAATTTTCATATGTAAAAGAGTTTTTCAGAAATGAAGAGCTATTTAAAAAAAACTACTTATTGTTCACTGTATGCACATATATTCTGTATTCAAGCATGTAAAACGTGGAACCACATAGTTTTCTACTGTGTAGTAAGAAAGAAAAACAGTGACTTCTTAATTTACGCTTTTAATTATTGAGTGAGTGAGTGAATATTAACGTAGCACTATTCAGCTACATGAAGTCTTTTGGAATAGGACCACGCAATTGTGAAGCATGGACAAGTGTCTAGGATGACACGTGAGCTGTCACCCTCCTCTCCTAACTACCACACGACACCACACCAACGGCAGGACGTTTAAGCTCTCGACAGATTTCACGTGTATTGTGCCCCTACACGCCGGGTATTTAGTGGTACTGGGCTAGAACTCTTAACATGCCAGCCACAATCCGATACCTTGACCGCTAGGCTAGCGCGGCCCCATTTAATTATTATGTGCCGGTGTGATATGCTTCTTGTTTCCTGTATTTCTATCAAAAAGAAACAAAAATGGCTGACATCTGTTCTTCTAGGACATTCAATATTTGCGACCCAATTCTCAATTGTAATTTTCATCGCTCCCTAATCCGTACTATACCAATGTATTCGATTCAATAATACTATAATTTGACTCGAAACCTTCATTTCGACTATAACCTTTTAAGTTCCACCGGCGATTATAAACGTCTCGCTCAGCCAAAACGTTAATTGCCCCCGACATATATATGCGTTTTTCTGAAGTAGGATATTTTCTGTGAACTGCTATCCATAAAATTAATCCGAAGGATTTGGAATGCAATAAAATGATGTTGCCAGTGTTTGTGAAGGATTTACTTAAAGGGATTAGCTTATTTATTCCTTTTCTTCTCTTCCCCGTCTCCAATACACCACATACGTTCGACTACATGTTAAAAGGTTGGCATTGGGGAGAGAATTATGTAATTTTTAATCAGTATTTAAGAGAATAATTATAAACCATACACATCATCAAGATAGTGTTAATTTGGGAATATAATTTTATGTATAACATGCTCATGGAGTCATTGTTAACTATTCAACTTGTTATTGACTTAGTATTGTATAAAATACTTCGTACAGTACTGATACAATTGCAAGTATATTATATCAGTTTAAATGCATATTTTATGTTTTATTATATCAGTATGTTTCTTGTTTGTTTACTTTCAGTTAATTAATAATTTTTTAAATAATATTTTGCTTTCGACTTTTCAATATGCTCGCACAAGCTCGTAGCATTATTACTCCACTGTATGAGATGCACTGGTTTATATACCATTGTACAAAAAAAATGTTTCACAGGGGGTGTGGTTATTTATTATATATATATATATATATATATATATATATATATATATATATATATATATATATATATATATATATATTATTTTCTTTTTCAATTTATTTTTTACACTTTAAGTTTACTTTATAAATGACCATAACAATACTATTTATATTTGGAATCAGAAAAAAATATGTGTGCAGTATTTCTAAGAATTAAAATGAAAACTCGAGTTTTTAAAGAATTATGAATCATTGAGCTTTCAATACTTAAGCCACTCGATCAAAAATTTATTTTCATTGTTATAAATAGTATGTGTTATTTTTATACTTTATGAAAGATACGATTATGAAAAAAATCGAGGCTATCCAAATGATCGAAATAGCCTGTTACCGTTAAAATTGCAAAGGTATAACCTTTACAACATTCAGACCGGATTATTCCCTGCGATAAGGTTTTAAAAACCATTTTCCATTTAAAGAAATATGAATGCTTCATTGTATGATGAAATGTGTTGCAGAATCTACGACCCTTCTGATTTAGAATACCTCCTTACAATTTGTTATTCATACTAATTGTGTTTGTGTGTACAATTAATACCGAAATGAGTTTTAAAAAATTCCTAATTTTATATAAACATGTATTATGAAATGCGCCCACGCCCGACAGAATGATGTTTAATATTATGCTATTGAGGGCGTTTTCTTAATTATATATATATATATATATATATATATATATATATATATATATATATATATATATATATATATATATATATATATATATATATATATATATATATATATATATATATATATATATATATATATCATAAATATATACATATATATATATATCAGATACATATCATAGATATATACATATATATATATATATATATTAGACATATATCATAGATATATACATATATATATCATATATATATCATATATATATATATGTATATATGAATATATATATATATATTTACAATAATTGCATTTTTTTCTCGAAAAGTGTTTTTTTTTCAATTGTTTGTAGCAGAAGTATTAAATTAGGCAACCACACTATTGCGAGTGTATTTCTAATTTGAATGGGAGCAATACTGATTTAAACCCTTGAAAAGAACTAGTTTGTTCAAGTTTGAGCAGTCGTATATTTCGTTCATAATTTTATAGACTAAATAGAAATTACCATTTTCTTCCTCCAATATGTCATTCCTTAAAAAAGCTGCTTAAGTAAGTATATTTCTAAAATTTAATAATATGCAGGCTGTTTCTAAATGAATATTGGAGTTTTAATGTTTTGCAGCATTTAATACATATAACTTATTATAATTCATACATAACTGAAACAGTTTTACTTGCAAGCTTACAGATGCTCAATGGGAACCATATTCAGAACACGACACACATCGAGTCGCTAGGCGAGTTCATCCCAAATTTTGTTCAGTGTGCGTCTGTGTTATAATTCTTGCAACAGCTGCTTCAATCATGTCTTCAGTCTGGAAGGTCAGCTGGTAACAGGAGGTACGTGCAAACATTCCTTAATGAACGATACAGATAAAAATCACTTGGTGTCCGATCCGGCGAATGTGGGAGTCATGTGAATCAAGCAATATCGTGAGGCCCTTTGCGGTGAATCCATTGGTCGGGTACAGTGATGTAAACGAATCGTGTACTGAGAGAAGATAGTGAGTCGATGTCCCATTTTGCTACGAAAAGAAGTTATCTGGTTAACTTTCTTCCAATTAACGTGCCTGACTAGTGTAAAAACGTTAATTTTGATGAAAGGATGACATTTGTTTCACTTAAAGTCCTATATAGTTGATTTTTTTTTTGCTTTTTAAAATAGCTTTCTTTTGTTTGTAATTCTCTTATTTACGAAGTTATAGTAGTTTTTATGCCAAGACAGAGCAGCAAAAACGAACCTGAAGTTAGATATAAAAACCGGACGTGTTTGCATTTTAACCCTCTAACCGGATAGCACGGAAAATTCCGTCAGTGTAAAGATGCTTCGAAAATGGACTGCACGGATGCTTCTGCCTTCAAGTAACGTTTTCAAAAGCGGATTAGCAGCACTTTTAAAGGTTTTTAACATCTTGAAAGATGATTGGGGACGGGGTGGAAGCAACACAGCAGGACACTGATAGGAAGTTTTATGGCTCGCAAGAAACCCCGTGTTTTGACCCTGGGCAATCGTAAAAAATCGAGGGGAAATATCTTTAGACACCAGGAAGTGTTTATTTGTTACATCGTATTTTGAAAGTTTTGAAAAGTCCCAACGCATAAGTAAAATATGTTACAATTCCCTTTTGGTTTCATTATAAATTTGAAACTGTAACAAGTTGGAGTGTGTCAGAGCAATCTGCTATTTTATATAGTTAGACAAATTATCTTTTTTTAAGTATATTCTTTCGCTTCATTTTTCTTATTTTAATTAAAGCTTTCAGTTTTTGAAACATGATTATTTTATTATAAGATACCGAAAAAATTAATAAAACACCGAACTCTTTAAAATTTGAAACCTTTTCAATTTTCCAACCACTAAAAATGATAAAATTTAAACTTCATCAAATCATTTGAAACATTTTCTTACACTTTGATAAAAATAATAACGAAAAAAACAATTAAGATTTATTAGTTTTTTTTTTTTTTTTTTAGATTTCAAAGCCCAAGTGTTCAGGGAAGTTTAAGTACAGTGCATAGTTATATATTGTTCAAATACACCGAATTATATTTGAATTTTAAGTGCTTGAACTTCAGTTTACATCAAAGACAATATGAATGAAGATTTTCACACATTTTTTTATAACTTGAATGTTTGAATAAATGGTAATCAAAAAAAAAAATACGGAAACATTTACAGTAGACATTTATGCATATATATAAACATAAAAATCAATTTTAAATTCGAGCTATTCAAAAACATTCGATTTATTGTTCAAAATTATTTATTTATACAAAATACCTCAACATTTATCTTTTTTAAAGGTTAACTGAATAAGTAATTAAAATCTGGATATTTTTTGAAATCTCGACCGTATAAAGCTAGAAATTTTATGTTAGAAATTCCATTTGAAATTTCGAAAAAAAAATGCATCGCGAAGTTAAAAATTATTTACCATAAGTTTTAGCAATTGTTTGAGTATAATAAAAATTTCAAATTTTATTATATAGCTTCTTTGGTATCTTTTAATATATTTCGAAGATTTCATACAATTCAGTTGAAAACTGTATGCTAAGACAGTGTTTTCTCAAACTTTCGATACTGGCGCCCCCTTTTCAATCACAATTTTTATCGCGCCCCCCTTATACATAATATTTTACTGAATGGAATAATAATGCACTTTTACAATAAAGCAACAATATTTATTATAAACCGTACAAATTCATGACATAAGTATTAAATTTTGTATATGTTACTTTTAAGCAAAAAAAAAGTTAAGTAATAGGATAATTACTAAGTTATTTTTTTTTCTCTGATTTTTAAATTGGAACATATTACAAAATGCGGTGGTTGCTTAGAAGACAAAATATAGATATCAGCTAAATATATAGAAAATGAACTCAGAGGGTCAATTTCTTATCTTAAAAACTCCTTTCGAAAACTTTGCTCTGCAAGACAAGCCCATGGAAGTAGCTAATAATTATTAAACTTGTTCTTAATTTAGTATTAATTAATTAGTCATAAAATACTCTGTGCACCACTCATACATTAAAAGCAGTGTTTCTCAAACTTTCAATACTGGCGACCCAATTTTCAATCATAATTTTTGTCTCGCCCCCCTGTACAACAATAATGTATTTACTGCAATAAAAATGCACTTTGAGAGAGAGACGCTAAAGTTACAATACGATCTTAATTATAAACCGTACAAATTAATACAATAAGTATATTAAATTTTGTGTATATTGTAAGTAATATATATATTTTAAGAAAATTACTTAAAATATATATTACTTAGAATTAAGTTATTTTTCTTTCTCTAATTTTTAAATTGGAACATATCGCAAAAAGATGTATTTAATTAAAGATTTATTTCCTTCAGCATTCATTTCTCAAAGTACAAATGTCATTAAAAAAATAGTCTAGTCAATGTCGCTCTCTATCATATCCATCACATCTGGCATTATAGGGTACGTTTGCGTGAGTCTGGGCAACCTATCGGACGTCTGTGCAAAACATGTAAAAATGCTTTTCCTCGTACAATTCCAATCAGTTTTGGTCGACTTGATACTCCTATAGCTACCGAATCTAGCTTAAATGCACATTTTTTTTTAATTTCCACGTTAATTGTCATTCACGGTAATTAAGTATTTACGGCAGTAGATTAAAACAATATCATACATACATTTTTTAAGTCGTAAGTAAACATTCGACCATAATAAAGAATAGACAAGTACACAGACGAACGAGCATGATTCCGAAAATTAAATCAAGGCGATCTTCTCAAAAATACTTAAATTTTGGATTTACCACTACTGAAGTAAATGATGGAAAAAAAGCCCCAGCTCGATATGTGTTAAAACTTACAAATCTGTAGAACAACATGTGAAAGTTGTTTTTAAAACATGTAAACTCATTTAGCTATGTTGGCAAATAATTTTAAAAAGTATTTTCTGGATGAGGACAGCTTGGTAGCAAGTTACGAGTGGATTAGGGATCTATTTCAAGATACTCCAGAAGGGCTCTCAACTTCCGAAGAAGAAATCTTCATAGATTTCACATCCAGTGAAAAATTAAAAGGCATTTTTGTAATAAATCGCTCTTTGAATTTGGGGTAGAGGTGGATGAGGAATTATCTGTACTGAAAATAAAAGAACTTCGTATACTATTACCATTTTCCATATCCTTCCTTTTTGAAACCGGATTTTCTGCGGCGGATGCTTTGAAGACAAAATATAGATCTCAGCTAAATATAGAAAAATAACTCTTTAAGTGTCAATTTCTGATATTAAACCTTCCTTTGAAAAACTTTCCTCTACAAGACAAGCCCGTAGAAGTCCCTAATAATTATTAAACTTGTTCTTAATTTAGTAATAAGATTGATTGATTAAATATTAACGTCCGCACTGTTCAGCTGCACGAGGGCTTTTGACGAAGGACCACGTAATTTTGAACCATGGTCAAGTGACGTGGACGACACCTGAGCTGACACCCTCTCTCTAACTACCACCACACCAACGGGAGAACGTTCCAGTTCTCGACAGATTTAACGTGCATCGCTGCGCTACACGGCGGGTCTTTAGTGAAACTGGGCTCGAACTCGTGACAAGGCAACCCACAATCCGATACCTATACCACTTGGCTACCGCGGCAAATTTAGGAATAAGAAGTTATTTATAAAATACCTTCTTCAGTACTGATACATCAAACGTATACAGGCTGAAACACCGACTCTTCGCACGAGTTCATTTTTAAAAAATAAAACATTATGCTTGATATAATAGCTGAACTGTAAGGAGAGTAAAACTGTGTGCACGACATTGTATACAAAAATGTAAAATGATTTTTTTAGATAAATGCTATAATTGTAAATAACTGTTTAAAAGAACTGTAATTTTAAACCTCACACAATTAGGATTTAGAATTAATGTTAAATTATGAAATAGAATATAAAATTCCGATGAAGAATAATTGTGTTACTTTTTAACATTTAAAGCGAGAAGACTTCAAAATGTTTTAACCCGGGAGCAGGCGCGTACTCGATACTAACATTAATGGTAGTTCAAGGGGAATCAGTCACCCCAATCATTTGTTTAGAATTATTTTTACTGTACACGATACAAATCGGAATTCTAGTGAATATTTTAATTTATAGAAAGTATACTTACCTTCTTTCAAGGACTATTCAATTATTTGATGATTTGAGAAAAAATCCAATAAAACTGAACTAAAATGATTCAAAAGTACAAGACCATAATAAAGGACGCAAATCCGACACTTTTCAATTATCCTACAGAAATGTTAAACCTATCAATTCTTTTCCAAATATCGCAAAGCTCAATTATTTACAATTTCCCTAAGCGAAAAGCAAACGCATAAAAATGGGAGGGAACTAATATTGATAATAACCATACCATAAGATTGAAGGTCAATCAATTGATTAGCAAACGTACTATGCAGCCTGGCTGAAAAGTGAATCATGACATCCTTTTCTTTTTCTACAACTAATGTACAGTATTTCAATAATAATTACAGTGGTGAATTGTTTATCTTAGAATTTTTCTCAGGGTCTGGGTTTCGTTTTTTTCTTTTAACGAGTAATATTTTATGTTAAAACGTAACAAAAAAATCTCTCATTGAGGAAAAACAGCAAATAAAACAAAATGATTTTTTCTTTAATTTGGTTTTGGGATCAAAGATAGCTATTTGATGACGGAAAAAAGCCAGATAATAAATATAAATTATGTCAGTGTGTTGTGTGTATTTTTTTATTATGGAAGAAAGCATTTGGTTTTACTTCTCTTTCCGGTTTTTTTTTTTAAAAAAATCTTTAAATTTTCGATACGCTCGCGCCCCCTTGTAGGTTCATCGCGCCCCCCAGGGGGCGCTCCCCACACTTTGAGAAACACTGTGCTAAGAGCAAAAAATATACTAAAAAAATTGATGAATATACAATTACAATAAATTCTTACATGGAAGCAAATCTGAGAAAAGCTAAAGCGTAGGAATGAAAAATTTTGAGTATATCTGAAGTAGTTTTCGAAATATTTATTTTAAAGTTCAGAAAATTTGTGTGCGTTTTATGTTATACTTAATACTAATTAAATGGTTAAAATATTATGTTAATATTAGTCATGTAATCGTTTGATGACACATTCATATACTAATAAAATTATCATGGTCATTGATGCTAATGTCAAGAACTTTATGCAATTTTAAATTCAGACATTAAGATATTGATGTAGAAAATATAAAACGACCATCTAAAATACATGAAAAATGCAGTCTGCTATAAAATGATCTTGACAAAAAAAAAAACGTCTTTTTCACTTACTATGGCAGAGCCGGCTTAGTCAGGGGCGATCTGGAAAAACAGAGAGAACCGCGGTTTTGATGGATGCCGCTCTAGCTTTTAAAGTTCCCAGGAAAAATTATATATATATATAACTTACAAATGCAAAAATAAATCTTGTAATTTTCCATACATTTTTATAACAACGAATTGTGGAATTGGCTTCCAATATTTTGTTGTGTTTGACAGTATGTAAGGTAACCAACCCTACTTTAGATAGATTTGTACTACTTTTCGTAACCGTATTCCTTTTAAAATTAATTCGTGCAGCCGAAATACACCTTTTGCCCCCTTAAAAATGTATGTAAATTATAAAGGTTAATTTTATTTTATGCAACTTGAGAAATGTTCATAATTAACCATTTCCGTCTAAACAGTTTACATGGAAAAAACAAGTTTGGACTCCCTCATTCATTAGGGATTTATATAAGATTCTAACATAAAATTTTATTTTTCACCGAATAGGATCGATTGGTAGTGTATAGTGCTTCCACACCACAGGTCTGGGGTTCTAGTAACGGGCTGCGCAAGGTCGACTCTGGCTTTCATCTCCGCTACATTGGGTTGATAAATGAGTACCAAGCTTGCTTCGGGTCTTAAACACTGAAGATCTCCCTTCAGACAGACCACCAAATTGGGACATCTGTTCATGCACCTCAGCGTCCAATGGTCACGTGTATTATGATGGGCACAGTAGTTCCTGGACCTCATGGATTGTTGTGCCACTGAGTTTAAGTCTTAAGTTTGAGGATTACCTCACTTTGGTGATACCCCTTAGATAAACATGTATTTCCACTCATTTGCAATTAAATATTTTTCTTTGAATTACGTTTATTTCAGAAGGAAGTTTGATTTTTCAAATGTATTTGCTTAATAACATGTATATTTGTGTATTATATTAAAAATTTGATCAATCCAAAATTATATGCTTTTAGCTCGTCTAAAAATTTTTAGGATTTTACGACTGATCTTACAATCCATATACGTTTTATAGTAGTATATTTAAAATGATAAAGACATTTTTACGACAGTGTGAGCTGTTATGCCTCGTTTATAAATATAAAAAAAATTCAGCTACAGTTTTAAAATGTACAGAAATAAGTGGGGAAATAGGATACTTACATATTATGAATATTTTTGACTACAGTAAGATATATTTATATTTCAGTTTCTTTTCAATTTAAATAGAAGTTGTAAGCAACTTTGAGAATAGTTTGATATTGATTATTAACGCATAGGCTGTTTAATATTGTAAAGTGTTTTACTTTGATACCAGCACACATTAAAATAAAGCTCATTAGCAGTTATATGATCAGCTTCAGTGATATTTAAATTTTCAAAAATAGTCTACACGTACGAAAAAATTCTTTCGCAACCGCCCACCACATCTCATACTATATCTTCCCTACAGCAGGAAATATTTGTGTATACTGAAAAAATTAATACATGATACATTTCCCAGTGTTAAATTTGTTTTTAATATTTGGTATGAATAGATTGTGGAACTGTCGGTTAACTTCACTGAACAAAATTGTTTTAAGTGTACTGTTTTGAAAGACAAAATTAATTAGGGAGAATTTTTCTCAGAAGAGAATTTGTAATGACTGAATTGTGTGAAAATGTAGTTATCGATGTGTGACATTTTTCCTTGTAATAAAAGAAACAGAAGGATAATAAATTTAACTTGAGATGAAAATGGTTAGAAGTACTGTCATGCGCATTTGAAGAAGTATATCCCCCATTAAAATTAAAAATTATTGACTGAATGTGTGTTATGTCCATCACAAAGCCGATGTAGAAAAGATATTTTTATTTAATACAAGGAGTTCGAAAATTCAAAATTCAATCGAAAATTCTCATATTCAAAAATGAATACAGGATGTTTTTTTCTGGTTCAAATCGCAATACCAAAATATTTTTTTTTAATTTTTTAAAAAAATGACAGAAAAAAAATTTGTTTGAAGAAAATATAACTATTTTTCAACTTTTAACACGCCATTTATTTCATGTTTTTTTTTATCCTGCGTTTTGTTTTAATTTTACTGTGACTGAATCTATGGGGAAAATGACAGAGTAGAACTACGGTTTTCATACAAGATTGCCCAAGGCAACTTAACTGCTAGCTGTAAACGATTGCTATCCTGGTTCTCACTGAACAAGGACACCGACTAAGTCATAAAATTGTCCCATTTCGACCTCTCAAGTTTTAAAAGGGGGAAAGAATTGATGTCTGTTGCATTTTTGAAGGGAGTAGCAAAATAAGAGTAAAACGCTTTCGGAATAACTTTTCAGGAGGAAGGTATCCACTTAGAGGGTTAATACTGCTTTGCACTTGTTTGGTCTTTTATCAAATTTATTTTAAAAAAATATTACCTTCGGTGTGATATTAATGGGACATGGTGATATGTTTTTTTAAAAGAATTGTTTATTACTTTTTAGTAAAAAGTGGCCAATGAATTCGTGCATTTTTTGTCATTTTTCGATTTTCTTATGCACTAGTTACTCCGTATTTTGTTTCATATTAAACTATATATATATATATATATACATATATATATATATATATATATATATATATATATATATATATATATATATATATATATATATATATATATATATATATATATATATATATATATATATATATTTGATAGAAAACACTGTTCTCAAAGGCAAACAATTATTTAAGTACACCTAAAGCAAGATATGAGAGGTCTAAGAAGCTCCGATTTAATGGAATTTGCGTCATCATTGGTGCTAGGTGTAATAATAATGTTAACCGAGCTAATCCCAGTAATAATTTGTCAGCTGCTTTATTTTCCTTACCCAGTATATGTTATTTCAGTGCAAAATTTAAGCTTACAAATAAATAAATGACTGTATATTATTCATTGTAAATTGGTACAGGCATATGAATAAGTACAACAAAAATTAATCATTTGGAGACAGCATCTTTTGAGATAAAAATATGTTTTTCAGAAGTAGAACGAAGCGGTAGCCGAATAGTCATGGCTGCTAAATAGTGGAAGACATTTCCATGTTAGAGATTTGAAACCTAATATTAGAGACCAGCCGTGAAGATAACTGATGAACGTTGAAGTTGTAGAGAATGATTGTCCTCTCATTTGCATGGTGAGAAAGTCTGGTACTCAGAAATGACGTCAAGTCTTATATTGTTCGTTTAACCATGGATCAAAATTACGAGGTTCATTTCCAATATCCAGCATACTACTTTTTCAGAGTGACATACATCAATATCAAATAAAATTAAAAGCAGTAATTTCAACTAGGCCTCGTACAACTTATTTTTCAATGTTTGACTATACCATGCATCGTCAGTGATAATAAAATAATTATAATATTTCTATAATTATTATATATATATATATAAAGAGTGTTTTTTTCAGGTATAGAAGTTTAAGTTGGCATTACTTTCCAAGATTTAACAGCTGGCAAGTGATTTATTCTCAGTTTGGTTTGGCAATTAATCATGAATAGACTCACGCCTGAACAACGCTTTCAAATTGTGCAATTTAATTTCGAAAATAATAGCTCTGTGCCGAATTTTCATAAGCGAGTTTTGTTTAGCGATGAAGCGCACTCCTGGTTAAATGGCTACGTCAACAAAGAAAACTGCCGCTTTTGGAGTGAAGCCAATCCACACGTGTATGTCGAAACACCGTTACATCCAGAAAAACTGACTCTTTGGTGCGCTTTATGGGCTGGTGGAATCCTTTTGCAAAAAGGATAAAGGCCACAACGTTAAAGTCAATGGAGATAGATATAGAGCCATGATTACTAACTTTTTCATTCCTGAATTGAACAATCATGATGTCCAGGAGCTGTGGTTCCATATAGACGGCGCAATATGTCACACAGCTCGTTCCACAATAGAGTTATTGAAAAACACGTTTGGTGACCGCCTAATTTCACGTTTTGGACCTATGAATTGGCCTCCATTATCTTGTGATTTAACACCGCTAGACTAATTTTTGTGGAGCTAATTAAAGTTATTGGTCTATGCGAATAAGCCAGAAACGCTTGACCATTTGGAAGACAACATTCGCCGTGTTATTGCCGATATACGGCCACAAATGTTGGAAAAGTAATCGAAAATTGGGCGTCCAGATCGGACTACATCCGAGCCAGCCGTGGCAGTCCTATGCCAGAAATCATATTTAAAATGTAATGCCACAAGATTATCTTTTGAATAAAAAAATCATGTCAATCGAATAATAAATCGTGGTTTTATTGCAATTTAAAGTTCTATATCTCTAAAAACACCTTTTATATATATATATATATATATATATATATATATAATATATATATATATATATAAATATATATATATATATATATATTTATATATATATATATATAAAATATAAATTATTTATGTATGTATTATATATCAAAAATAAGAAATAATAGATAAAGAACATAACAAGAAATAGCATAATAAAAATATAAAACCTGAACATGAAGAAGAAAATTATAGAGAAATAAACAAAGAAAGTACAAAAGAGAAGAACCTAGCGAGTCAGAAAGCAATTTCGGACTTAGGACCGAATAAGTGAAGTTAAACTAGTTTGAAGGCGCCAACCTTCCCCCTTTGCAACTCGGTAGGAAAACCAAATAAAATAAAATAAACAAAGCTTCAGAGTTTGTATAACTCTGAGAGTATGAAAAAAACCACTCGTTACTATTATGTAACAAACTCTCCCAAACTCTTAATGCAGAAAAATCACAAAATAATTACATAAGGAAAGTAGAAAAATGCTAAAACAATTACATAAGAGAAGTATCATTCAAAAATTAATTTAACAAAATTTATTTACTCACATAGCTTTTACGAGGAGAATCAAGCGTCTTGACATTAATGAAAATCGATTATTCACCAAGTTAAAAAATTCGAAAATACATAAACACATCTTTTGAGCTGACTTTTAAACCAGCCAGCATATATATATATATATCTCTATATATAAGACGCATTTGTTGTCTGTTTGTCTGTTCCCTCATAACTCGAGATCCAGACACCCAAATAACGTGGAACTTGGTACACGTGCACAAAATTACACGAGAAAGGTTTTTAAATAGATTTGGCGTTCATAATTCCTTACAAATTTTTTAAAATTTAAGTTTTAAGTGATTTTCCAGTGTTATGACGTCATATGTAGTCACGTTTCTCACTAAGTTGACAATTTATACTTTACATGCAGTTTTTCAAGATTATTACATATTTTTACTGTAGCTATGTTTATCGGTTGGAATATTTATTCAATTTTTCTATTCTTTGATATTTAATTAGGATTATTTTTGGAATAAATAATTTTTTTAAGGATTATACTTTCAACAACTAAAATTTTGTTTTGTTGTTTTGGCAACATTTAGGTATTATCGCCGGATGTTTATGTGTGTGATTTTGCTTGCAAATTACAACTTATTTGTTTATTTCTTTAGAATGCGAAGATTATAATTTTGACAAACTAAAACTTCTCACTGATAAGGGTTATATTTCAGTTCGGTTCAAATGTAGTATGGGGGGGGCACTTTGGATTTGGCGATTTTTCTTCAGATTTTTCGATTTTTATCTAAATGTCATTGTGAGATATCGAATTCATTCTAAAATAAATAATACCGAAAAAAGTAACTTGGAGACCACTTTTAATAACCAAAATAAAGGACTGCGCCAAGTAGCCCCCCCTATACTACACTTGATCCAATAATATGGTTCTTTGCAATTCCATGTGTCTTTATTTTAACCTTTAAGGGTATAACTATTGGCTTCAGTGCATAAAATTGCCATGCAGAAAATCATACTTGGGTAATCATACTGCCCAAGCAAAAGCAGTGTTGGTAGTAATTACATATCAAACTGGAATAGGCATCAGAGAATGAGCAAAACAGACAAATGGCTGAAATACCTCGTAAGATAAATTATTTTTGGAACTTATGTACAATTCTGACAATCGCCAACATTCAAAGTAACTTGCCAAGTTGGCAACCCTGATTTCGCATGTCATATATATGCTGAATTGTGAGTCATGTGCTTTGTTTAATATAATGTCGCCAAAAGGTTGGGGTTATATGTAAATACCTTATTTTTCAAATTATGCTTTTGCATTGATAAAGTTAGTTCATTTCTTTTTATGTCAGTTAATGTTAGTATTGTACATCATTTTTCAAATTATTTTTATGCTTGGGATATATATACTTTGGATAATTTTTTAGTACTTGCGTATTATTGCACAATCGCCAACTTTCAAGACAATTCGCCACTTTGGCAATCCCAACTTTGTATGTGTTGTATTGGCAATCATGTGCTTCATTTTGTATAATGTTACCAATAGGTTGCAATAATACGTAAGTACCATTGTTGTTGTTGTTGTTGTTTCTTATCCTCTAATTGTCTGACGAAGTCAGACAAGATCCATTAAATTGTTGACCCTCAAAAAATCGATAACAAGAAGGGGAGAATCGTACAAGTCTTCTCTGGAAAGACCCAGACAGTCCAGGATATGTTCGGCAGAGGCCTGCTGAACCTTGAACTTGGAGCAGAACTTAAAAGTCTTCCTGCCCTCAAAGAAGGAGAGACTTTTCGTGTGTCCACTAGCCAATCTGGAATTGGTCGTTTTAGATGCTCTGTCGCAGTTGAGATCCAGAAAAGAGCCCGGTTCCCTGGCCGCATACCAGTGGTGGGAGGGAGGAATCTTCCACTCCTTAGATAGTTGCCTATTAATTTTGGACTGGTGCTCTGAGTAGGTAATGGCAGGAGAGGAGGTTGTTAAGAGACTACAGCCCTCTCTGGCTAAGCGGTCCGCTTGCTCATTTCCAAAGATGTCAACATGGGATGGTATCCACTGAAAATGAACATCGTGATGCTTTGAAATAAGTTTGAGATTGTGAAGGATGGAGATGCTTGTTTTGTCTCCTACTTGAGTCCAATTGTGTAGATGTTGAAGGGAACTGCGACTGTCCGACAAAATCCAGAGTTCTCCATAGTCACTTTCATTGATAATAGCTTCGAGTGGCCAAAGTGGCGAATTGTCTTGAAAGTTGGCGATTGTGCAATAATACGCAAGTACTAAAAAAATTATCCAAAGTATATATACCTCCCGCTGGTGTTCCTGCCTTGACGGGGCGGTGAGGCTTGCGCGCACTATTGACCTGGAGGGCTATACCGGCGGTAGCTTGCTACTGGTAGGGTCTCCCAAGCCGGGCAGGCCGAAGGGTAAGTGCCAGACTAAAAGGAACACCACCACGAGCCAAGACAGACTTCTACCTTTATGGTGCTCAGATCTCTATGATCAACAGAAGCTGCTTACTACCTCTTCCAATGATGTTGATGTAAGTACCATTAATTCTGTGCATTACTATAACATTAGACAGGCCGCAACATACCAATTTGGCGTGATTTCAAAATCATGCCAAAAATGAGTAGCCAACCAATATGAAATTAATATTATGAGTATTATCTTAGCCTGTTTTATCTTTCCCTCCAGTAATCCGTAATTAATTCAATATATAATTTTTTTTTGTTTTATATTTTAGTACTTACATTTTTATTTCGTTATTATATATTGCAAATATTTTTTTGCACATTGCGATGTCTTTGGCAAAAGTAATCAGTGGTATTTTCCTTAAATATGTTTTTTTTATCTGTTTTTGACAATTTTTAAAATTTTGTTTGATGTCTGTCTGAAATGCAAATAGCAAAATATATATTTTACAATATATATATTGTGTTTGTATGAAATGTTTATACTTAATTTTATGTTATAACTAGCTATACCCAGCTAAATGTTGCTGTGGCTCAGTCAGCTTTAAAATACTGGTACACCATATAAAGTATGTCATGAAGCTTACAAAAGTAATAATAATCAAGAATTCAAACAAATCTATATGCATATAAGACACATTTGTTGTCTGTCTGAATAAACTTTCTCTTTCACACTACATCATTTGGACAAATTTTCAAAATTTGTTTGTGTGGTTAGTAATTAATTATAATGCTATAATTTTAATTGAATATACAGATATTGCATTTTTAAGTATAAAAATAGTTATAACTACTGTACTGTATTTTTTCAGTGAGTGAATATTAATGTCGCACTGTTCAGCTACATGAGGGCTTTTGGCGACGGATCACATTTTGAACCATGGTCAAGAGACGTGGACAACACCTGACTGGCACCCCCTTCTCCTAACTACCAGACCACACCAATTTAGCAGGAATATTCTACCAATACTTAGCCGGAATAATCTTTGAAATCCACTCTTCCATATCACATCACTGTTTCTATGATGAGTATTTTAGCGGGGAAGGCAAATAGTTTTGTAGCAGATATTACATTTTCAGCTGCCAGCGTTTTCAGCGGATTGCAAAGATTATCATTTTTGTCCCCCCAAAATAATTAATGTCAAAATTTAAGTGTCTTATGTTTTTGTATATTTATGGAGATCTTAGAAAACGATTTGACTATTTATTTTAAGTGAATGGTGTATATAATTAATTTTACAGTGGAATATATTTAATTAATTTATTAGCTCTAACCGATTAAATTTCCCTAAGTGGTGTATTTTGTTTATGTATGTCCTTTAATTTTCAATGTAGTGACATAAAAAAAGATTGCATGAAAAAAAATTGCAGTGAATCATAATGCGGTAGATAAAGGGTTAACGTGCATCGCGCTCCTACACGGCGGGTCTTACAAAGCTCTAATAAAGTTTGAGCTATGAAAGTAGCTAGACATTTGCCAACTTGACTCTATTGTCAACATTTCGCTATTTTTTCCATTGAATCGACATTGTTATTTAGGAACGGCTTGCAAGTATTACAATTTTAACATAACATAAATACAACAGAAAGTTATATTAATGTATGACACTTTCAGTTATAAATTATTTACAATATTTTAAGCGTCACAAAACTTTTAACAATGTGTTACTTTGGCTGAGCAGAGATCAGCTTAGGGAGGTATTTTAAAAATCAACCCTCAAGAGTGTTACGGGGAGTTATACATATAAAAATAATCCTTTACATCAGCTATTAGATCTACAGACTTAAAATTTAACAAAAAGGTATTTTTTTCTTTCTTTTTTACTTCAGCTGAGATATGTAAAAAGCTTTTTTTGTGTAATTTGCAATTCACTTAAAATTAACTCATTAAAAACTTCTGTATCCTTCAATCTGTGTTGTTTAACTATTCAGTTCACCCGTGCGAAGAACGGGTATACCAGCTAGTATATATATATAACAATACTGTTAAAACACAAATTAATAAAGCTATTGATAACTTTAGTACAAAATCTGCAATTAAATATGGTCTATCCATAGAGGCATTTGATGAGTATAATTACAATATTTTAAAAGGCCTTATGAAATTTAGTTACCATTCACAGTATGAATTTACTTTTAAATATATAAAACAGAAAATTTATGATTTACAAAAGAATTTTATCATAGTTTACATTGATAAAGTACCTGGTAACTATATATATATGCTGCGATTTGTAAGTATTTTTATTATAATATGCTTAATGAACACTTTTTAAATAATGAATCTTTTAAAAAAAATAGATTTGTCACATAATGAAATTAGTAATCGTATTATTGCTTTTTATAAAAAAAAATAGGCATTTTTGTGTTCCTAAAATTAAGTATCTATATATATTTTTCAAACCAAAATTCCATAAATGTCCTGTTGAATTTAGAACTGTGACAAATGGTTTTAAAACATGTATTACCACTGCAGGCAAATTATTTCATAATATTATACAAAACTTTATTAATCAGCAATGTAATAAAGCTATAATTAAAAATAGTAAAGACATTTTAGATTTTTTCAAAAATAAAAATATTTATTGAATTCATAGTTATGACTTTGAAGATCTTTTCAAATCCATTGATAGCAATAATATTATTAAAATAATTTTAAATAACCACAGTATTTATAATCTGAATATTAATTTTAACAAATTTAAGACTCTCATAGATTTTGTCTTAAAAGAAATTACATTAAATTTAATGGTTCATTATGAAGGGTGTTTTTTTTGAGGTATAGAACTTTAAATTGCAATAAAACAACGACGTATTATTCGATTGACAGGAATTTTTTTATTCGAAAGATAATCGTGTGACATTATATTTTAAATATGATTTCTAGCATAGGATTGCCACGGCTGGCTCGGATGTAGTCCAATCTGGATGTCCAATTTTCGATGAGTTTTTCTAACATTTGTGGCCGTATATCGGCAATAACACGGCGAATGTTGTCTTCCAAATGACCAAGCGTTTGTGGCTTATCCGCATACACCAATGACTTTACATAGTCCCACAGAAAAATAGTCTAGCGGTGTTAAATCACAAGATCTTGGAGGCCAATTCACAGGTCCAAAACGTGAAATTAGGCGGTCACCAAACGTGTCTTTCAATAAATGGATTGTGGCACGAGCTGTGTGACATGTTGCGCCATCTTGTTGGAACCACAGCTCCTGGACATCATTATTGTTCCATTCAGGAATGAAAAAGTTAGTAATCAGGGCTCTATACCGATCACCATTGACTGTAACGTTGCGGCCTTCATCGTATTTGCAGAAGGATTCCACCAGCCCATAAAGCGCACCAAACAGTCAGTTTTTCTGGATGTAACGGTGTTTCGACATACACTTGTAGATTAGCTTCACTCTAAATGCGGCAGTTTTGTTTGTTGACGTAGCCTTTCAACCAGAAGTGCGCTTCATCGCTAAACAAAATTCGCTTATGAAAATCGGGAACAACGGCAATCTCGTTTTGGGCCCATTCGACGAATGCACGCCTTTCTTGATCATATTTAAAATGTAATGCCACAAGATTATCTTTCGAATAAAAAAAATTCATGTCAATCGAATAAAACTTCGTTGTTTTATTGCAATTTAAAGTTATATACCTCTAAAAAAACACCCTATATAAACAATAAAAAAGACTACCACACGGATGCCCATCAAGCAATAGTTTGTCTAATTTATATTTACACTTTTATGAACATAATTATATTATTAATAATGACTATTGCATTTTTAGATATTATGATGATTTATTTATTTTTGGTGAAAATGCTAATTTAAATCCCAAAATTAATTTTTATCCGGCTTAACTAAACTTTGTTAAAATTAAAAATAATCCAATTAAAACTAATTACATAGATGTAACATTATATATTAAGGGTTTGAAATTACATAGTAATATTTATGATAAAAGAGATGCCTTTAATTTTATAATTCTTAAAGTGCCTTAATGGAATTCAAATTTATTAATATCTATATAGAGAAATATTATTTTAACTATATTTATCGTAATAATGTTTTAGTTAGTGATACAGCTAATACTTATTTAAACATTTATAACCGTATCAAACAATGTATGGGACATGGATATCCTGCTATATTTATTTACAATTATATTCCTAATATTTCTTAATGTTATACAATTTTTATTAATAACTTATTGACATTTTTTAAACTAATCATACAATTATTAAATAGATGGCGCCACATGTTAGTAATTCAACATTTAAATATTCCTTGGATTCATTTATATTTTACACTAAAATTTATATCAATACATATTTATGATTTTTGTAAAGTACATATATGTATAAACTTTATATTAATCTATCATAATTTAACTTTATGTGAAACTGCTTTCCCTCTCTTGTATTTGGTGGGAAACATAACTAGTTGATAGACTCCCGAAGTAAGTCTTACTATCTACGCTTTGCATTGAATTTAAATGTATAATGTGAATACTTGTAGGTTACAATTTTATAATTATATTTTATTAGTCTAGTGATTTTTTATAATGTTTAAATTCCTCCAAATGTTATTCTTTTCTTTCCTCTTGGTACATAGTATGACAAACTACAGGTGAATGTTGACTAGCCTAAAAACTCGTTTAAACCTGCAATCTTGGTTCCTAAGGCCAGGAGTTTGTTATAGTACTATTGTGCCTATTTATTTCTATTTAGTATAGTTATCTTAGGTTCTAACTATCTGTGTATTTTTATGTCTTGAAGTATATATATATATATATATATATATATGCAGCGCAGAAAATAATGGTGAAATGGTGAATTATAGGAAAGAGTGATGGAAATTATATTTATCCCTTCATCTGAAAGCAAGACAGTTTGATCAAATGTCCTCCTGGTGTTCAAGATAGAAGTTAAAAGAAAGAACTAATTGGTTTGTTTTTCAACCAAGCTCGATGCTTAAGAAATTATTTCTTTCTGTTGAACCGGTCCTTCAAATATTAGAGACAAAGTGTAAATAACGATATTTTGGTTGCAAAATCCAAATGAAAACTATTTGTTTTCCTTAGGTATAAATTTTTTAAAAAAAATTGAAAAAAAAACAGCAATTGTGTTGGTCTTTTGTAGCTTTAAAATACACTATTTTATGTTTTTATGTTTCACTGTAATAGTAAGTAATGTAATTATGAGCATATATATATATATATGAGCATATATATATATATATATATATATATATATATATATATATGAGTTATAATTCATTATTATACTACATTTTCATGATACATGTTAGTTTCCTTTTGTATTTAAAATTTCAGAAAAATTATGCTGAGAGATTATATAAAGAATTTGGGGGGGGATGCATTTTATCAAATACAGCAGTATTTTTCATTCCATTAAGTGTGGTAGAAGAATTATTGATTAAATCCGTATGATATTAGGCACATTTCCACATCATTTGCAGTAGCATTTGTTTGCTAAATTTAATTTGTTAACTCTTATGTAATAGTCATTTTTTTTAATTTTTCAAACACTTATCTTAATGGATCTTAAAAAGTTCAAACATTTACTTGTTTTTTGAAAATATAAGGTAATTTTAAACTACATTTTAACTTTAAGAGCTTCTATTATATTTTTCAGAATAAATTATTGGTTTTAAATATCGCATATTTTGTTACAGATATAATCAAACAAAATGTACTTTTTTTTCTACAGTGTTATTAATATACATATCATGATGCAATTCGCTCGTAAATTTCATATTCAGTTCTTTCTTCTTTTACGTTAAGAAATGAGTACTTCATATTTATTGTGTTTCTTAGCGAAATTGTTTACCATTTTCTTTCTTTTTTTTTACAAGTCATTAATACATGCAGGTTTCTTTTTATCAGTTTTTCATATTTGCAATGTTTCACTTTAGAATCACTTTTCCAGATTATAAGATTTGATAGATCTATTGCAAGGGATATCATAGTTTCTTAATCCATAGAATAACTTCTCCTTACTGCCTGCAATTGTTAATATTAATATATTTTTATTTCCCTGATCTTTTATTTATATGGTTAAAATTTATATTTCTTTTTATTTAGAAGCGATATTTGAAATTTTCAAGATTTTAAATAAATAGAAAAAAATGATAGTTTGAACAAATACGTAAAGCTTCATTTTTTTCCGATCAATTTTCTCCGAATGTATATTTTAACACACACACTGAATTTAAACTTGTCAAATCCGGAAAAGTTATTTATATATATATATATATATATATATATATATATATATATATATATATATATATATATATATATATAATCCAAAATATATAAAGACTCATATAGCTATAGAATCTAAGATAACAATACTAAACAGGAAGAAATAGGCACAGTGGTATAGTAACAAACTTCTGGCCTTAGGAACCAAGATTGCAGGTTTAAAAAGTTTTAGGGCTAGCCAACCTTCACCTGTAGTTTGCAATACTATGTACCAAGAGGAAAGGAAAGAATTGCATTTGGAGGAAATTAAATATTATAATAAAATCACTAAACTCATAAAACATAACTGTAAAAATCTACTAGTATTCAATGTATAGATTTAAATTCGATGCAAAACGTGGATAGTAAGACTTACTTCGGGAGTGTAAAAACTGTTTATGTTTCCCGCCAAATACAAGAGAGGAAAACAGTTCCACATAAAGTTAAATTATGATAGAACAATATAAAGTTTATATATATATATATATATATATATATATATATATATATATATATATATATATATATATATATATATATATAAATATATGTATATATATATCTATATATATATATATATGTACTTTTAAAAAATCATAAATATAATTTGATATAAATATTAGTGTAAAATATAAATGAATCCTAGAAATATTTAAATAATAAAATTAATTTATTAAATTTGTGGTGCCATCTATTTAAATACATGTATAATTAGTAAATAATATCAGTAAAAAGACATAATGTCAATAAGTAATTAATAAAATTGTATATCCTTGAGAACTATTAGAAATATAATTGTAAAGAAAGTTAGCAGGATAATCGTGTTCAATACATTTTTTAAGAAAGTTATTAATATTTAAATAAATATTGGCTTTATCACTAACTAAAAAAAAACATTATAACAATAAATATAGTTCAAAATAATCTTTCTATATATAGATATTGATAAATTTGAATTCCAGTAAGGCACTTTTAGAATGTTAAATTTAAAGGCATTTATTTTATCATAAATATTACTATGTAATTTCAAAACCTTAATATACAATATTAGATAAAAGTAATTAGTTTTAGTTGGATTATTATTAATTTTAACTAAGTTTAAGAAAGCCGGATAAAAATTAATACTGGGATTTAAATTATCATTTTTACCAAAATAATTAAAGTATCAATGTATCTAAAAATCTAATAGTCATTATTAATATCATGATTAAATTCAAAAAAGTGTAAATATAAATTAGCCAAATTATTGCTTGCTGGTCCTCCTTGTGGCAGGCATTTTTTGTTTGTTTATATAATGAACCATTAAAAAATTAATATAATTTTCTTTTAAGACAAAATCTATGAAAGTTTTAAAGTTGTTAAAATTAATATTAAGATTATGCATACTGTGGTTTTCTAAAATTGCTTTAATAATATCTTTGATATCAATAGAAATAAAAAGATCTTAAAAGTCATAACTTTAGACTGAGTAAATATTTTTATTTTTAAAAAGATCTATAATATATTTACTATTTTTAGTTATAGCTTTATTACATTGCTGATTAATAAAGTTTTGTATAATATTATGAAGAAATTTGCCTGCAGTAGTAATACATGTTTTAAATTCATTTGTCACAGTTCTAAATTTAACCTAATATTTTATAAATAGCAATAATACGATTATTAATTTCATTATGAGACAAATCTAATTTTTTAACAGATTCATTATTGAAAAAGTGTTCATTAAACATATTATAAAAAAATACTTACAACTCACACTATAGTTACCAGGTATTTTATCAATGTAAGCTATGATATAATTTTTTTGTAAATCATAAATTTTCTGTTTTATAAATTTAAAAGTAAATTCATACTGTAAATGGTAGCTAAATTTCAAAAGGTCTCTTAAAATATTGTACTTATACTCATCAAATGCCTCTATAGGTAGCCCATATTTAATTGCAGATTTTGTATCAAAATTATCTATATCGTTATTAATTAGTGTTCTAACAGTATTGTTGTTATTAGAAACAGTTAATATGAAACTAGCGCCTTTACTCATTATATCCTTGAAAATTTTGTCATTGATTATGTCTATGTTACCAGTAACTACAGGTTTATGATGACCGTCAATAAAATCATTATAGTTTTTATATATATAACCTCTTCTATGTTAGTAGAAGGCGAACTATTATTGTAATTAAAGATAAATCTGCCCATCGTTCTGTTATATTTAAATTCTTTATTAACAACCACATTTCTAACAGGAAAAAGTGACAACATTAGAAGAATTAATTTGTTCATGAATAATAAAGTGCGTACTCTCTTTAATAGGTTCATTAATTTTCTCAACATTTATTTTGAATTTATTAACTAGATAATTATAAATGTCTCTAATAATGTGTACTGCATGACAAACCTTTAAGGAATCATTATTTAAGGTTTCATTTAACAATACAGTTTCATTTTTATTAAGACCAATCATGAAGTAATTGATCTTCTTGATATTAAATTTTTTTTTTTCAAAATCATCAACAATAACTTTAATATTGTCATTTAATAATTTTTATCTCTATTTTTCCTTTTATTTATTTATTGTTTACTTTTAGTTTTCTTTTTAGAATTATTATTTAAATTGTTAACATTATAAAAAAATGCAATTCAATATTTTCGAAATTATGCATATGAAATAATCTAAGTTCAATTTTTTTAGAATTATTGGAATTATTTAAGTATTAAACATCATGTCTATGTTGAATAATCCTGATGTTAATAGTATTAGAGGTACGCCCAATATATTTATACTGAAAAACTTTACAATTTAAATTGTAAATACAGCTAAATGTTTTACATAGGTTAAATTTAGATTCACAATCATATTGATCCTCATTTAATATAGTACAAGTCTTACATCTACTATCTCTACATTTATTGAATTTTAACTTAAGACTATTATAAGATTGAATGTTTTCATAATTGCAAGAAAAAAATTTATCTTTATTTCCATGTAAAGCAGGATTCTTCATGTAGCTTTTATTAATATTTTGTGTATTGTAATTACTAGAATCTAACATGTTTTGTTTAATATGATTATTATGACTATTAATTAACTTTTTGTTCCAAAATATGTTTGTCTTGAATTGTTTAATACTAGTACTACTATTACAGTTATTAAAATCCCTAACAGAAATTGATTCCTTTCCCAAATTGTCATTAGAGAAGGAGTTATAAAAATCCTTCATTCTAATAACTTAACAAGTCAAAATAGTCAAATATTTCTGTATATAAACCAAAAATTAATACCAAGTCAAAAGAGAGACTATGCGCCAAAGCAAAACTAAAACAAGTTAATTCTTAAGAAAACAAACTTGAAAGTAATCTCTCAAAGGCAAAAGAAAGCTATGCTAAAAGCAAAAACAAAGCTAAGTATAAAGGCTCATAAGAACAACCAAATCACACATAAATCATAACAGAAAGATGCAAATAGGTAATTTTATAACGATACTGTACCTACCTAATCTGTACACCACCGAGCAAAGATCAGCTATAAGCTAACCTAATTGCCAGTCGCTAATACAAAGTAATACCAATCATTAAAATATATATATATATGTTATAGAAAATTAAAAGTGCAGTGCTATGTAGACATAACCCTCATCACCTCAAAATACCAAATAATATCAATGTTGTATTGTTTATTTAGAAATATATCCAAGTATATATATATACTTGGATATATATTTCTTTTGGATATATGTTTTGTTGTTATGTTATGTATTGTTATTGGTTATGTAGATATATACTGCTCAAAATAATTAAAGGATATTACGGTTTTAGGTGGATCTTGAGACTGGGAAACTTTTTAGCTGATTGATACATGTTTAAAAGACGTAGTAGGTTATATGAGAATAAATTACACATGTTTGGCAGAAAAAATGCATTTTATTGCGCATTTGTGTACAAAAGGAAAAACCAGGAACTCGTCTTCCTAGAGCGCCCCAAACGTCCTATGTTGGATTCATGTTTGGAGAACACGCTGGCCATTCCATTCGTACGATTCCATCCTCGAAAAGGAAATCCTCCACCAGGTTAGCATGATGTGGCCTGCAGTTATCGTCCATTAAAATAAAGACATCTCCGATTGCTGCAGCGTATTGGACTACAATAGGTATGAGGATATCATCCCTATATCAGCGAGCAGTCAGAGGTCCATCTCGAATGATGTAGAGGTCTGTGCACCCGTCAATGCAGATGCCACCATACACCAACCCCCCTCCACCACCAAATCTGACACTTTCGTGCACGAACGCAGGATTATTCCTACTGCCACGATCCCTCCAGATGAAACTACGCTAATTATCGGGATGAACGGAAAAACGGAACTCTTCAGAAAAAGTGCATTGCTCCATTCATTTCTCCTCCAGTTCACATGCTCTGTTGCCCACTCCCTGTGGTCACGACGATGCTTTGATGTTAGTCTAACACATACCATCGTTTGGTGAGCATAGAGACCTAAACCATGGAGCCAGTTTCGGACAGTCTGAGTTGAAACCGTGGTGCCAGAAGCCAAGCGAATGTGTTGTTGGAGAAGAGTAGTGTTCATATTTCGGTGTCTCCGAGCGGTTAAGACTAAATGACGATCTTCATTTGGCGTTGTTGCCCGTCTACGACCTTGCCCTGGTCTTCGGCCTGCACTTCCAGTCTCCAAAAACGGTTCCAGATCCTGGAAATCACACTTTCTGACACTCCAATGGCTTGCGCTACTTCGGCTTGAGTTTGGTCCCCTTCTAAGCTACCAACAACTCTCCAAGCTTCTGAATCGGTTAAATGACTTTGCTAAGACATTGTACTCATCGAAACAAAACAGTCACTGAATGACGATTATCCTTGTCCTCTCTTCAGTTAAAAGTCAAATTTTATTCGCTGCCGCTGAAGCAACGTTTTTGACGTCGAACTCAAAATTAGCATACTCCACAGTTTGAAAATCAGAAAAATTTGCATCTGCAATTCTCTTCTTTCATTTTCAGCCAAAAAATTTATCTTATATCTTTATTTTATATAAAACTTACGGCATCCTATAATTGTTTTGAGCAGTGTATTACTAAGTATATATATATATATATATATATATATATATATATATATATATATATATATACTTGGATATATTTATACATAAACAATATATAACTTGTGAAAATAAGCTATATATATTCAAAGATTCAAATGAACCTCCTATATCTGAATGAAAGATGAGCGATTTAAAATATGATTGTAAAATGAGACTAAAGCGAAAAATATGATCTTCTTTATAAATTTATAACTTATATGACATAACTTAGCGTTATTTCCTTCGCGAGTAATACAGTGCAAAAATACTCTTTGAAAACTTATTCATGTTAACTATAATAGCTACTTCGTTGTAAAAATGTAGTTCAAATTTGGAACACAATCTGATTTTTGCATGTAAAGAATCCATACTTTCAAACATAGATAATCATTTTTAAAAGACCTGTTAATAAACAACAATTTTTGAGTACATTTTTTTTGTTGTACTAATATTGGTAAATCGGTTTTTTTTTTGTTACATATAATCTCACAATTAGTATACTTCTAAACATATATTCTTAAGTATTGAAAAAAATTCATAATAAAAATCTGCTTCTCTTTATTTTGTTGCATTTTTGAAATGCACAAATTATTTTACAAAAATAAATATATTTTTTATTCACATATATTTTAAGCCAAATGTTTTGGACAAATAGTTCTTAGTTAAGTATTGTTGTATTTTTCAAAATAATTTTTACTTATATGTTTAAGATTTTTAAAGACTGATTAAAAACATTTTAACGTTCAGTATGTTTTACACAGATATCTTCAGCTAATTTTATTTTTGTAAAATAATTTCGTCAATGTATCATGAAAAATAAATTAATGACTTTCAAATAAAAGTATGATTACTTTATTGTTAAGAAATTCCTAATTTCCTATTGATAAATAAAAAAATAAAAATATTTACGGACGTATATTTTCATTTTTATAAAACTTAGTAATGGAAAATGACATAATTTCTAGAATATTTTTGTATAATCTTTGTATCTTTAAATTTTTTTCTAGGAGATATATGGGCCCAAAAATTCTCCAGAAGTTCAGAAAATAGATGAAATGCAGTTCTGGTTCCTCGTAAATTTTTGACCATAAAAGGTATATAAAAAAGATTTCTTAATGTATCGAACAACTCGGAAATATATTTTGTGAAAACGAGACAAGAGCTAATGTGACATTTACTTTTATAGAGCTGCCAAAATAAAAACAATTGCCCCTGAAACTGTCAGCAGGTAAGTAAAATAAACAGAACTGTTCCATCTTAGACCCGATTTATTTTTACTGCCAGAAAATGATATATATCAGCCGTTAAATCACGCGATGCAAAAACAATGGGAATCGATTGGAAATAATTCCCAAAAGATTTTTTGCCTTTACTTTTTGAATAAGTAACCATTTCCTTCCCATCATACAAAAATATATTTCGCTTCCCTGGTCATAAACTTATTTAGTCAAATGGAGCTTTTTGGAATAAAATATCTGTTATCATACGATCATAATATTTTCTTCCACAATTCTAAAAGTTAAATAAAAAAAAGCAATTTTTAAATGTCCTTGATTTTTTCCCGATAATAATTTTTTTAACACTTTGACGAATACATGTATTGATGGTTGGACACTTTAAAGTTTATTTTAATATCATACTTATTTAACCCAATTTTGTTAAATGTAAATAGTATTTGAAAAAAGTAACATTTGATTATTATTGGATATTATTTTTTTTTTATTTTTAAGCTTGAAGCTTTGATAGAATGAATTTTAAAATTCATTGCTCCTTATTTGCTTAAAGGTTTTGGTTTTCTTTATCTGCATATCTTGCATTCGTATTGGTATTAAACGACGGGTACCTGAACAATATTTAGATTAATAAATAATACATACGTAAATTAATAAAAATAATAATTAGTACTATTTCCTTAAAATAGGAAAAGAAAAGAAACCTCAATTGATTTGAAGGTATGACAATAAAAATGAAGAGATGTGTAAATAAGATGTATATATTTCTATCGGTACGATGCAGACAAGAAAGCAAATTTTACATAATCGTATGCATTTAGTAAGTATTATGCACAAAATATGAAAATAGAAGTTATGTACAAGAGTTGATGCCACAACTGTTGCTTGTATTGACATACATAATTAATGAAAACACAAAATTTTAATTATAGGAATATTTACACTTATTCTCAAGTGGTAAAATGAGGGTGGAGACAAAAAATACAACAAAACGAAACATACAACAAAAACGAAAATACATCTATATGAATTAGTGTTTTCTTTCTTTCATTGAGTTACACTGCATTTAAACAAATGCAAAAATGCCCCTCTACTCAAACATTTTACAGGCTAACACAAAAAAAATTGAGAAACACTTTTCCTAACTTCGTATATTAGGAAACAAAAATGCAAGAAGTGCCAAATAAAATTTATGATTGGCATACATGCATTTGATCGATAAAAATGTTCCTTTTTAGATTAAATATTTTTTTTTCTAAATATTAAAATAATCAGGCTTATCTTGTAGTGAATATGACTATTGATCAATTTGTTTAATTTCTTTGACTTATTCCTTATTAATTAATATTTTCTACCGGGGGAAAATTCTTCTTGTAATTGAAGTATTATGTATAAGAGAGAAATTATTCTAAATTGGAATTCTTTAAATGTTCTGCATAATGCAAATATTTCAAACTAAGCTAAAATAAAAAAAAATATTGATGAGACATTTTACGTTCTTTTAATCTTTTGCCTCTCTTTTTCATTTTTTTTTCAATTTTAATTTAAATAATCTTTAACATTTATCAAAATAGGTTCAAAATTGTAAATTTTTATTCCGTATTTCAAATCTACATAATAAATATACATTTAAAAGTTAAAATATACAAAATAAAAAAAAAATGTAAAACAATTTTTATTTTAGAATATAGAGTTATATCATTAAAATATAAACATAAAAACAAAAATTAAAACAATCATGTTGAGCACACGCCTAGTAGAGCATGTCACTACATTTGCGAAACAAAACAAAAAATGCATTAACAGATAAAGAAATACAGAAAAATACATACCAATATTTTACTTAAATTATTTTTATTACATGGTTTATTTTTCAATCACCAAGTTAAAAAAGACGTGCCTTGATGAAAATTGTTGTTCAGTAATTATAGTGAGAATATTTGACAGTGTAAACATCGCGATCTATATATATGTTGTAAATGACATATTTTTCGATTATTTAACTAAGCATGTTGTAAATTTTTTAAAACTCATTGAAGAAAGTGATTTTATTTATTCAAAAAATTTCCTATATTAAAATGTAATTTTATCATTTTATGAACAGTTGTTTAATTTACAATGTTATTTAACATTGCAGATTACTATTGGAAATATCACATGAAATCGCAAACAATCCTTATACTGAGTACCTATTACTGATCTATATAAAAGTCTATAGATTGTTAAAAAAAATTTAATTGAAAATGTTATACGTAATTATAAAACATTATATATAACAAGTGTACATAAAATAGGCAAAAAGATATATGCAGTATTAAAAAAAGAGATCATTTATTAAATATCAATACTTAAAATGCTAATTTAAATTATGGAAAGTGTGTAGTGAAGATTAAAGTACAACATAATTTATAAAACCTATTGTATTATTTGTTTTCGCGCTTTAGGTGAATAGAAAAACTCATTCAGATTTACGTAAACATCGTCATTATTATTAGTTTGACTAATGATTGTTCCACCTTTCTGTTCCATGCACTGTTGACTGAAGTTATTATCAGATTATAGTAATGAGATTATACGTAACTTTTGCTTTGAGTTCATTAGTTTATCATCACTTTGAAATTAGTTTAGCATTTTTGTAATGGGTTAATAACAACCCACGGAGGAAGATCAAAGATCTCTAAAAATATATGCTTGCATGAATATTTTCTGGAACCCAATGCATGGAATTTTTTTGTAAAATAACCATAATATAATTGTTTTGTAATTGTTTGGCAAGTTATGAGAAATAATAATATGTAATGAAATTAAATAATTAAATGATTAGACACTCGTTTATGGATATTCCTAATAAACAATGGTTTCAAACCTCCTTTAGTATTTATTATTCCTTAGTCGTGCATTAAATTTTATTTGTAAATAGTGATATTATTCTTATTTATAAATAGTGATTTTATTCTTATTTGTAAATAGTGATACCATTCTTATTTGTACATAGTGATGTCATTCTTATTTGCAAATAGTGATATTGATCATATATGGTATTAAAGTTAATTCTTACCCTTTATTGTTTATGATCTTAGTGTCTAAGGCAGAGTTTCTCAAATTGTGAGGTGCGCCTCCCTAAAGGGAAGTGATAACTCTATGAAGGGGGCACGAGCACATTGAAAAATCGAAAACACAAGTTTATGTAAGAAATTATAAATTTACTGAAAGTAAACAAACAAAATACATTCTGATATAATAAGAAATAAATATACATTTACACTGATATAATATACTGATAAATTTATTACTACTGCGCAATTTATATTGTAATTAATTCAGTAATGCTGAGTTAAGAACATGTTTAATAATTACCATTCGCCCCATGAGATTGTCATATATAAAATTATTTACATATATTAACATCTTGATAATTTGTACAACTTAAAATTAATCACTTAACTGCCGATGCAAAGTGACTCGATCCACTCCCCAGTGTCATCGTTTTCCGCGAAGGTAAGCGAATGTGATATATGGGGGAGAGAGAGGGAAGAAAAGGAATAAATAAGTAAATCCTTCTCAAACACACACACCGTCAAGTTCTTTTTGTTGCACTCTAAAACCTTATAAATAATTTCATAAATAGCATTGCATAGAAATAATCATGATTCGGAAAAACGTATTTATACGTACGGGACAATTAACGCTTTGGATCTGTGGTATACACTGGTGGTCTTTATGAGGTTAAAAATGTATTGTAGCTTTAGAGTCAAAGTATTGTATTTTTGACTTCACCGCATTCACACACGATGGAAATTATAGTTGAATATTGGATCGCAAATATGGAAAGTTTGATAAGCACTGGTCTAAGGTAGTCGGAAATTAAATGACATTCATATTATGTCGGAAGTGCCATGTTCATTAAAGCACGGATTTACACAATCGGTTTTTTGTATGATGCATACCCTTTTTTAAGTATTTGCTAACGGTAATCTAATCATTTAAAATATTTACCCATTTATACGCGAGATTTCCAACTATATTAACAAAAACTTGAAAAATTAATGTTTTCATAGATTTCCGACATTTAAAAGTGTCAAATGTCCTTACAGTGTGGAATCCATAATTTTATAAAATAACTGGGTATTTCATAAACTATCTTATTACGTCATATAAAGTAAATATAATTATAGGATTCTACACCCCTGAATAAAAGTGGTATTTTCGAATACCCTTCGTAAGCATTAAAATATAAGTATAGACAAAATATATAAGAATAGGGACGTGTGTTTTATTTCCATAAACGAAAATTCATATGTTCTGCTGGCATGTGGTAACTTTATTTGTGTTCTGTATGTCTTTGATTCTTTTCAAAAGCGTAAAATATCGGAACTCTGAGATTTCAATGAGGCCTAACTGTACTAACCCGTATAGCTGGAGCAAGTGTGATTGAAACATCCAAACTTTTAGGCGGTTCGAGATTTTCAGTGTCAAAAGTCATGAAAACGCTCTCATAGTAAGGAAAGAAAAATTCGACAAAAAAATGAATGGAAATAAAAGCTCAGTGAAAGAGCCCTGCGGGTATTTAAGTGGATTGTAATACCTAAAACGCAAACAGCAGCAGCAAAAATGGCCACATAGTCCAATTAACATCTGGATTTTCCAGTGTTTTTGAGTACGATCAGAAAGCACCTTCATGAACAGAATATTTACGGTGGAGCACTGATTCCCAAGTGTCTTGTCACACATGTTAATAACAACCGTCGTCTACAGTGGCGTCACATTTACAAAACCTAGTTCATTGATAAATAGAAGATATTTATATGGTCTGATTAATCATCTGTCACACCTTTCGCTTCAACAGGACGCTTGTACGTTTGCAGGAAACCTGCACAAGCATACGACCGTGACTGCCACCTTCCAACTGGCAAACATGGAGGTGTACCTATCATGCCGTGGTTTTCCGTTACGTCAAACATCACCCTGAAAAGAAGGAACACTAGATAAATAGATAAGATTTAGCTAAGCAAAATTTGTTTCCCGTAAAATATGGATTTCTTAGAATGATATTATGCCAATGCATGCAAGTGGACTTCCCCAACCATGGTTTTATAAACACGAGGATGAAGTTACACATCTAACCTGGCTCGCATTTTCTTCCGATCTCAATATAATTGAACCGTTTTATTCTCTACTTTTTAGAGTGATCAATACGAAATCGATATCCTGCACCAACTGCTCTCCCACAACTTTCACAAAATATCCGTGACGAATGGTGCGATATTAATCTAAAAAACATTCAGCACTTGTATTAATCAATCAATTCCTATGTGAATCCTATTTTTTATTTTTTGCCAAAGGCAGTACTGCACCATACTAATTAAGTATAATTTTTAAATCTTAAGTGTTTCTATTATTTTGGTAACCATCTATATCTTGTACTGTTTTAAGATAAAAACGCTAACTACAAATTTGTCCACATGTAGCACTGTAAGTACTATTTTTTTTTCTGTAGCGCATGTCAACTTTGTCATACTTAGAACCGACTTTCATGACAAATGATCATGCCGTTCATAAATCAGTGGGGTGACAGCGTACATTAGCAGGAACACTGTGTTATAGAGACTGGCTTTAATTGTTAAAGTAAATAGAAATTTACAGTAATAATCTTATGTAAGTAAAATGCGTATAAATTAATCTCTTGATGTATTTTGAATAAACATTTAGTGACAGTTATATTTTTACTATTTAAAAATAGTTTTGCTGCGTTATAATTTTAAGAAATTTAATACTATGAAAAAAGGTTATCATTTTTTTCTCAGACCTAATCATTCTAACATGATACTTATTTTTAAATACGATATAAATATCAATTGAATTTTTTCTAATTTATTTTGCATTTTTTAAAAATGTGTTTTGTTTAATAAATAGTTTTTTAATTGTCTTCCTAGATCTTATTAGATATTGTTTGTGATATGAAATTTAATGCGCCTTAATTTTGAAAAAAAAATGTACATTAACTTTTCGTTATTTATACATCAAAAAAGATTTTGCATGGAAAACCATCTCACTCAGATTAAAATTAAATATTCTCACAATAATTATTGATAGAAACTACATATTAACAAACAGTATTTACAACACAATCTATTAATAAACTATTTAAGTAAAATTATATATTTGTAGAAATTTAAAACATAATATTGGAGAATCAATCATGTATTCTATAAATTCTTATTTTTGTCAGCATATTCATAAATTATATTTTACATTGTCTTTTCAAAAAGATTTATCAAATGCAAAATGCATTAAGTAAATCATATTCTAAAGATGGAAATATCAGTTATATTTAGTATAAACAAAAATAAATATTAACTATGTAACGTATGTTTACATAAAATGTTTTAAGTATCAAATAGCCTAATTATAGTAAACATCTCAAGTTTCTTTATTTGCGTATGGTTATTTGCGTTAGAGGTATTCTGGGGAAAATGATAGTAAAATCTTAAGATAATGCTTTAGCGGATCGATTTGTCTGCCCAAAATGTTTCTTTCTGTAACATCAATTTTACAAAATTAGAGATTTTGCTTTTACATTAGAAATTTTTATAATTACTGGAGTTTACTCTTAAGAATCGATTTTCATATAAAGCCATCGGTATGGAAATATTATGAGTAGTGAAATTTTTTTTTGTTCAAGCGTTAACAAAAATACGTTACGCTGTGCTCTGCGTATGTGCCAAATCGATGTTGGAATAAAGTAGGCATTTGAGTACTTTAGCAAACACTTAATCAGTTAGTAACAGCCACCGAAAAGGAATGATCTATTAATGTAGGGGACATGTGGTCCTGTTACTGGTTTTGGATTCATAGGTCATGGCATTTACACTCCAGAGAGGCATCGCCACTTTCCGTTCAATAAGTATATCTTTTAAAGAAAATGTTATCAATTGAAAAAAATGATAATAACTATTTATATTAAAATTTAGCCTTATATATTTACTCCAAAAATCCATTAATACTTGTCTTTTTTAGGACATTTGATTTTTTTTTTTTGCCTTTTTCCATATCCTTGTTTTTTTCTTTTATTTTCTGAACAGTTTTTTTAAGCAAAGGGTTATCACAAGAAATTGGAAAATGATTATTTATATTCGAATTTAAAGTTTCAAAAACCTTAACAAAGAAATTATTATTATAACATAATAAATATGTTGGTTTCTTATATTACATTTTACATTAGATACGTTTTTCCATTTTTGCATAAAAAATGTCTTCCATTTGTCAACCATTCTCATAATTTATGAATTACGGAAAGAAAGAATTCAACAAACCAAATGCTGAAGCGCTTCTATCAATTTGAATGCTTTTTATTTTTAAGGAAAATACATAATGAGGATTTAAAATCAATATTGTTATTTTTAAAGAGTTCTAAAGTACATACTTTATTTATAAAAAATACGTGTCACAGTGTTTGTTCGCGATGAATTCCGAAACTTCTCAACCAAACCTGACATAATTTTGCATATTGAGTGTCATTTCGTCCAACTTAAAATTAGGATAGTTTTTATCTCAATTTTTGACGACATTTTTTTCTATTGCCGGAAATGCGTAGAATCCGGGAAACGGGAAAATTCGCAAAATTCCGCAATGCGTGTGCGCCTTCGGAAGCGGATTTTGTGGACCAAGGTTCATAAAAGGACACTGCCTGGTGTGTTTAGGATCGTGGAATCCGAGTTTCGAATTGAATCCCCAAAATACTCGTAACTTTGCCGGACAATGCCGGATAACCTTATTTTAAATACCTCCTGACATGGCTTTACGTGGCATGGTGTGGAATCTTGATCACTGGTGGATTTTGAGACGGGCAATCTGAATCTGATATCCGACATGAGAAACTGTCCCAACTTTGCTGGATAATCCGGACGACAGTATTTTAAAAACACACTGGTAGTGGCTTAGCTTAAAAACCATGGATATTGAAATCTTGGTCTCTGCCGTATTTTGAGAAGGGTAATTTAAATCTGATATCTGATATGATAAACTGACAATAATTTGCAGGATAATTCTGAACAACTCTCTATTACGCGGACCGTGATAGGAATTTTCTTTAAAAGTCTTAGATGTGGGAAAAGTACTTTTCTAATGATTTTCGGGATTTGAATGAGAATCCGATGTTGCCTATTAGAATTTCCTGTAACTTGGCTGGATAATGCCAGACGACCCTAATATATATATATATATATATATATATATATATATATATATATATATATATATATATATATATATATATATATATATATATATATATGTATATATATATGAATGTATATATATATATATATGTATATATATATGAATGTATATATATATATATGTATATATATATGAATGTATATATATATATATGAATGTATATATATATATATATGAATGTATATATATATATATATGAATATATATATATATATATATATAAAAGAAATATGTATTATTTATCAAAAACAAGAAATAATAGATAATTTTAGAACATAACAAGAAATAGCATAATAAAAATATAAAAGCTGAACATGAAGAACAAAATTATAGAGAAATAAAAGAACTACAAAAAAGCAGAACCTAGCGAGTCAGAAAGCAATTTCGGACTTAGGACCGAATAAGTGGGGTTAAACTAGCTTAAAGGCGCCAACCTCCCCCCTTTGCAACTCGGTAGGAAAACCAAATAAAATAAAATAAACAAAACTTCAGAGTAGGGCTAACTCAGAGAGCATGATAAAACCAATCACTACTATTATGTAACAAACTCTCCCAAATCTCTTAATGCAGAAAAATCATAAAATCACAAAATAATTATGTAAGAAAAGTAGAAAAATGCTAAAACAATTACATAAGAAAAGTATCATTCAAAAATTAATTTAACAAAATTTCTTTACTCTCGAAGCTTTTACGAAGAGAAACAAGCGTCTTGCCATTAATGAAAATCAATTATTCACTAAGTTAAAAAATTCGAAAATACATAAACACATCTTTAGAGCTGACTTTTATACCAGCCAGAAAAGACAAGTATAAAATGACAACAATCAAATATGGTAAAATTTGAATTGGTTGATTGTCAAAAATGTAAATTTGCTAGGCTATAATTTGGTTTGGTTGTCAACCATCAGTAAGATGTTCAAGATTCAAAATGTAAACTGTGATATGTGTTTAAAATCTTCACAGCAAGACCATATAAAATGTGATATGAGTGTTATATGATATAATCTTGAATGTAGCAAGACCATATATAAATATATATATGAATGTATATATATATGAATGTATATATATATATATATATATATATATATATGAATGTATATATATATGAATGTATATATATATATATATATATATATGAATGTAATTCTAATTTATCAATATCTATATATAGAAATATTATTTTCAACTATATTTATCGCAATAAAATATTAGTTAGCGATAAAGCTAATATTTTTTAAATCTTAAAAATTTTTTAATCACTGTATTGAACATGGATACCCTGCTAATTTTCTTTGTAACTATATTTCTAATGATTTTTTGTGATACAATTTGTATTAATGTAATTATTTACTGTTATTATGTTTTGTAATTTTTTAAATTTAGACAATATCTAATTTATCCACAATTATTAAATAGATGGCGCCACATGCTTGCTTTTTTTATTATTATTATTATTATTAAAAATCTTTAATATATATTTTTCAGAGTTTCATTATAATTTTTGCTATTTTTATGATTTTTATTTTGATTTTTTAAAAGTATATATATATATTTCTTTCTTATTATCGTATATTGTATCGCAATTAATCGTTTCTTATATCGTATCGCAAGTAACTTTATGCGGTTCTGCTCTCCCTATTTGGCGGGAACACGATAATGCACTCTCGGTCATCGTTACAAATCCGTTTTAGTAGGTTATGTTTATGTTCATATATTCTTGTTTAATGACTTAATAATTAAATTTTACGTATAGAACTCCTTCCTTTTCTCTTGGTACATAGTATGACAAATTACAGGTGAAGTTTGGCGCCGCAAAACTTGTTTAAACCTGCAATCCTGGTTCCTAAGGCCAGGAATTTGTCTTTATACTGTGTGCCTACTTCCTACTTTTAGTTATCTTAGGTTTATAACTATATGATTATTTTTATATTTTTGTTTATATGTATATGTATATGTGTGTATAAATTTATATATATGTGTATGTATATGTATATGATTATATATTAAAAAATTCTTATATTGGATTATATATATATATATATATATATATATATATATATATATATATATATATATATATATATATATATATATATATAATGAATTAATGAATGTGAGCTTTGGTATATACGGACGGTGATTCTAAACTACTGAACAAATAGCATCATGTACATTCCGTGTCATATTTGGTGGCGAATTCAATTTTAATTTCGTTAAGGATGAAGGACTGAGTTTAGCCCAATTTTTAAAATTAGTGCTTAAGGTATTCGACTACGTTCGGAGAACTTTTTTTGAAAAACTGCAAAATATAAAAATCTTGTTGCATTATAAGATTCATTTTTTTTAATAACATACAAAATTTCAGTTAAAATTAAATACCGGAACACACTTTTTAATAAATTTAAAAAATTTTACAGAAATTTTAATAAAATTTTAATATTTTTCAAACACTCCTACTTCGTAAAATCTACATATTTCAAAGTTTTTCATTGCAATTTACTTCTTGACCATCTTACTAGAGAATGACCTATTATATTTAAGTTTGTTAAATTGAGTCAAAAGTTATCATGAATCGAACTTACTAATATCACTTTTCGACAAATTTTTTCTTTTTCTTAATAAAAACATGAGCAATAATAATACTAATTATTATTATTTTACTAAGTCCATTGGTCATTCTCTAGAATATGCATTCAAAAGCCCTTGTACAAAGTTTCACTTATGTACCTTTATTTGATTTTAAGATATCATGTTTGAAGTTATGGCATTTTATCAAAAACACAGTTTTGAGAAAAACACATTTAAAGAATTTAAAAAGACATAACTATTACAAAAATATATAATATTACCTAAAATGCTCCAGATTTATATGTTACACCTTCATGTTTTTCAGTATTAACAACTTTTCTCTTTTTAATAGCTCGAATTGTTTTCTTTTAACTTTTGCACTGGGCAAAGGGTGTCGTTTTGAGTCCTCGATACGAGTTTGACCAATGGCTGCATAACCTCGTAAAGTATAGGACCCAATTTTTATATCTAGGGCTTCTAATACAGACAATAGCCCTGAAAAACCTTTGTTAAAGTTTATAACAGCTATATAAGATCCCAGAGAAAATGTTTGATGTTCTACAAATATTTCTTTTGGAACTACGTTCCACAGACATCCGTTGAATGCCTCATTTGCATTCTGAGTTTTCCCGTGAAGGCATTTCCTCAAAAGATTTTGATCACATAGCTGAAGATATGTCGGCTTAATTTTGTTAATAATATTCTTGGGAAGACCAGCATTTTTGTCGTAAAACACTTTGTCAGCAGATTGTGCTCGCTGGTAGGCACACCAGCTCTCGGAGCCCAATGGACACTGACCATGCATGGTATTGCTTTTACCGGAACAACAATAATAAAAGGCTGCAATCACAGCCCTTTGCATTTCTTCCAAATTACCAATATTGCTCCTAATAGCAATACCATAATAATTCTGAATTTTGTCTATAAATCGGTCAGAAAGTTTGCCCTTACCTCCAAGTTATTTTTCCTTAGTTTTTCAAATTCTCAGTTTGCTGCCCACTCTCTTTTGAATGTGCCCTATACACTCATATTTTCTTACGCTATCTATTCCATAAATATCCTTAACATCTAAATGACTTTTTGAGTCGCCATCACCATAACATTCTACGTATTCAAGTTTCCTGGTTTCACGGGAACGCTCAAATAGTCTATATGCTCCGACAGGTTCCATGCTTCCAGCTGATCCCTGATGATTGCACGAGCATTGGTGTTTTTTCATGTTTACTTTTTTCTGAACTCTTTGATGTGTTACAGTTTCTGCACCATTTCGACATCACTTCTAAATCCACGACTTTGCCTGTGTCAATTGAAAGAACAACGACACAACCATTTAACGATGAACGTCCCCGTCTTTGCCATGTACCATCGACTGAAACTCCACATTCCGCAACATCTGAAGTGTTTTTCAGTTTCCTAACTTCATCAGCAGCTACAATCATAGCATTCTTTGATACGACAGAAGCAACATTCAATAATTTTTTTCACAAGATCTGTATGCAGCTTTTGACACTGAGGGAATGTTCAAACTGGCACACAGTTTCTTCGAAGATGAATGGCCTTTTCCAATTATTCTCATTCCCCACACAAACTGCAAATTTATGTCGTTCATTTTATTTGCTTTTCTTGTACTTTGAAAAACATACACAAACATACATTTTTTGCACTTCAAAGTCATACCTGAAGATAATCCAAAAATTGAATCTTCTGTCAACTGAAGATTCACTGACAAACAGGAGGGACAACACAAACAACTGAATACACTGTGTAGAATTTCCACATCAAAGATTCGATTTCCTGACATTTTATCATCTTTAGATGGAATATTTTCAAAAGAGACGGATGTGGTCTTAACTTCTGCTAACTTACTGTTGGTACATCCAATGGCTTGGTACGTTCTGTATAACGATTCCCAATAAATTTTCGAGTTTGCGAACGAGACTTATTCTTGCGTTTTCCCATATCAAATAATAACGAGATTATTTAACGTAGTATTAAAATACTTTAAATGTTAAATTACGTGAGAAAAATAGAAAGAATTTTAGCAAAATGATTCGAGAAAAGCAACAGCACACACAAAAACGTAAACAAACAATACTTTCAAATGAAATCAGAATGATCGTTGCCACTTCTTCAAAACAAAATTCAATGCTAAAACAATAGGGCTAAAAGATAGATCATTCTGCAAGTAAAATTATTCAATTTCAGATGAAAAGTTACATAAAAATACACAAAATACGAATACAGAATACGACTTCCGGTTTCGAAACCGCAGCTTCCGGTTGTTTTTGATGAATACGAATTGTTTTAAAAATGCTGTAAATTTTTTTCTAATTATCGTACTAACAAAGGAAGAACAGTTTTAGAAAGCAAATCGTTTGAATTTTAATATTTAGCCAAAAAATAAAAATCGAATTTTTCGCCAAAATTGACGTTTTCAACGTAGTCGAATATCTTAATTTGGATTTTGTTTCTGGTAGAGCACTGGGGATGACTAGTTATTGTACAACGTTTGATGCGATGTTTTTACTATTTGTAAATCAAGTATCTACTGACGTTCATGTATCTACTGACGTACACTTAAATTGCCACACGCCTCTAGGCACAGTGACTAACACTGGAGAGAGTATTAATGTAATTAATACACAAAGTGATATTAATAGTGGAGTAAATCAACCTTCTTAACAATGTACTCATATACTATGAGTAACGTATATGTATGTAGAATAATTGATGTATAATATATATACAGATGAATCTGCATATTACGAATCTCTTTATTGTGAATTTCTCTTTTTAGCGATCTTTTTTCTGGAACGAAGAAAAATTCACGGTTTTCTTCGTAAAGTAAAATTTCAATAGCGTAGTGCATATTTTATGTAACTTACTTTTGAAGTGATAACTTCTTTTGGCGGGTTTTGCTGGAGAGTGAACTTAAATAATGCGTCACGCTAGGCTTTGTAAAGCTCATTCTGCAATTTTCTTTAGTCAGAAATCGTGCTCAAGCTCGTGCCGATATACACACCCCTAAAAAGACATGTGACCTAAGAAGGGACGTCCCCCCACCATTTCAAAATGACATGAAATGCGGTAATCTGTCCCCTCTCCCCCTACCAATACGCCGTGAAAGGGAAGCTCCTATAATCTTATGTTTTATCTATAGCTTCGATCTATTTGGGGATCTCTCCGCCACCTGTTTCTACGAAACTGAAAAGCGCGATTCTTTCCAATCCTAGTAGAAGCATGAAAATGAAACATGTAATATATTTTTTTTAAAAAGCAGGCTTTAAAGAGATGGAAAAGCCCTACACTAAAATTAAACTTAAAATATAGAAAAATGACATATTTCTTTAGAAGTAAGTTAATAGTTATAATTAAACTAAGCACTATTGCAGTGAATTTAAGAATAAAAATCTATTTTTGTAGGGCGAATTACAATAGCAATGAGCAAATAGTTCTATTAATCACATAATTACTTAAGTATAATTTGAGTCTTAAAAGAAATTTAAAACAATTAAAAATTTAAAATAACAAAGTTAAGCATAAAGGTATTAAGAAAAAGTAACATTTATTAATTTAAATACAAAAGACAAAACAGAATTAAAAAATAATTACCTTGCAGCAGCATCGAATATACTTGTATAAAACTGCCATACAGTATAAATAACAAGTATAAGCTAAATATTATGTCATATAAATCTTCTGATTAAATCATTTTTTATTGGGTTTTATCTAGATTCATCTCTTCCCAATCAACTACCTACCTTACTATCTTTTTGCTTAAATTAATTCATAGAAAGAACTGAATATCGTTAAATTACAACCAAAATTCACAAAGCTGGATCGGCACTTTTAAGTAAATTACCAATGCTTTTAAGTAGGAATTTTAATGTAGATCTTTCAAAAGTCTAATCAAAACATTTACTTTATTTTTTTAAAATCAAATATCAGTTTAATTATGTCAAATAATCCAAATGAAATCACGTCAAAGTACGGAACAAAGCTTGACGTATTTTTGTGTTTAAATATTTAAATAATTTTAAATCTAAAGTATTTGTAACTTATTTCAGCTACCGTAAACCTATTGTTTTCTTATGAGGATACAATTAATTGACAAATATGATTGTATATATTGCACAAAAATTTTACTTTATGAGTACAGGTATATGAATAAATATTTTCATAAATGAAAAAACAGTATCCCCTTGTTTTTTATTCACCGAACTAATCCTTAAAATAACATTACAAAATTTAAAGTTATCACTTCTATCGTGTGGTCATAAGCCCACACACTTTATTTCTTCTCTTGTAATTCAGTTTTTATTTTCCTATTATCAAAGTATAATGGGTATTGCTTTAGAATTCTACATTCCTCTAAACAGTTTATCAGCTATGATAAAAAAAAAGAAATTTTTTACAAAATTATGATTTATCGAATTCTTGTTCAAAACATTTAGGAACATGTATCTACGACAGTAGTTCTCAAACTTTCACTACTGGCGATCCAATTTTCAATCATAATTTGTATCGCCCCCCTCCCTCATTTCCTAAAAATAATAATGTATTGAATGCAATAATAATGCACTTAGACGCTAAAGCTACAATACAATCATAATTACAAACCGCACAAATTAACAAGATAAGTATTAAATTTTGTATATGTTATTTTTAAGTAATATATATTCTTCTTATTATTTTTTTTACTTTTTAGTTCTTTTCACTATAAAAGCGTGTTTTTTAGTTTGTTTTAAAACTATAATTTATTTTATAATTATTTTTACTATACACGATAAAAATCACACAATTCCAGTAAATAATTTAACTAAGATAAAATATACTTACCTACTTGCAAGGACTTTTAAATTTTTCTTTGAAAATTTGAGAAAAAATCCAATAAAACGAAAGAAAATGTTAAAAATAGACGTGTCTTTAATAAAGGGCATAAATCACAGACACTTTTCGCTAACAACACAGGAACGTTATTTTCCAGCTAAAATGCCATATTTCGTTCACGTTTTTGTAGTTTTGCTGTTGTTTGATGATCTAAAAATAGCATTTGAACTTTCTCTTCCTTGTGTCTTTTTGACAAGGCGAAATGCTACATCATGGCTTCATAATTTTTATCATATAGATATTTAGGCAGTTTGAAAATTTCAAATCAACTCAAACGTTTCGTGTCTAACGCTTTTCTGATATTTATTTTCACTATCTTGGTTAATATGCATTATTTCAGTAGGTTCTTCAATTGTTTGATCAGTTTCAACTTCCATTAGTAGGTTTCACATATGCCCATTTTTTTAATATTCTGCTTATTTACATTTATAAACTATAATAAGTCGTACAATACAGCAATCATAACTACAAAATCGTTCATGTGGAAAGTGTAGCATGTTCTAAAAATAATTGAGTAAAATGTTTTTCATTATGTATTATATATTTCAGAATACTCATGCTTATACATATATCATAAAACTCTTTCACATGGAAAAAGAGGAAACAGAAATATATTATATATATTTACAGCTTCCCTAAAAAAAGACAGAGATAACCATAACCATACCAGTAACTTCGAAGGTTAGCTAAAGTAATATTTTAGGTTAAAATAAACGTAATAAAAAATCTCTCATCGTTTGATATCGTTAAAAGAAACATAAAAAAAATCTCTCATCGTTGTCATATTGACCGCAAAGCAAACAATATATATATTTTTTAATTTGGTTATAAAATCAAAGATGGCTAATGAGCGTTTGAAGTGGAATCTTTTATTTTTGATGATCACCACATGATAAAAATAAATTATATCAGTGTAAATGTGTATTTATTATTATGTCAGAAAGCATTTTGTTTTACTTCATAAAATATTTTTTAATAAAAAAAATATTTTTTAAACCTTTTATTTTCAATATGCTCGCGCCCCCCTCGCTGGGGTTTTGCCCCCCCGGGGCGCGCCCCACAGTTTGAGAAACACTGATCTAAGAAGATATACGACGAGGCAGTTTTGAAGTAGATACACACGATGCGATGTAAAAATTTTCTCATCCCTGGACCTTTTGTATTGGACAAAACTCTTCTTTTTTTGCGAATGCATTGGAATAAGACCAATTTTTAGGTAGCAGTGGATAGCTAAAAATTTAAGAAAAAATACGGAAAAAAAACCATGAAAGAATTTTTGGTGCATATCAAAGATTTGGGGCGTATTATGAAACAAAGCATTTTTTCAAACAAAATTAACAAATTTTATGAAAAAATATATTTAAGAAAGTTTATAGTAATGAATGTTTAGAATTTCTTGTTATAAAATAGTAATGCTTGTTTAAAATTACTTGTATGCTTTAAATTAGAAAAACTCCATAAATTTCATTACTTTTGATGTAAAATTATTTTTTAATGTTGAAATACAGTATTTTCTTCGACATCATTTTTCTTGTTTCCCATGCATTTTTTTATGGGTAAGATATATAAAACAAGTAAATATTAATTTACAAAAAGGTATGAATTATTACTATTTTTAATATTAAGTTTTTATGAAATTATCCCTTTCGCTGACACAAAGGTAAAATACATTTTACTGTAATAATGTACATGATAAATGTAATACTCTCATCCTCCGTAAACATTATTTAGTCACAAAAACAAAAAGAATAATATCTGATCAAGGGTTTTCATCCTAGGTGGTGGCTAAATGTTATAGCCAATGCTCACTTAAGATATTTAACTTACTTTTAAGGACATAAATAATGTATTAAATTACAATAAACTTTTGTATAAAAATTTAACATTTATGCTAATAACTATTTCAATAATAATTAAATAAATACAAAGAACATGTGCAATAAAATTATAATAGAATAAATGTACAATATATATATATATATATATATATATATATATATATATATATATATATAAAGAGAGAGATAGAGATAATACTTAATAAAATATACATTGAAATTGGCAAATATCCGCATTTTATATCTTATTTAATTTTATAATAAAAAAGTTAGAAACAAAGTAACATTTTTGAGGATTTAATTAATATATTTCACTAATTTAATTAGCTATTTACTGTGGAAATTTTCTAAAAAAGTTGTACAATTTGTCTGCAGGACGTTGTCTACGTTGCAGGACCGCGACACAGACATCGAGAGCGATGGATGTCTTTTAAGGTACTGCAAAGAGAGCATCTCCTGTACAGACCACCCTGTGTTTTGACTGGGATATATTTTCGTGAATTCTCTGTAGGATGTCTATTTTTTTAAAAAAATAGCTTACCAAATTTTACTTCTGGCGGGGAAGTAGGACACAGTAACTCAGTAATTTCTGCATCAGATGTAGGGATATTTTCCAATTGCGCAACATTTTCAACGTAATCTTCATCATCAGTATCTGTTTCATATAAAGGCTGCTGAATCATCATCTGATGGTAATTCTTCAAATATAGCAAGAGCTTCTTGAACAGATAAGTTTTTATAGGCATTGTTCACAGATATACACAAATTCTACTTTACGTTGATAATATTAATTATTAATACATTAATAAAAATAAATGTATAATAATATTATAAAGCGGGAATGTTAATTAAACATATATACAGATCTATCAGTAAAAAGTATTCAAAGTATTTATGCTTCTTACTAATATGCAAACATTTATTCCGAGCAGAAAATATATAATGAAAGATTTTCGAACTTAAGAATTTAGTACCACATTTTATAAACAAAGTTTTTTTATATTCAACCCCACCTATACTAACATTCTCACTGGATGCTGAGTGTGCGAGTGAAAGAAAAGCACAAATTTCAAGGTCATTTTGATATCTATGTGGGCAGCGGATATAGCCTCTATCCACATATAAAGGCTTTATAAAAACCTAAATAAAACCTTTTTTTTAATTGAACATATGCTTAACTCACTCAGATGAGAAAAAAAAAACATACTTAAGACATGCCGAATTTTTTTTCAAACATCAGAAATTTTATTTATAATAATCAAAAAGCAATTTGTAGATTTACACTGAGGAAAACGCTTTTAACTACCCATCAGAGGACACGAATTGAAATAAAGGTATTGAGCTGCCATATGTAATGATTTTTATGCGTTTTAACTTCAATTAACTCATGTGGATAGACTAAATATCCACCATCCGCTTGGAGAAAAACTTTTTAATATGTGGCTAGAGCTATTATCCACTGCCCGAGAAAAGGTTAAATTTAATCTTTATAAAACTAGCACTATCAGCATGACGCATAGCTACTATTTGATTCTCAATTGATTTAGTTTGCTTTTTATTGCTTAACATAAGATACATTTAAATATATATATATACTAGCTGACCCGGCCACGCGTTGCTGTGGCTAAAGGTTTTGTTATATTACATTATAGTAAACAATCTAATTTGACTCCTTATTTGACTTTCTACTACTATAACCCTTTAGTACAATGAAATTATTTACGAACAAAGACGAAAATGTTGATGTTGGTATACAAATTCACTGGATTGAGATTTGAAGGGGAAGTACGTTGAACACAATTAATTAAAATGTTCTTACACTTGATATTAAGCAGAAATCAATAGGTACAAAATAAAAATTTATCAGATTTATTATTTCTATTTATTTTATAACAAATATAAGTATAATACAGTATAATACAGTAAATAACATGTGACGCTTAAACTCATAAATGAGGTATGCAAGGCAGACAGTCTTAAACTTTTAAACATTAATATCTATTTTTTTTTTGAATTATAAATACTTTCAATTTCAATTTAATTTAACACCAATCGGTGCACAATGTTTTTGGTTAACCTGTCTTTAGCTAACACAAATAGATTCGACGGTTTCCCAACACGTGAACACGCAACATATAGTTGCCCATGAGAAAAACATGGATTTTCCAAATCTAAACCACAAATGGGCATTGTTTGACCTTGAGATTTATTTATAGACATGGCGAAAGCTAAACGAATTGGAAACTGTAGCCTTTTGAAGGGTATGGTAGAATCTGATGGTATCATCGGAATACGTGGCAGCAGGACCACTTTTCCTTTAAACTTCCCAGCCAAAATGGTTGCTTCAAGAATGTTTCTGGTGATCTTTTTGATTACCAAACGCGTACCGTTACATAATTGAGGTGGATTCAAATTACGGAGGAGAATAATAGGGGAACCAATCTTTAATCGAAGATTATGTGGTGGCATTCCAGGGATATCTAATGAATTTAAAAATTCAATCGGAAAATTTACACTTTCATTTTCATCAACAACAGTATCGATTGATTTAAAAGACATCAGATCGCCTGGTAACAACTGTTGTATCTGGAAGTTAATTTCATCAACATCAACGTTTTTGGCTGCCAAAATCGCCCGTTGACTAAGCCATTCATGATTCAAATAATTATTCTGTATATCCGGGAAAATACTCTGAATCAATTCATTTTTATCCTGAACAACAGTGCAAAAATTGTCTGGTAGTTTAATGCATTGCGTATTTAGTTGCAGTTCTATTTTACCGTTCCCAATATGTAGTAGTTGTTCGGAAAATATTTGTGCTGATGGATCATTTTGCAATTGTACTCGCATATTTATGGTCAATCGAAGTGTTTCAACACTTCGCCATAAGAATGATTGTTTCAAACATGCATTAATCTCATCCGCGAAAGTAGAGCGAGGTATAACCGGTAAGGTCTGCCGGAAGTCACCAGACAAAAGTAAGATAGCACCACCGAAAAGTTTATTATTGCTGTTTAAATCTTGCATAGTTCTGTTTAATGCTTCAAGTGAATATTTGTGTGCCATTGTGCACTCATCCCAAATTATGATAGAACTCTTCCGCAACACTGCAGCTATTCCACTATTCTTTTGATGTTACACATTGCATCTGGTTTATTATGAACGTCCAATGGCAGCTTGAATGTTGAATGTGCGGTTCGCCCACCATCCAGTAAAGTAGCCGCAATGCCTGACGATGCTACTGCTAATGCGATTTTTTTACGACCGTATTTTGGCAAGAATCAACGATATTAAAAAATGTCTTACCGGTTCCACTGGGTGCATCCAAGAAAAAAAAAACCGCCTTGTTCAGCAGCAACAGCCAGCATAATTCGATCATAAATAATTTTTTGTTCTGCTGTCAGTAACGGTTCACTGTTCATGATAATTGTTGCTAAACTTCCATGGTCATATTGATTTTCTCGTTGTAAATCGGTATTGACTAAGTCGGTGGCTGGACGATTAGGTGATGGCATACCATAATGATTAAGTGGTAAATTTGAAATAAGAACACATAAATCCTCGATTAAGACCAATGCTTCATTGTACATCTCTGAGTATAATCTTTGTTTGGGATTGATTTGTTTGTCTAATTCGGTGCAAGATGTCTTCTGTCATACAATTTTTATATTTTTCCCACAAAGTTTGTGCTTGCGAGGGATAACATGTCGTCAAAATAATTGCAAACAACTGACGAATGTTATTTGGTGTTGATGTCAACGCAGCATCAGCAAGCGTTAAGTCCCAATGGTTATCGTCTTCTAGCAATTGCAGTTCACGACATGCATCCTGGTATGTATTGAATACTCGACCATTAACTGTTCGTAAAAATTCAAAAGACGTTGGTCCGGGAACATTCACCAATAACAAACGTAAATAGAAGCACTCACGTTGCTTTGGATGTACCGTGTAAAGTCTCCCCAATGTCTTAGCTTTGAATATGCCTGTAATGGAAGGATGTGGTTTTCCTTGTTTCCGTGGCTCCCATTTTTTACTGGATTTGTTCCATGTGAAATAACGTGGAACATCACCATACACCAATGTCTTCGCGAATTGGCCAAAAACATCAGGTTTTTGACACAATGTAAAATTCAGTTAGAGTCGTTTTCGGAGCTTCGAACGCTCTTTGGAGAACAATTTATTCAGTGAAGTATACACGTTGACCGTTTTCAAGATGTATTGCCAGATGTTCGACAGCAGGATCTCTTTCGTGGATGGGAAAGCTGAGAATATGCCAAATAGCTTCATTGCTGCTAATGTATCTGCCCATTTGGTATCGTGCTATTTCGTCATTTTTATTAATGTTTTGTACTTCAAATATGGCCAAATCACTGCCTTTGTTTACATAATTACAAATATACTTAATTGATTTAACAGAACTGCAAAGCTCAACATTGATATGAGCTTTGTAAGTTTTTGAAAGTAGTGGTGAGTATGGTACCACCCACTCATTATCAAACTCAACTTGATTTGGAAAGTTCGGCAGTCGCATTGTAAAATGTGTGGCCACCATTCTCAGTACTTCTGCGGCGATACTTTGGATAACCATCAATATCCGTGATCGTGTCATTCGTATGCGGCTTTAGGGAAGTTTTTTACATTTTCCATTTTCCATGCACGGTGACGTCATGTTGAAAGCACCGCATGGCCCATGGATCATGTGTTTGGTGACAATATCAAATAATTCTTGATCAATTAATGGGTCTGGAATTTCGGCTGAAATTATTTGATCGATTTCTTCAGGACGGATTCTATCTTTAAGCCAAACCAAAATGTGGGCATGAGGCAAACCTCGCTTTTGTAACTCTATCGTATACAGCCAACAACGTGTGATACCAAAAATTGAATATTTAACAATAAAATCAATTAAGGATTTCAATTTTTGTTTAAACACACGCGCAGTTAAATCATGACGATGAATGGCTTGTTGTCCTGGCAATAGTAAAGTTTGTATCTCTTCCCAATTCGGATTACATGCGAATGTAATAAATAAATCCGGTCGGCCGTAATGACGTACGTAAGTCATCGCATCTTGCATGTATTCCTGCATGTTCCGTGGACTGCCGATGTAGCTTGAAGGTAAAATGAAAGCATTACATATGTCATTGGGATTTAAATTTCCATCGATGTTTCCAGCAACAGCATCTCGTAAGTGAATATATTCTTCCGATCGTAGTTTTGCCTGATTAAATCGAAGGAATCGCAAGCGTTCGCTTTCGACCTTAGCATACATATCAACAATGTATTGATGGAACAGCTGACGATATCGAAGGATATAATTGTCTTGATGTTGTCTAACCATTATTCGGTGTGCGTAGTAGTTCATTGATCTAACTTTATTATTTCTGTAATCACCTAAAAAATAAAAAATAAAATGCAATACGAAATTAAATCAATACATATAGTAAGAAAGTAAACAGATAATTGTCAAATTTACCGGTATTTGGATCATACTGTTTGATATTAAGGTGATATTCATCTTGTCCTTGCCAAAATATCAATGGATATTGTAGTGCGTCATATGAACGGTGTAGATCCGAAATCGTACTGATAGTGTTGTCTCGCCGTGTAATTTTTATAGATCTTTTGTCAACTGGATCACCAACCATGATAACAGCAACCTCATCAACAGTTGGAGCGTTGAATCTACCAGCATGTTCACCTAATGGTACTTTGTCGGCTTTTATGACGATTTGATAATTGTCATTTTGCAGTCGTGGCGAAACTCTTTGATCAATTGAATTAGTTGATTGTGATCTTCTAAAAATTTTCCAATAATATCACAATTGCTCTTTCCTCTGCTTGTTCAATAAAATTATACAGGCACCGAGTCGTCACGCGCTCTTCACAATCGCCCATAAAATAAATTTGAAGAAATTTCGGATTGTTATCAGGCATTGGCATCAGTGATCCGATTTTATGGTACACTGGCCTTGAATTTTGAATGTAGTTTCAAAATTACGTCCTTCGGATGCACGATCGCAAATTTTAGTTGCCCCAAATGACGTCATTTGGAAGCAAGAATTAAATTTGCGTATCTTACGCAAAAATAATTTGGAATCATCTGAATTGCCAGTAAGAAGGGATAATAAAGGCTCCGGCGGAGCGGGTAGAGGTGACAGCACAACTTTTCCTGATGCGCAGCACATGCCGGCTGCTTCATTCCGAAATTTCAATGCATGACAATATTGACATACTTTATCCATTCCACCGATGGCAATTTTTGAATGCGCTGAGTAGTTAATATTTGGTGCATATTCAAAAAAGCAAGCCGAACGAATGATGCACGTGTTAATGAGCGGCTGATCTGTTGCCTTTGTCGATCTAGTGCTCGTACTGTAGCTATGTTTCGTTCTCGTGCCACTCTTGTTCTCGTAATATTCTGTTGCAGACGTTCGTCACGCTGTTCTGGAGATTCTCGTGCACGACTTTCTGCAGTCCTGATTCTTTGAGCTGCATTTCTTGTTTCGATTTGTTCTGGTAATTGCTGAGCTCTTTCAACACGTTTGCTTCGCGACCCTTTGCTGCTCGCGTTGTTGAGGTTAGATTTTTTCGGTGGCATTTGACTGAAAATAATAATTTAACATTGAAATAATAAGTGCAAAATAATTTTCAATAGAGATTAAATAAAAAATAATATAAAAATTTTTGTACAATTATTGAAAAAGTGTGGGGAGTTTTGTGCCATTTTCTCATTGATATATTAATTAATCTTTTATAAAACTATGTGATATTACTTACATGTAAATTGAAATTATTGTTCCTGTGCTCCTACTGTGGCTATGTCTCGTTCTCCTGCTGCTCTTGTTCTTATGATATTCTCTTGAAGACGTTCGTTACACTGTTCTTGAGATTCTTGTGCATGACCTTCTGCTGTACTGATTCTTTGTGCTAGATTTCTTGATTCAATTTGTTCTGCCAACTGATGGGCTCTTTAATACGTTTGCGTCGTGCCTCTCTGGTGCTCGCGTTGTTGAGGTTAGATTTTTTCCGTGGCATTTGACTGAAAATAATAAATTATCGTTTAAATATAAAAAAAAAAAAAAAAAATTGAAAATCATTCTAATTAACTTTTATAATTATATGATAATACTGACATGTACATATTTAAATTATAGAGTTTAAATAATAATTTCAATAAGAATTGAAATACTAATTTAATCGTTTAAATATATAAAAAAAATCTGAAAAACTTGTTATCATAGCACATTGAAATAATAAGTGCTAAATATTTTTTAATAGCGGTTAAATGAAAACAATAAAAAAAAAAAATTTGTACAACTATTGAAAAAGTGTAGGAAATTTTGTATCATTTTTGCATTGACATTTTAATTAAATTTTATAATTATTTGATAATACTTACATCAGTCTAAGTAACACGTGGCCGGCTATGCTAACACCAAAATTTAAAAAGTGGAAATAATTGAATTATACGATATTTCGTTCACTACAAAATAAATTTAATTTATTTTATAGCGTCAACAACACGTGGTAATTATGCTATTAAAATATAGCTTATATGACACGTTCGTAGATTTACCATAGCAGCGCCATCTATTGATTACTTACTCAACCCAGTCGAAAAAGGTATCGACATCTGTTAGAATCATTTGAGTTAACAGATAATTGTGACTGTCAAATAATAACAGACAATATTTAGCAATAAATTAAAATTACGACTATAATTTGAGATTTAAACTATCCTATCTCTCAAGTTAGATCGAACTGCACATGGTGTGCGAATTTTATTATAATCGGTTAAGTGGTTTAGAAGTCCATTGAGGACAAACATTGTGACACGAGATTTATATATTATATATATTAAGATATATATATATATATATATATATATATATATATATATATATTTAAATGTATCTTATATATATATATCAATAGAAGATTAACTAAAAATCTAAACATTTCAAAATTAAATAATTTGCCTTCATTGTATAAATTAAATGTTTATGTGATAATAGCATTCGTTTTAAGAAATGTTCGTTCATCAAACTATGCCCAATGTAAACTTCCATTTTAACCTGAAAGAATTTCATTTGAAATACGACGTTTAATTGAATCATATTGTTTATATATAAGATGCATGGCATCACTAATAAGGCTTCTGATATCCAACCGTTTTTTCTGTCCCGGGAATACAAAAAATATAAAAACTTTTCTATTTCCTGAGATTTTCATGTACCTGGGAAAGAAACCTTACACACGTCATTCCAATTAAAGAGCCACGCAGGCTCCTAAGCAGTTTCATTCGTTGATATTTGAGACGTCATTGTGTTTTCTCCGATTTCTCCTGATATTCGCAAGTATTGACAAAATCCGCTGTAATCCCAAAAGAGTATGTGACCTCATTCCTTTTGTATCTAGTTCATACAGTAGCGTACACAAAAATTTTTCAAGGGGGGTCCAAGGTCAAAAGTATACTATTTCAAAACGTCACATAAAATATTCTTTTGATTTTGTCGATTTTCGGGAACAAAAGCAATACAAACTTAATTATTTAATAAATAATTAGTATTACCTGATAAATCTAATTATAAATAACAAATAAAAATTACATTTTAAGTACTATGCATAGGAGTATAACCAATCGAAAAAGAATCAAGGGCTATGGGGGTCTCCGGACCTCTAGGACATTCCTTTGTGTGCGCCACTGAGTTTATGAGTTTCCCACACAACAGATAACGTCATCATCGATGATCAAATTTTAAGAATATTTATCTTATTCATCTTTGGGTAAGTAGAACATCATTGTTAAATGTCCTGGTCATAGTGGAATGCTGTTTTCTTCATCCAGTAGTATATTAGGCCGGCTTTACAAATTCGTTCACTGTCTATCGTATGTCTCTTATCGCTTGTTCGATAATATACCTGGTTATTCACCATCGTAATTGATCACTTATAATCAGCGCTGAACCCATGAATAGCTACTAATATTGACCTATTCTCAAATGAAACATTGTTTTAAGTGATACCGAACTGCTAATTAAAACGGATATACAGATTTTGTAAATTTCTACACAGAATTATAAATTCTTATACATACATACATATATTATTCACACACACACACACACACACACATATATATATTATCCATACTAAAACACGACATAATGTTTTACTTTTGAATTTTTACTTTGAAGAAGCATATGGAATTATTCACAAAACGTACCGTAGAATACGACGTATAACGCGCACCCATAATTTTAAGCTATAATTTAAATATATTCCCTGTAGAACGCGCACCATCTTTTTTATGAAAATCCGGAAAGGTTTGTGCGCATTGCTCTTATGTTTTGAAACCATTTATTCAAGGTGCTTTTCTAAGCTTTGGAAAAAAATAGAATATTTTTAGAAAAACGTATTTTTTAAAAATTCATTCGGAATGTCATTTCTTTTAAATAAACAGTATTTCGATCTATGAAGAAGACTATTTTTTCTATGCTCATATTATTAAAATTTTTAAAGCTCTCACTTTATACCCGGTATATAACGCTCACCGTAAAAGGAAACCGCGCGTTATACGCCGGATTATACGGTATATAAAACATATCAACAATAATAGCTTATATATATATATATATATATATATATATATATATATATATATATATATATATATATATATATATATATACATATAAAGATGTGTGTGTAGTGTATACAGATACACTCATACATACTACATAAATATATTCTCACAGTCTCGAATATTTTAAAAATATATTAGTCTATTCATTTGATATGATTCCATGACGCTAAGACATTAAGACGTATATTTTCATTGCATAACATTGTGGAAAATATTTTTTTTAAAATGCTTCCATAGGGTATTTTTATTTCCTTATAGTGTTATGTTTATATATTTTTTTATTAGTTAGCTTTGTATACAGGTAGAAACTTAAAATTAATACATGTATTTTTCGAAACATTTTCTATGTTCAGCAGTAATACAATTTAATTAATTTTTTATAAGTTTTTCTTTCGATCTCTTTCTAATTTTTTTTTAAAAAAAGTTTATCATCAATTTGAACAATTCAAACATTGCAGTGGACAGGAATCTACTCTACAACACAATATATTTAACTTAAATATTTACAATCTCTTTGTTAATCCAAGACTGATTTTATGCCAATTTTCAATTGATGCATTTATTTTATTTCGCCATAAAATAAGATTCCCTACGAAGTTCTTTTTTGCCCAACAACAAGCCATCTTATCCAAAGCCAACGTAAATTTGAATTAAGATCAGATAACGAGGCTTAAATCTAGCTGGGTAATCCCAGTTTCTACATCTGCTCTAGAATATAAGCCTTGGCTGATTTAACGGTCAAGAGCCCTAATAAATGATCAATCCTGTGTAGAATCAGGTCTCGAATATGCTACTCGATTGACTTTATCGTTTATCTGGCCACAGGCTCGTTGCCATAAACAGTTGGTTAACGAAGCTAAAAGACGACAGTTAAAATAAAATATCTTGTTCATCATTAAATAGTAAATTACAAATTTGCTTAAAAATAGCGACATTTAATAGTAAAAAAATAACTAATTCAATTTTAAATTTTTACAATGGAAAGACAAAGCTGAAGTTGAATGTAATTTTTGAATAACCTTATAATTATTTTACAATTTATATATTTGTTTACTTTACATTAATGAAATTATTTTCAAGTAATCAACTTAGTAATATTCTAATTTCAAAATGAGTAACATCAGTGTTCTGAGTACAGCACAAATTGAATTTATAGGATATTAGTTCTTTACGTCCGTTTTTTATTAATTCTTATTTTAAAATAAGAGTTGAAATAAGAAACATATTTCTAAATTCCTTACAAATATTCTCTGACACATTTTGCATAATTCGTCACTATATATTTCTTTTGGTTAACATTTTTGGAATACTAAAATAGAGAAGAATGTACACCATGCGATTTAAACAGATCCACGTAACTCAGTAGAGATGTTGTATTTCTTCATTTTCTAAAATTTCTCAGACAAACCATCAGTGTAATGAAACTGAATCTTCAACGTCAAAAAGCCCAAAGGGAAATAAACGACGGTGTCTTTGGTGCGAGGATTTCAAAAGGAATTAATTGCAAGGTTGTAAAAAAGTTTAAAGTGTGAAAATTAAGTAACCGTATTAGTCTTGAAAATTATTTCATTAAAAACAATGTGCGTATATATCTTAACCCTTTATCTACCGCAATATGATTTACGGCAGTATTTTTTTCATGCAATATTTTTTGATCACTTCATTGAAAATTAAGGGATATACATAAACAAAATTCTCAGTTTTGGGCAGAGAAATAATCAATTAATTAAATACATTCAACTGTAAAATTAATTATATACACTGCTTACTTAATACCAGTCATTCGGGTAAAAACCTTTTGGAAATCAATTTTGAGTTTTTGATATTTCTAAAATCTCCAAATGAAGACCTTTCCAATGATATAGCATACAAGTCATTATATGAGTTAGAAGTATTTTAAAGTGATTTTAAACAATAATAAGCTGATTTATCACTCCCATTTTGATAGATAGAAATGTAAACATTGTCTTTTTAAAACTGGGAAAAATTGCAAAGTCTCGATTATTTTTTTTTATTTTTTAATACGCAAATTAATTTTAGATAATTGCATAATTGCAACTGTTAGATAAATTGTTGCAACTGTTAATAAAAGTTATATTTAAATGTAGTCATTTTTTACTGAAATTTAGGTCTTTTCTTTTGTTTAAATTCATTTTTAATTAGTTATTATTACTAATTGCTAAATCCTCGCGTGTTTAAGTGAAGTGTTAAAAGAAAATAAAACTAGAATATATGATTGTGACCTGGTGAGAAATATATATGTAATGAATCTTAATTTTATAACTGCATAAAGCATAATGAAGATAACATGTGATGGAAAACACAAAAGGATAATACATTTACAAGGTAAGATTTTCTATAAAAATTGTTTTCTAAATATTTTTAATTGTGTTAATTTACTGTATGCCTATGCTCTATTTCTTAAATGCAATTGTGTATACTGAAGTGACATTTTTTAAAAATTCTTATGCATATACATAAAAAAAATGACCATTTTCCAAGAATTCATAATAATCATATTTACTCGCTCAACTAAAATTTTATTTTTGAAAAAAACTAATTGATATATTTAAAAAAATTCACTTCAGTATAAATATAAATGTATAACTAATACATATAGTCAAAATCTTAAGTATTTATGTTTAATAGTTTCTGAGATAAATGTATGAGATGATATATAAAATTAGATGTTGGTTGTCTTTGCGAGAAGCTTGTTAAAAATACACAAATTTCACGTTTAAAACCTAAAAACAGCTTTATTTTGGCTATTTTAGAAATCATTTGTCCAGTTTAGAGTAATTTTTGAAGTTTAAAAGTTAGAATCTGTCTCCAACAACAAAACCTAATGATAAATTTACAAAAACCCAGCAAAAACTTTTCAAAATGCAGGTATTTTTATATACCTTCTCAAATTCTTACCAAAACTACATTGATACATTTTCACATTATATTTATGAAGCTTTATGTTCAAATTTGATATCTGTAAAACATGAAAGCTATGAATTCTTCAAAAATTGAAACATAATTGAGAAAATTGATGTAATACTAGAAATTATTTCGTTAAAAAAAAATTTGAAAATGCTATTCTGGGATAATTTATTATTTTTTTTACTATTTTATGCAAAATAAATTGAAAAGATGCTAATATTTAATTAAATGGGACAAACATATGCTTTAATCCATTTTTTTTCGTATGAAATCACACTTTATAGTAAACATTCCATTTTCTCAAAAGTGATGTTTTTAAAACTGAATGCATCTTTTTCTCAGAAAATAATGTATGTTGGCATATGAAATTTTTTCCCACATGTTAATGATATGGAACTATATATATATTCATGAGAGTCTTTTGGAGATTTTCCCAAAATATTTGACAGAAATCCATATATCGTGACAAAAAATGTCATTTTTTTTATAAAAAAAATTATAGTGATATTTTTATGTTATAAGTTTTTGAGAAAACTAATCAATACATTTTAAATATTTCACTTAATTGGAAATATTAATGTTTATTTATTGTTCAGACAAGTTATTAAGCTTTAATAATTCAAAAGTTTTTCAATAATACGTAACTAACAACTCAGATATGTAATGCTTTTTGCCGTTGCGAGAAGCTTGTTACATGCATAAAAATATACCAATTTCATATTTAAAACATAAAAAACAGTTTTATTTTTGACTTTTTTAGAAAAGTTTTGTACAGTTTAGAGAAAATTTTGATTTTCGAAACTTTTAGAAATTGTGTTTGCCTGGGAACATACAAATCCATAGTTAAATTTTTCTAACGTCATAAAATAACATATTTCCATATCCTGACTTTTACATATTGATACATATTTACGTTATATTTATGATGTTATAAGATCAAATTTGATATTTGTAATGCATCAAAGCTAAAAATTCTTCATAGATTGTTACACAATTTGTGAAAATTGATGCAAAATGCTAAAACAAATCTCGTTGAACAAAAACTGAAACATACTATATTAGTATTTTCTGAACATTTTAAGACTTTTTGTTTCTTATTTTATGCTTAAAAATTAAGAAGATACTTATGTTTAATAAAATAGGACAGATACATGTTGTAATTCATTATTTTACTGATGAAGTGCCTTTTTACCCTAAAAATGGAATTTTTTCTCAAAATGATTGTTTTCAAACCTCGTGTACCTTTTTCAAAGAATCTACTGGATGAAAGTACATAAAACTGTTACTGCATAGAAGTATAATGTAACTATATATAATGGAGCTCCTTTTTTGCAGATCTTCCCAAAATAGTTTGCTGAAAAGCAGTTATCGAATAAAAATGACAATTTTCAAACATTTCAAAGCGATGCTTTTACGATGTTGTTTTTTTAAAAAATAAACAATATATTTTAAATATTTACCATTATTTAAATAAAAAAAATGCCTAATAAATATACAGACATAATTTGAAGTTTTATATTTAACTGTTTCTGAGAAAAATGTTCCTAAAATGGCTCAATTTAACATTGTCGGTATAGTGGGTACTGACTATTCTTAAAAAAATAGTCAAATCGTTTTTTAAGATATTCATTAACATACAAAAAATACTACTCTTAAATTTTGACATTACTTATTTTTCGGGATAAAAATGATAATCTTCGCAATCCACTGATACCACCGTCAGCTGAAAACACAATTTCTGCTATAAAGCTATTCAGCTTCCCTGCTAAAATACTCATAACGGAACCCGTGCTGTCATTTACTTTTGAATGAGAGGATTTTTAAGAATATTCCTGCTAAATATCGTCAGAATATTCGTAAAAATGGTTGTTCTATGTATTTTTATAGAGAGTGGTACTTACAACTATACCGTCTGTAGATATAGGATTAATACCTTACAACATAATATCATTCCTTATTAATACCTAGCTGCGTACGACTTTTGGACCTTTCAAAGCAGTTCTGTGGCTAATTGGGTCTTATCTCCATCTTGAGTAAGTTTGATGTTTTTGCCTTCACATCTTCTACAAACTAAAAATGTATCACCATCAATACATTTTTCACCATAAGAAACATATATAAATCGCATGGTGTGATATATGATGAGTACGGTTGATTGTCGTGCACAGTAATGTGCTTTTCCACCAAAATCTGTTATAGAAAACGCAATGTGCACCGGGTTGTTATCTTGGTGCTTATTCCATGTGATGTTGCTCTGCTTATCTAGCTTCTTTTCCTTCACTTTTTCTCTAAGATTTCTCTGGAAGTCGATGTAGTGCTCCTGTTTCATCGTTTGTCCTTGAGGAACTCATTCAGTCTTTATGCCCATAATATGAAACAAAAAGGATGAGCATGGCTGGATCCTTATCACAGATTCACCAGAACGTTCTGATGAACACGTCCTTCAATATGTGGATTATCTTCAACAACCTCCCGATCTTACAAAAAATGTGTGTGTCATTCAAAAATTTGAGTATGTGACATACAATTATCTCCAAGCAACTTTTTTTTACATTTTAAAACATTCAGTTGTATTGTTCTTTTAAATATATGAAGAATTACAGATTTTTTACCCAGCTCTATTTTTAAGTTTAACATGATCTCGACCCTTCGACACAAAAACGTTTTACTCAAATGAGGATGAAAATCAGACAAAGCTAGATAAAGGGATGAAATAACGTTCCCCCAGGTCGGAAAGGATCTAGGTTACCTATATTCTATTCCTTCATCTTCACATCAAGTCTAATGTCTAGGGTTTGTTTGCACAGTCAGGGTATTTAATTGTCTCAACTTGTATTTACTAACGTCCACAATATAAAAGAACACGTACACCTTAGGCGATGGATCTAGCAATTTTGAGCCTCGGTCAAGTGACAATTCCAACTGAATTGTAACCGCCTTTCCAAAATACCACATAGCACAGATTTAACAATCATCAGCCCCATCAAAAGGCGGTCCTTAGGTGGCACAAAAGTTCGAATTTATGACACTAGTGAATTCATGGCACAGACTGATGTGGATTCGTAACCTTAGCCACAATGCTACCGTGCCCAATTTCAAATAACTGCATAACGTGTAAAATGGGCTAATTGAAAAACAATAAAAATGTATAAAAATAACCAAGAAGTCTTATGTGAAATTTGGATTAATGTAATTGTCGAAGTAATAGAAATATTTTTGAATATTTGAATTTTTAAATTCTTTTTTTTTCCAAATTCCTAAAAATGTAAATTGTTCATAATATCCATTTGCATTTTTTTTGCGCTTGAATATATTTATCATAATTTCAATTTTTTTATTTGTTTATAAGATATATCCTAGTACTAAAAAGAATATTAGTAATAAAGTGATGAATTTGTTAGAGGTGTAATTGTGCGAAATCCATTTTCGATATTCTTAATTTTACATATTGAAAAGAAAAAAAAATAAAAATATCAATGATTTCTTAACATGCGTGTAATTTGAAATATAATGTTGCAAATAGTGAAATAACTAGATGCACTTTATTTTCTGATTCCAATATCTAAATAGGACTTTAAGAACACCAATATTTATGGAGGCGTATAATTATTTCGCATACTTAACAAAATAAAAGAAAAAATAAATTATAATATCGATATTGTATTAAAATACTTTCCTAAATTGATCTAAAATGATTAATTTGCATTAAACGAAGTATAAAAAAAATGTATGAAAATGTATTCAATAATTTTATATAAGCAAAAATACATTGTTTCAGAACTTTGAGTTGAGGAATATTTTTTGATGAAAAAAATATGATATATATGCTCTATTTTGTTCACGCATTATATATATATATATATATATATATATATATATATATATATATATATATATATATATATATATATATATATATATATAGGACTTATTTATTCTATCAAAATATGGACTTTTATAGCACTTCATTCAATGTAAAATAATCGAAAATTATGATTAAAATTCGTTCTTTAAATGATGCTTCATTTAAAAAATATGTGGAACATGAATGAAAATTACATAATATGCCAAAAAAAATTAATTGTGATTTGTTTTTGTTAATGAACTTGGAAATATTACTTTCACTAAGAAATTATCTAGTACTTCTAGTAAAAAATACGCGTTGAAACGAAGATTAAATGTAGCATCGCAAAACAAAAAAGTTGAAACAGGAGGAATTTCAGCTGACAAATTAATATAGTGGAGGTTTTGGATATCCCAAAAAAACTTTTTCTCTGGATCTATAAATAAAACTAATTCATACGCTCGTCAATATTTGTGTGGACTGTAAAACTGGTTAAAGAATAAAAAATCAGTCTTTTTCGCAACGCTAAGCCTACTTTATTCGTGCACCCGCTTTTGTTGGGGTACAGCTAGACAATGTCTACTTTTACAAATTTTTTACAGATGGCTCTACAGTGCGCTGATGACGTAACATTCCACCCGGCGTTGAAATATACAATATTTCAAAAAATATATTTAAAAATGCAATTTGCTATATACAGTTTACAAATGCCTAAATGAATTAAATACAAATAAATTCAACATTCTAAAATAAGAAAAAAAAAAATACAATATTCAAAAATAGAAAAATACAATATTCTAAGAATATAATATACTTCACATTACAATTTAATTTATATTATTATTTTCTATTGGTAAGATACATATTTTTGAGATAGAACGTGTGAGAACCCCCGTGGCAGTTTTTAGTTTAACGACTCTGACCTTACCGTCAGTTCCATAAATAACCTCCAAGATTCTTGCCATTGTCCATTTGCAGGGAGGCAAATCATTTTCCTTTAAAAGCACTAAACACCCTACGGCAACATTATTTTTCTCGAACTGCCACTTGTTTCTCTGCTGTAAATGATTAAGATAATCATTTTTCCAGCGTTTCCAAATAGTTTGTACACACTTTGTTGTATACTGCCACCTAGATAGTCTATTATCTGAAATATCTAAAATTGCGGGCTCAGGTATTGCACTGATAGGTCGACCAATTATAAAGTGTCCAGGAGTTAAAACTTCATATTCATTGATATTATCTGACAATGGTACTAATGGACGTGAATTAAGTATACCTTCAATTTGAATTATTATTGTCTCGAATTCTTCGAAAGTTATTTTACTATTAACTAAAGTTCTATAGAGATGGTGTTTGAATGATTTTACCCCTGCCTCCCACAAACCCCCGAAATTAGGAGAACGAGGTGGGATAAATTTCCACTGGATAGCTTCTGAAGCAAAATAATTTGCTAATGTCTCGTTTTTGTTACAAATTAATTTTATGAAACGATTTAATTCTGCAGCTGCGCCTTTAAAATTAGTTGCGTTATCGGACATTAATGTAGAAATGCGGCCTCTACGGGCACATAGCCTCTTCAAAGCTGCAATAAATGCCTCAGTTGTTAAATCAGTCACTGCCTCTAAATGAATAGCCTTTGTAGCCAAGCATACAAAAATCGCAACATAAACTTTTGAAAATATCCCCTTTCTCTGATTTTTAAATTTTATTTGAAAAGGTCCGCAAAAATCCACCCCAGAGTTTAAAAATGGTGCACTTGGAGTTACTCTCTCTGATGGTAAATTTCCCATTAATTGATCTACCCCAGTAGGCTTCTGTCTAAAGCATGCAATGCAATCATGAACTGTTTTTCGTGCAATACCCTTGCCATTAATGGGCCAAAACTGCATTCTAATTTGATGTACTAAACCCTGAGCACCAATATGAAAAAACTTCTTATGCATATGCTCAAAAAGTAATTTAGTAAATTTATGTTTACTAGGTATAATTATTTGATGTTTTGCTTCAAATGGTAAATCAGCATTACAAAGCCTTCCACCAACTCTGAGTAAAGAATTCTCATCTAAGAAAGGATCTAAAGCCTTTAACTTACTTGTTTTTGAAACACCTTTACCTTTTTTCAAGGCATCGATTTCTGCTTTAAACTCACTTAATTGTGCTATTTTAGCTAAAAATTCCGTACTCCTCTTTACTTCATCTGCAGTTAGATATTTCTCCTTATTACAAGACTCCTTAGCTTTGATGTTATTAATGAACCTAAAAATAAAGCTAAAAATTCTAATTAATTTTATGAAATTATTTGTAACATTAAAGAGTTCATCATAAAAATTTGAAGAACACTCAGTCATTGAAAGAGTCACAGCACATTTTAGTTCATCTCTGTAGGAAGGATCAGGAAAAAGTTGATTGTCCTCGTATTCATCAGTTTGTAAATCTGGACCCGAGAACCACATTTCGTTCTTTAAAAGTTCATCCACATTGCAGCCTCTAGAAATTAAGTCGGCAGGATTGTTCTTGGAGCTAACATGTTTCCAATGATAGTCCTTTGAAAGTGCTTGGATCTCCGCCACCCTGTTGCTGACAAATGTTTTGAGTTTATGAGGTTCAGTCTTTATCCACGCTAAAGCAATCGTTGAGTCCGTCCACATCCAAATTTTATGAATAGATAATTGTAGAATTGGCACAACCTTTTTGACTAATCTCGATAGTAGTAAAGCTGCAGACAGTTCTAACCTCGGTATGGTGAGTGTTTTCAAGGGAGCCACTCTGGACTTGCTGCATAATAATCTAGTTTGAGATTGTCCAGATTCGTTGAAACATTTTATGTAGACAACAGCAGCATAGGCACGTTCTGATGCATCGGAAAAGCCATGTATTTCAATCCGTATTGTTGCAGGAAGTAGAATGCACCTTGGGATTTTGAAGTTATTTACTTTCGCTAATTTTTGGTAGAAGTTCATCCACTCTTCCATTGCATCTGGTGGTAGCTGTTCACTCCAATCTAATTTTATTTTCCAAAGTTCTTGGATGAATATCTTAGCCTTCGTAACAATGGGTCCTATCAGGCCCAAAGGGTCATAGAGCCTTGCAATTTCTGAAAGCACGTCTCTTTTTGAGAAGTTGACTTTGTCACTAATCTTTACTTTGTATGTGAGACAATCCACCTTTGGATCCCATAGCATACCTAATGTTTTCACTGGAGCATCCTGAAATTCCTTATCAAACACATAGGAAGATGCAGATAAATCTTTCAACAGTTCTGGGCTATTTGACACCCATTTGTGTAGCTCAAAACCCCCTCTCTGTAATAGTTGAGATAATCTGGTTTGGAGTTTTTTTTGCACCCTCTAATGTAGACTCTCCAGAAAGAATATCATCCATATAACTATCATTACAAATCACATCTGCTGCGTCAGGAAATTCCGCTTTTTCTTCATCTGCTAAGGCCCTTAAGGTCCTGGTAGCTAAAAATGGTGCAGAAACTGTCCCATAAGTTACGGTAGCTAGCTTGTAAGTCTTGACTGGAGCATCTGCACTAGTCTTCCACATAATTCGTTGTAAATCCCTTTGATTAGGATCAACAAGTATCTGCCTGTACATTTTTTTAATATCTGCACTAAACGCGTACTCGTGTTTTCTAAATCTACTGACTATGGAAAAGAGATCTTGTTGAATAATTCCTCCGTTTAGTAAAATGGAGTTTAGAGAAAAACCACTTGTTGTTTTTGCACTTGCATCGAAGACAACTCTCAATGGAGTGGATGTCTTCTCTGGTTTGTATACGGAATGATGAGGAATGTAATAGTTAATCTTATCTAATGTTTCATTTTTAATCTCCTCCATATGGCCTAAAAGTTCATATTCATTCATAAATTCTTTATACAAAGTTCCCATTGTATTGTTTTTGTTTAATTTTTCCCAAATACCATTTAGTCGTTTGATCGCATTCTCTTTGGAATATCCTAATAATGTTTCTGCATTTTCCTTTATGGGTAACCGAACTATAAATCTTCCCGTTTTATCTCTTTTATAGGTACTAACAAAATGTTCCTCACAATAAATTTCCTCTTCACTTTTTGTTATTTCCTTAGAATCATCTGGAAGTGATTCCAGTTCAAAGAATTTCTTTACTGTTATATCTAAGCTTGGTTCACTTATTAAACAACAATTGGCTTGTTGTTGTGACTGAGGAAGGGTACCTGTGACTAAGTAGCCAAATTTTGTATTTTGTAAAATTACATTTCCCTCCTGCAAATAATATTGTTCTGGATTTAAAATTTCAAAAAATAGTTCACTTCCTATCAATATATCTATTTGACCTGGCATATGGAAATTAGAATCAGCCAGCTCAATTGAAGCTGGAATATTTAAATCCGATATATTTAATTTCGATACAGGAATCGCATCGGTAATTTTAGGTAAAAGTGAAAATTGTACATTGCGTGCAAAAGTATAATCCCGATTTGAAACTTCAATATTAGCTGAATATTTCGATGATTGCGTAATTCCGTTAATGCCTGTTATAGATTGGTTTGCAGACTTAAATTTAAATCCCAACTTTCTTGCTATGTCTTCTCTCATAACGCATATCGTAGACGCATTATCTAATAATCCTCTTAACTTAATTCTATATCCATCAGCACTTTTAACGAAAATCATGAATGTATTTAATAAAACACATTTATTTCCATAAGTCAAAACCGCAACTTCTGGCTGACCTTCAAACCGAGTAGGATTCGAATTGCTCTCTATCCCCCTTTCCCCTACAGTGTGATTTTTAACTGCAGAGCAAAGTTCAGCAGAATCGTGAAGCAATGAATTATGTAATCCTTTGCAACCACTAACTGTGCATTTATATTTAGACATGCAGGCACCATAATGAAGTCTGAGGCAATTTATACAAAGTTTGTTATTGGTAACAAATTTCTTTCTGCACTCCACAGACATATTTTGAAATGCAATACATTTATAAAGAGGATGAGAATTTCGACAGAGAATACAAGGTTTAACAGTTATTTTTTTACTATTAACTACCAGCGATTTGGCTTTAGTTGACATTGCAGTATTTTTATGGATCATTTTAGTACTAGGAATGCGAGTAATGTTTTCTAACACAGCACTTCTCTTTTCTAAAAATTTCATAATAGAATCAAATGTTGGAACTTCTGCTGTTTTCAACGAAAGTTCGAATTGTTTTCTAGATTCTTTGTCAATTTTTTGAAGAATTATATTTATTAAAATTATATCTGATAGATCATTCTGCTCATATTTCAAAACTTTAAGTGCTCTAATGTTTCTATTGATACAATCCATTAAAGCGCGCAGTTCTTTGGCTGATTCGCTATAAATTTTTCATAATTAATTATCTCAAGGACATGTGAATCTATCAACTGCCGTTTGTTTTCGTAACGATCTTCTAATGCTTTAAAGAGAGAATCGAAACTATCGCTAGGCGACTCTAAGAGCTTTGCTTCTCCTTTTAGAGATGCTCGAAGATAGTATAGTTTTTGCGAATCATTCAATTGCTCATTATTACTTATTAAATTAATAAATTGATTTTTAAAATTAGAAAATTCTGCTATTACACCAGAAAATTCTGGCAATGGAATTTGAGGTAAGCGGATACTATTTTTACCATTGTCATTTAAATTAATGTTTACATTTTCAGAATTTTTCAAAGAATACATTAAAAGTTTGAGACCTACCTCTGTTGTCTCGATCCGTTGATTTATATCTTCAATGTCCAGCTGAATGATTTCCAAGCTTTCGAAAATTTCTATTTCACAATAATCCTCAGCTATTTTATCTAGATTTATCTGTAATTGCTCAATTTTTTTGAGTTTAATTTCGATTTCAGTGACACTAGTATCCTTTGACACTGTCTTCTCCGAGGTAAAAGCCTCTAACCTAGTTAAAGTTCCTTTGATTGAATCTTTTAAACGATTCAATTTCTCTTCAGTAGTTACGTTGGAGTTATTTTTATTTTTCGATTTTTTATCCATTTTCTGTGGCTTCGTAGGACCAATGTTTCGTCAATATTTGTGTGGACTGTAAAACTGGTTAAAGAATAAAAAATCAGTCTTTTTCGCAACGCTAAGCCTACTTTATTCGTGCACCCGCTTTTGTTGGGGTACAGCTAGACAATGTCTACTTTTACAAATTTTTTACAGATGGCGCTACAGTGCGCTGATGACGTAATAGAATGTGTAATGCAATATAAAATGTAAACAAAAATATGTTAATAATAAATAGTTATGTTTTCTCAATAGAAAAATAAAACTATTCAATTTGAACTACGTTCATTTCGTAATATATGGAATTGTATCTCAAGAGAGAGGGTCGAACATAGAAAAAGATCACAAGGATACCCAGGGGTCATGCTATCCGTGTTTACCAGTTGCAGTAAACCCCTTGGGAAAAGAAAAAGATCACTAGTGCACCTCGGAATTGTGACACCCATGCTCACCTAAAGAAAATGAGCTCCCTGAGGGTACACATTGTTTGAGAATAACTTATTTAATTGTTTGATTATGGTTCAGTTAATCAGAAAAATATATCGTGGTCTGTATTCAGAAATTATTTCTGTTGAACGTCATACATCAGACGACATTTTGAAACTAACTTTAGACAGATTGCAGAAAAAAAATGTTCAAGGAAGAAAAGGATAAGTTTTTTATTTATTTTAAGAAATTTCAGAAACATAATATTATTATAGAAACTTGTTTTTCATTTTCTCAAATGCTAACTTAACGATCTCAGAATCATTTTCAGAAATTATAGTTTATGAATAGCAATAGATTTTTTTTAAAATTCTTTCCTGAATATTTCAAGATTTCATTTATAAAGTTTTACAGATAATTCAGGATATTTCGAATATTTAGAAATATATTTAAGAGTAATCTTTTAAAAAACTATTGTCAATGATTCTGATCAGATTTGCATGGATATTAATAACTGGACTATATTTCCATTTTCTTTAATGAAGTCTACCGTATAAGACATCTATCAGGTTAACTATTATTGCACATTTCCTGAAAGAAAATGAAATACACAAGGAACTTTTAAATTAATAGTAATGATTTGATTAAAAAAATTTGAAATATATTTTAAAAAGTTATTACCATTCTGAGATTTACTTAGATCAGTGATTCCCAAAGTGGTCTATATAGACCCCCAGTGATCTATGATGACCTGCAAGGGCTCCACGTCAGCGTAAAAATAGTTTGCGGGTCCGTGAGGTGTAAATGAGGGTCTAGAATGGTTGCTCTCATTAAATCAAACCATGATTTTAATTTTAAAAGAAAATTTAGTCAAGTGGAAACTATATTTTATCTATTTTATGGATTTATTTACTAATTTTAATGAGGTTCATTTGCAGTTACAAGACCACAACATAAATTTTATTAAAACAAGGGTCATGTCCACAATTTAGGCTTTAAAAAGACATACCTGTTATTTATCATGAATTATGGAATTTCGTGAGAAAAATTTTAATTACTTTTCCTAGTGAGAAGGAGTGTCAGCGCGTGCGTTGCCAATCTCCGAAAAAAAAGAAAGGAGGGATAAGGTATGGATACTACTAACCGAGGGGATGTAGGGTTAAACTGGACGCGATTGATTCCAAATGTTGAAAAATTGTTATTGAAGCATCAGATTTACTCCTCCTTTAAAAGCATTTGTTTGCTGATCAGTTATATTTTATTTATTAATTAAATTTTAAATTAATTAACCTGCTTTTCTTAAGTTTTAAACACTATACTTCATTTTAGTTAGAAATTTAAATCGTTTAAAGTAAGTAGCTCTATACCAGCTGTAAAAAAAATTTAAATTGTTACATTTTCAAAAATTCAATATTAGATAAGCAGGGGTCTACCCCAAAACGAAAAACAATGGCAAGGGTTCTAAGAGACAAAAAAGTTTGGGAACCTCTAACTTAGATGATTGAATCAAATTGAAAAATGAATTAAAAATGAATTTAACCACCTACACACTCATTAACAGGTTGCATTGCATTCTTCACCCACACGTACTATGCGTAAAATTTCGAGTTCATGATATCAAAAAAAAAAAAAAAACTAAAAAGGTTAATGAGTAGTACAAGATGGTTGACAAAATTACTGTTTTCTTGGACATACTATTATATACAAATAATATTAAAAAATATTTGCATAGTCTTGGAAAAACACTTAAAACAGTGATTAGACTGATTAAGAAGTTTAGATGTTTTTTCTATTCTTGTTATTAGTCACATTCGTTCTGTCCACTTAGTAATTCGGCTAAACATGGAACGGTTTTAGATGAATCAACAATTCTAAAAAAATAATAACCATAATTAGAAATGCAGATATAAATTTGAATTTTTTTTATTCTATTAAAGAAATGTTTACCAATATTCTTAAAGAATTTTAAAAAAAATAACCGAAGTCTAATATAAATGAAAATGGTATATTTATTTTCAGGTTCTAATGTATGCACTAACAAGAGATCAAAGAAGGATCGAAGAATGAGGATTCAGTAGCATACATTTTCATGCAATTGACGACATACCAACCCAATATAAGAATCTTGGCAGTAATATGAAACTAATTACTTCTAACAGTTGATAAAAAAAAACATTTACCTTAGACGTAACAACTTTTATAAATTTAATTAATTGATATTACATAAATATTGTCTTTCCATCTTTATGATTTACTTAAAATTTATTGCAAGTAAGAATGACAGGTACTCATCGAGTAAAATGGTTTTGTAGCCAAACACACAGAAGGACGTGGTCGGGATAGTCGAGTGGCTAGGGCTGTCGAGTCACGGTCTTGATCCCTGGTACATGATAGCCATAATTAAAATGCAAGTATTCATAAGCTGCTGGAGAGCAAACTACCGGGGATATTTCAGTGATATTTGGTATCTACACGTTTCAGAACATGCGCAAGCCAAATATGCAAAAGAAAAAATTGCTATTTTCACCCAATAGAGGGCGCTGTGCCATGTCTTAATGCTTATTGACGGTATGTATTCAAATATTAGGCGTGTCGAACAGTATAAAAATAAGACCACATTGATTAGCGATGCTGAGAAAACAATTGATTCCAGCATCGCAAGAGATACATTGTTTACAAACCACGATATTTATACAGAAGACGGAGCATTCCCTCGCATCGCTAAAATTTTTAAAAATTACTATATTTTTTATGCGGGCTGAGTCATAAGCAGAGGAATCGAAAACGCCCTGCCCTCAAGTTCTCCTCTCTTGCTAAATTTAAATCTTGCATAACGATACACGTGAGTTGTGTTGCAATAGAGATTTTAAATGCGAAGGTGGACCTTGCTCTCTTTTACGTTTTCAGTATGTGGTTGCATTTGGTGGTTCACATGTTGAGCACATCATGTTATAATTTAATTGAATACATATTGGTTTAATTGTTTTCCAAATTGCCTTTATGGATTGTTTAATTTGTGATCTTAATTTACGTTAGTTTTTGATTACATGATGCTATGATAGTTTAATTACTGAAGCAAATTGTATGGAATTTTGATAAACTGTAAATGATTTTGTATATTGTTTAAATGCTTTATAGAATGTCATTATGCTCTGTTTGTTGGTTACGGAAAATGTATATACCACCAGTGGACACTGAAATACGCTACATTGCCGTGAAAACGGCAATTTTTTTTATGCATATTTGATTTCCACATGTTTTGAAACGTGTAGATACCAAATTTCCCTGGAATATCAAATTTCGCCGTGGGTTTCCCTGCAGCACCCCTTGAACACTTGCAGTTTTATTATGACCACCCTGTACTTTCGAAGTCTTAGTGAGCAGAGAGGCTGGTGCTCATTAAATACGTACTGGCTCAATGCCATCGCGTGGTGTGGAAATTTGGAGACTGGGTTGCCAACTCAGGTGTTTTTGTTGTTGACCAATATTCGACATTATGGGGTCCATCCATATAAGCACATTTAAATTGCTTTAGTGGTACATTTTTAAAAGGGAAACCAAATCGTTGCAATACGTATAAAGTATTTGAAATACTGTACCTTGGGCTTATAGAGAATTTCTTATTCAATGCTATCACTAATATTCGAGCTGGCAACATCTTCGCAAATAAATCTGCTTTCTTTAGCCTACAATCAGCATTATATTTTACAGGCCGATTTTGGGGAGACAAACATTAATTAAAAACATTATGTGCGTTTATGGGATGTGTTGAACCCCAAATTAATAAACGCTTACATCTCTGTACTGATAGTTGTATATACACAGTTGTCCATTAAAATTTCAGTAACATAAAAGAACACAAATACAAAATGAAATAAAATAAAATATTGTACGTATAAACAGTACCAAATGAAGACAAAATGGTTAAATTTTCAGGCAATTTGAGTATTCACAGGATAGCAAATTTATTTGTAACAACTGGCACCTCTGCCAGATAAAACGACCTTTCCTCGCTTAAGCGTAGATTGAAACTCGGCTTCGATTGCAAAAAGGGACAACTCACTCTTTACAGCTTGAGGTATATGACACACTTTATCAAATGTGTAAGTTAGAAAAGTTTGGAGGACAAGTCTGTCAGAAACTCAAAATGGTCAGAGCACGACAAGGATCTTGTTGGTAGAGGGCGTTTGACAGGCTTCGGTGATAGAACAAACCCCTGCTGCAAACTTGATCACTTTCTGACTCATGGTTCGTTAAGAGGGTGTGCAGGTTTTGAGGCCAGACTTCACTCTATGTCTATCCTGTCTGTTGACAGGAATGGAAGGACGTGGAGATCCAGTATTCCGTTCATTAGTACTATTAGCAATACTTTGAGTCCATATCCACGTGACACTGATTAGGTTTCGATCAGTGCGACGGGCAATATCACAAAACTATAAGCCACAATCCCGAAAGTCAATAAATCTGCTCCATCGAATTCATTCGCTTGCTAGTAAGAATAGTTTGAAGCATAATGTGATATTCTGAGCACGCTCTGATCAAAGTGCTTCCCAAATGAGAAATGTATTATATAAGTTTTTCTTATACATTGCTTCACAAATATCGTTTCCCCTTCTGCGAGATTAACATGTGCGAACATATTAATATTTTTGCATACCCCCATCTCTTCTTCCAGTTATGTGACTTTCAGGTTCGTTAGATCATTCCTTCCTGGTGTTGCAGTTTTAATAATCAGTAGTGTAAAAACCATTAGGAACTATTGCATTTGAATTTAATTTTGTCACTCACATATTTTTCTCTCCTTTCTTCTTTTTATTTAATATTTCTGTAGAGTTGAATATCATTTGAAAATGCATTATTCAATATATAATATATATATATATATATATATATATATATATATATATATATATATATATGTGTGTGTGTGTGTGTGTGTGTGTGTAAGAAAGTTAAAACAGTAATGAGATGCGAAATCATGAAATACCACTTTACTGAAAAAAGTTTCGATTTTCAGAATTGCATCAAAAGAGTAGATGCATTCATTCGAACAAAAGAGTCCATTCTTCCCCTAAGAGTTCCCGTTTCTATGAAGAATTTTTATTTCAGTTTTATTCAAAGAACCAAAATTCAAATGACTCATTTACATTTCAATTGAGATCTTCCTTTGTCATAAGATCTGCATGTCGTCTTTTCATACTTCTCAAACGAATGGTATTGAAAAAATAGATATTTCAATTAGAAAATTTTTCACAAGAAAGAAGCATGAAATACGCTTATTATCTTTGCTTCTCTATCCAAGCCTTTAAATTTTCTCTGAAGAAATTTCACAAGCTTCTATTTCACTCGCTCAGTTTTATTTCATTAAATTATATATATGTAAGGAAACAATAAAATGGTCCAAAAAAGATTTAACTTAAACGTTGATAACATAAAATAAATTTAAATTCAATCCTTTCCAGAAATAATTTATTCTATTTTTTGCTGTCTCCCTCCAAAAAAAGATATCACCATTAAAAAATATATTTTTTATAATTATCTTCTATTATTAAAAAAAAACAAGAAATGAAAATGAGTTATGATGCTTTATAAATATTTTATGTGTGTACTTTCATTTTCATTCTAAGAAAAAAATCTCGAACTGCATCCTACAGCAGAATATACGCTGATGTGCCACTAAATTAGGGATACTTACATATTAACGAGTTGGCCCTTCTCTGGCCTTTCTAACCGATGCCACACGAGGCATTGATTCAGCAAGGTTCCGGAAACGTTCCATGGGAATTACTTGCCAGATATTGGCTAAAGCTGTCCATAATTCAGTAAGGTTCTTTGGTGTTGTATCAGGGCCTTTCATGCCTTGTTACAAAACATACTAAAATGCTCAATAGGGTTTACGTCTGGGCTTTTAGGCGGCCAATTTTTGACAGGAAAATCAGAATAATGATCATCCAATCAGCCAGTAGCCAACCGGGACTAGTGAAAGGTTCAGGAGCCTTTCTGGGAAACCCCATTACCACGCGGATATCAGAACATCATAAACGGATGGAGGGGATCTCCCAACAACTCTACTTACCTAATTGCATTGAGAGAAGTTGGTACACGCACCAAACTCCAAGTGTGCCAAGAAAAAGCACCCCAGACTATGATTGGGCCACCATGTCTTTGTACACTTATAACCTGGTATTCAGGATCCATGGCTTCATGAACATGACAAAATATTCTCCGGATAACGTCATCGTTAAGTAATCGGAGTCTATGCTCATCATTCCATGTTACTCTTTTTCAGTCTTCTACACTCCAGTCTTTGTGCTCTCTTGCCCAGACATGACGTGCAACCCGATGACGAGCATTGAGCAATGTAACTCTCGTAGGTCAATGACTCCCGACACCCTCACGGAGAACTGTACGACTGTCTCCGTCGTTCAACTGGGGAGTAATATGAGCTATTGTTTGACTTTGCTTGTTACGTACAATACGCATAGGCCGTCTGTCACCATGCACTGTAAAGGTTAATTGTCATTTGCAATTTGACAGATCACTAGTTCTCTTTGTCTAACATTCATGTATTCTTATTAAACTTTTGACACTGTCGACCTGTAAAATCCTAGCTGACTATTTCGGAAATCGAATGGCTCATGCGTCACGCACCCACGATTTATCCACGATTGAAAGCGTCTAAATCAAATGGTTTACCCATACTGGCAATTCCAACAGATCAACCACTGTACTTGCTATGTATGCATGTATCACAACACCCTCACTTGCGCATAAATAATTTGCACTGCTACACAATTTTTCTAGCCCTTACAATTACAAATTCAGTGGCGCATCAGTGTACATTAGCAAACAAAATTAGTTAAATTCCGATATCAATAGGATAACAAGGAAAATGTTACCTGTATGAAAGTAACTAAATACTAATTACAGTAGGTCATTTAGGATAATATTCACATGTATTGATGTCAAGGGGAAATGATTTACAATTGTGTAGCTTCGGTCACTGATTGGCCATGATGAATAACTCTTGACTGGTGTGGAATTCATTGGAGTAGCAGTCCTGATGCCACTGAAGATTCATGACTTAAATACCTAAGTAGAAATACTGATGTATTATCATGGTTGAAAACAATCACATCCCATGGATAGGTCCTTATGCAAATATAAGTAGAATTTAATTTAAAAAAATCGAATCAATTTAATGACTCGTAATTTATGGGAATAAAATAAATCGTAAGCTAATGAAATGTAAAATACGAATTACATATATGATCATTAAATATATCATTTCTGACTCATACTGGGAATATGACAATAAAAAAAGTTCTAAATGCTGAAGAGTATACAATAAAATTATGAAACATAAATAAATTATAAGAAAACTAGGAAAACAATATTAAAATCCAAAAGAACATAAGAACTTATTGAACCTTTCTTAAAATTCTTAATTCATTTTCGTAATTATGAAATTTTTCTAGCATATTTCCATTTACAAATTGTGAAAAAGACAAAAATACAAACCAATATATTTATTAGTACCATCAGTCTTATGTTTGATGAGTTACGAAGAAATTCAGAACAGTAAAGGAAACCCAGATAAAATAAGAAACATATATGTGATGCAAAAATATGTTTCTTGCGAAGAATTTCAGAACATTATATTTATAGAAAAATTTACAGCAATAACTGATACTTTTTTGTCATGGGGAAAACATTTTTTTCGTTATTTCAATGAAATTTTATGAAATATTTAAAAGTTAAAATAATTCAGTAACTATATATATATATATATATATATATATATATATATATATATATATATATATATATATATATATATATACTGGAAGCACAAATAAATTCACGTAATAGCTAGATATTTTTGTAGTTTCATAAATATTTACTAAATTATGTTGTGGCGTTAATTATTCTGTATTTCAATTTTTCTGAAACATTTTTATGTAAATATTTCTTAATTTAACACAATAACATCAAACTTTGTTTTGAAAACTTGAGAAATTGAAATTGATTCCTGGTCCAGTAAACTGGATCAAATTTATTTCAGTATTTCATGTAGTGAATCATTTTTCTGGTTTGAGATGCTGAAATTTGTTGATCTATGCAAATGTATGTAGGGAAGTTAAAAGTGACACCTATTGATGAACAGACATAGACAAATTCTTGGTGGTTATTTGAACAGCGGCAAAGTACTTCCACCAGTTCTTCTAATATCCAGTTGCAAGTTTGGATATCAAGAGGCCCAAGATACCGTTAATTATCGCTATCTGGTTATTACCTCTCTTGAATATCAACTATGATTAAAAAATGTTTCCTTTTTCTCTTACAAAATTTACAAATATCTTTCAATTTTTATATGGACCTTGGAATTGTTTCAGAATTTATTTTATATAGGGTTAGTATTAGTACTTTATTGGGATATCAAATTTGCAATGGATTATTGTATTGTATTTTCTTAGTATTGCATTGTACTGTTTTTTTAACGGTGTAAAACAGAACAAATTTTGTAAATGAGTTCACAACAGTTAAAATATGATTATATTTTCCTTTTAAAACAATATTTTGTTTAATATTTATAAGAAGAGAACTTAAACAGAAACTATCAATTAAATCTAATGAGTGTTAAGATCAGCATGATACTTTTGTGGAATGACGCTTCAAATAATTTCATTTTGTACTAATGGATTCATTTTTTCCTGCATTCAAACTTTATTCAGTTATATTTGCTGGGAAATTATTAAAATTTACATTTTTTTCTACACATATTCGTCTTTAGAACAATACTGATTTTATTTATTTTATCAGAAATATGAAAACGCTGAATATTATTAAAAACTGAAAATAACTTTCGTATTTAGGTACAAATATGGACTGAGCATTAATCAAATATAAGAAATTTGGGAGAAATTCGAAATTTAATTTTGATCGTAATGATTGCCTAATTGTTCGTATATCAGTTGAAAAACTCAGATACGATCTAACACTTTGAGGAAAAACAAGGCTTTAAGCCAGTCTGTAAAAGTTAAACACTGAGTCCACCGTAAATCGGAGAAAAGTAATGGTATTGTGTAATAATAGTGATATTGGGAAGAAAGAATTAAAAAAAAATTTTGATAAAATATTTTTTTTAATATTTAGAAAAATATTTATAAAAAATTTTAATTTATTTTTCTTTTTTTTATATTAATATGCAATTACTTGAAAATTATTGTTACTCAGGATAACAAAAATATCAAACACAAATATCTTGATTATAATAAAACCCTTTAAATCTTTATATACATTATTAATAATATTAATATTTGCTCAATAAAGATCATTAATTTTTTTCAATAGGAATAAATAATTCTTTTAAATGTTTAAATTGATATATACAGAAATGTTTTTGCATTTAAAATGTAATACATAAAAAGACATTTCAGACAATATATTCTTAATATTTTTAAATAACTTTCAATATTTCAAAATCGTCCCACTAGTATAAATTTAGGACAACGTTATTCTATTTATTTCATTAAAGTTAAGCTCTTTGAAATATCGATTAGACCATATATATTATATTTATATATATAAATCCTATATATGCGAGAAGTTGTGCAGTGTATTGGAATTTAAATACATTTATTGCATGTTTATTATGCATGGGAATATGGTACGCATCAGTTTACCATATAACATATGATTTCCTAATTGTATCTGCCGTTATCTCAAAACTTTTGCATAATATTTGGTACATAAACATTCTGATTTAAATATTAATACCTATAATGTTATGTTCATTTATATTATATTACAGCATCATATACAAACATTTATTAAAATTTAATACTGTTTTCAAGATATATATAATTGTGGATATATAACAGGAAGTATAACTTTATAAGTTAAACGTTATATGATTATAAACATTCATAATCATTAAATAAATAATATACATTGCACTTTGTTTTTAATAACATATTATTTTTATAAAAGTTTCGCAACATTTTTTTATGGTTAAGATAAAGAGCATACATAAAAATACGCTGGACATTGAGTAATTTTGGTTTTCTTGATTTGCTGCTTGATCCACCTGAAGTATCACGAACCGCTGGATAAAAATATTTTTAAAAGAAAATAAGTGCTTTGCAGCCCCTCCGGTATAGTGTTTAGTGACGCTGACTGCTGTACCGTTGGGCTAGGGCCTAAATCCCGGGATTATAATAGCTATTTGTTATTGTATAGGGCCTATGAGGCATGATGGCACTGTAAATAGCCTTCGAATTGCAGATCCTTTCGTGAGGTCGGTGGAAAGGGAAGAGACGCTGGAGGCCTCTGATCACGTTCATGGTGCAATCCTCGAAAATTTCGATGGAACAGAGCCAACGCGTAGTGTCACTTATATGGTGCTCAAAGCTACAGCCAACGGCAGGCGTAAATCTCTAGCAGTTCACCACGATGAATTCTGTATGCCTCTATTTGTATCTGTCTTCTTTGTAGGTCCTTCTCATAGGTAGGTACTTCTTCCGGCGCAAATCTGGTCAAGCAGGTCTTTATGGCGACATTACACAATATACACATATGAAAATTTTAAAATTATTAGTTCCCATTGTTTTTTCATCCATTTTTATATATTACAAAAAGACGTTTTTATCTTAAAAATGAGGTGGTGAAATATTACCAGTGGGGATATTCCATTTGGGGCGGGTTGTATAATTTTTGGTGATTTTGTTGCTTGCGCCAGTGAAGCAGAAAAATATCAATCAATAATTTATAGACTTTCAAATATGACGTTAATATTTTTCGTCAAAATTACTTTATGTTCAAAGCTGAAAATGGCTGTTCAAAAGAATTAAATACTTATATATCTTAAAATTTGTAACTTGTTATCCTTTAGAAGGTATATTGCATAAGTGTTAAAATTTTCATTTAATGTTATAGAACTGTTTTGAAGAAACATTAAAATAAATATTAGAAAAAAACAACTTAAGATTCTCCAGTTTCGTATGTTATTCCTTCTTTTTCTTCAATACTTATATTTCTTTTTATTCTGTCTCCTTATAAACACCTTTACAGCCTACCTTAATAGAAAACGCAGTTCTATGATGATTTAGGTTGTTTTAGAACTGAAAGGTAAATATGAATAAGATCATGGATATAGAAAACCGCAAGGAAAACAAGCCCATTGGCTGAGTGGTTAGTGCATCACGCTTCCAAAACACAGGTCCCACGTTTGAACCCCGGGCTGGAATACGTTGACTCTCAGCCTTTCATCCATTCAGTGGGTCTATAAATTAGTACCAAGTTTGCTTGTAAACTTAACACTAGGGGTTTCTCGTCAGATTGATCACCTGACTTGAACATCTGTCCATGCATCTTAGGGTTCAAGATCACTTATACTGAGTTGGACACAGTAGACTTTGGCCCTTATGGACTGTCACTCCACTGAGGTAAGTTAAGGTAATTAATAAATTATTTTTAGCTTTTTCATTATTCTTTTTATAAGAAAACATATTATTTTTTATGTTCACTAAAGAAGAAAGAAATATAGTAGAGTTTCATAGCTTTGAAGAATAAAATAACAAATAATGATCTGTGTAATTTTATTTCAAAGATTAAAAGATTGCATTGACGTACAAAAATGTCAACACATTTAGATAACGGCAAAGAAATCAGCTAAATCCTTGTGCAAATGCTTTGATGTAATTTATGCTAAAAATCAGTCACGATTAATCATCCATGCCCATTTACTCTTGACATTCCCTTTCAGTATCTATGCGCTTATCATGATTCGTTTACAAGAAATCTATAGCCATTAGCTCCAAAAAGCAAAGATCTGACATATGATATTGTATACCGTTTTGACTAATCGAATTTCATTGTTTGGATGGAAAACATTTATTTAAAACCATTTTTTAATGTTTAAAAGAAAATATACATTCCCTTAATTTAAATTTGTATTTGTTGGGATTTCGACACAAAATTGGGTTTCAAATGAACTCAAATCCATGTAATTTTTTTTCACAATAGGGTATATTTGCAACTTTAAAAGTTAGTTCCGGAAATAACTAAGTAAATACTTGAATATTTTCATAATATTTTTAAATTCGTTAAGAACACTTTACCATTGTCTTCTGAAAAATAATATTTAAAATTAAAAACGTAATTATTCTGTGTTTGATGCCTTGAATTTCAAAAATTAGTTGATATCTTAGAAAACATTTTTTTAATTACTGTATCATATATTTAAAACATATATATTTTTTTGAAATCTTTTGTATTATTTTTATGAGATTGATGTTGAGAAAAAAGTAGACCCTCGTTAAAAAACTTATTTCAATATTCAAATAAAACATGAATATTTAATTCTTGTATTAAGACCAAAAATACAATAGGATTATAAAATTTAATAAGTGATTGAAATGCTTAAGGGTATCAAATTTAAAATTTGAAATGTATTTATATAATAGGAAACATCAGTTAATAAAATTTTTACTAGAAAAGAGTGGGGAAATTACAAAAAAATTATATATGTATGTATATATATATATATATACTTTTAATTATATTCAGTATTGCTTTTTTTTAATAAAAATACGTTTGCTTACTCTTGTTAACGTTGCCTTTTTTCATTTACAATTTCTGAGACTTTCATTTACTTCTTGCTAAAATAAAACAATTAAGGGTTTCTTTTTGTATAGAATGAAATACCTTTTTAGTTGTTTTTCACTAACCATTAAATTTAAATTTTAAAGATGATTTATATCAAGACATTTATATTTTAAAACATTTTTATACACTTGAATTTTCTATTACGTTGCATTTTTGCATTCATCACTCATGATCTCACATTAGCAGACGAATATGTGTCACTCAATCATCGCGCGAGAACACAATTTTATTCAAAATCCATTTACTATATGAAACATTTTCTTAACCAGTTAACTGCAATGGACGAGTATACTCGTCATTCAGAAGTTGCAGTATTTTGTGCTATGACGAGTGTACTCGCGACGCATAAAAGTAGTGACCATTGAATATTTTTGACAAAAACAGAACATATTCTGTACTTTCCAGAAATTTAGAATATTTTGAGGCTAGGCAAGAGTAAACAAATAAATAAAAAAAATATGAAACTTTTAAAATTTCCTCATGCATCCGCATACACCCTGCTGAAAGAACGTATAAATTTGCATAGGGAATTTATTTATGTGATATGATGATGTTGTTGTTTTCGTGTCCATGAATAAATGCAGTAGATATCACTAAATTCCGTCGAAAGTCTTGATCACTTTATCTGCTATTCTGGGTGCATCAGGGCTGTACAGGAGTTCCCGCAAAGAATCCCTCAGAGGGACCATTCCCATTTTTAGTAACTTTGTTGCAACGGTTGGGCATTCCAAAATAAGATTGGGCGTGAGTTGAAGATCTGGGCAGTGTTTGCATTGAACATATGACCTTGTCTTGTCTGGGTGAATCTTCATGCCCTTAAGGTGTTCAGTTCTCAATCTGGCAATTGTGGATGTTATAATTCGAGGACAATCAAATTCCGTAACTAGGGGTTTTTTAAAAGTGTGATTCATAATTCTAAGTTTGGCTACTGCGTTAGCATCATCAAGTGTGATGGTGTTGCACTTGTGTTCGATGTCTCTAGTTTCTTTGGCGAGGCTATATATCAGCACATTCATTACCCTCAATGTTGACATGTGCGGGTATCCATTGCAGGATACAGAATTTTCTTTTGTTGCGCAGCTGTTCTAGAAGGGTAATAATATCACAGGATATGTTAGTATCTCCGTTTCTTATGGCTTCCATAGCTGATTTAGAATCTGAGAAGATTACTAATCCTTCTGCAGAATCAATAACAAGTGGGTCTTGTTGATATAATGTAAGGGTCTCTCTAATTGCCACGAGTTCACTTGTGAAGTTTGAGGTGATTATGCCTGTGTTAATTTTGTGTTTGTAGTTATTACCATCTGGGAGGAGTAGGATGATTCCGGCACCTCCATTGCTGAGGGATCTGTCTGAGGAACCATCAGTGTAGGCGACTGCAAAGTTATCTTGAGAGAGTATTGCTATCGTTTCCAGTCTTTTTTGTCTGAGAGTTACAGGGTCTTCTTTTTTGGAACATGGCTGCAACAATTCCAATTCGAAACAGGTGTTCTTTGGTGGGTTTTTTGGAATGAGGGGCTCCTGAAGGAACTCCAAGAAGGAATGATCCAAAATGAGTTCTTTTCTGATTTCACTGTCAAGTTGGAGAGTCGAAGATCTTTTTTGAGCCTTGTAGAATGCTTCCATTTATCAAAAACTCTTCTAGGGATATAATCCAAACCATATAAGCGTAGTTTATTAGTGAACTTGATAGTGGCGAGTTTGCGCCTGCTTTCTAGCGGAAGCAGGCAGCATTCTTGTTCGGCCTTTTCATTATTGGTTGATGACACTGCTCCAATAATAATTTTGGCAGCTCTGTGTTGTACAGAATCAAGTTTCCGCTTAACAGAAATAGAGGCCGGAGTCCAAATTGGAGTCGCATATTCTAAAACCGGTCTGATAACAGTGCAGAAAGTGCTTTTTAGGGTTTGAGGTCTTGAGCCCCAAGAAGTTCTGCATAGCTTTCGAAGAATATCCAGTTTTCCAAGAGTTTTGTTGGCAGTTTGTTCGATGTGCTTTGAAAAGCGGAGTTCGGGATCTAAGGTTACTCCAAGATAGGTGGGTAAGTCGACTTTTTTGATTTGAGAGTTCTGTATTTTGATATTAGCATTAAAACTGTTTCTGTGTCGTTTATCGGTAGAGAAGATGCAGTAGTTTGTTTTGTCTGCGTTGATGGTAAATTTAAAATTCTCTGCCCATTCAGCAATGCCTTTCAGTGTTGTGTTTAGGGCCTTTTCCGATTCTGTAATGTCATTGTGTGTGATTGCCATACAGCAATATTGTCAGCGTAGCAGGCGATATTTGTGTCTGGGTGGATATGATCGTGGATGGTGTTCATAAAGATGAGAAAGAGCAAGGGACTTAAGACAGAGCCTTGAGGAACTTCAGCCCACATTCTGAGAGATTGTAAAAGTGCCCCGTTAAAACTAACAGAAAATTTTCTTCCTCTGAGAAAATCATTTATCCACAATAACGCTTTGCCATTAATTCTGGTGCCTTGGATAGTATGGACCAGTTTTTGACGCCAAACTCTATCAAATGCTGCTGAGATGTCCAAAAATACTGCTAAAGTTTTCTTGTGAGGCTTTTCATGAAAACTATCAATTATCGACTGGTTCAGGTAAAAGAGCTGGTCGGTAGTATTATGATGGGTTCGGAAACTGTTTGATAGAAGTCAAGTTTTTTGTTTTCGATGAGCCAGTTCATAAGCCTACGGTGGATGACCCGTTCCATGAGCTTGCAGAGGGTGCTGGTGAGGGAAATTGGCCTATAGTTTTTGCACTCTAAAGCATTCTTGTTTGGTTTCAAAATTGGAATGACGGTGGAAAGTTTCCAGATTTAAGGCAATTTGCCAGTAGCCGATGAAAGGTTAAAAATTTCCAATAGTTCTTTTTTTGCAAGATTTCCAAAGTGTTGGACCATGCGGCCAAAATGATGATGGTATTTTTTAGATGTTAACCTGAAAGATGCAAAAGTAGGAAAGTTGATGTATAATATAGTTTCTTCAGGTATGCTCAGCCATGAGACAAATGTGTGACACCGATGAGACACTGACCCCATTGCTAACTGTTGACCCGTAGTTACTTAGCTATGGCGTGGTGTAAATACCAATTGTTTTATGTAAGAACCATGAGCTGACATTAAAAGTACTGGCACAATGGCATGCTGTATAAGGAATAGTTACTTCATTGGGGCGGATATACAAGGATGTTTTTTGTTAAGAGGCATGTGATGAATCTTACAGCCCTTGTTCCATCATTTTCTTTAATATAAAGGTAGGTAGAAAATATTTTGTCCATAAAGAAGGAAGTATATCAGACAGTGTTTAAGTCTCTCAGTCCGGGTACTTTGACGGTCACTAGTGTTTAGTTAGTGTTTTTCAAGTAATATGTGTATGACAGTGTTTCTCAAACTGTGGGGCGTGCCCACCAATGCACCATTTTACCAAAATACTTTCAGACATAATAAGAAATGCGCTTTTACTCTGATATAAGTTATAGAAGATATTAAATCATCAAAAAAAATTCTGCGATACCTAATTAGCTATCTTAGATTCTATAATCCACTAAAAAACATTTTATTTGATTTGCTGTAATTCCCTGATCATATATTTTTATTACTTTTCTTTTTTAAACCTAAAATACAACTCTTTGAGAGAAAAAATAAATCCCAGACCCAGAATCGAAAAAAAATTAGAAACAAAAAAAAATCATCACTGCGATTATTTTTGAACTACTGGACATTATAGCTGTAATCTGTTTTTGCTGATAATCTGTTTGACCTTCTAAGTTATTGGTACAGTTAGTTATGACCCATCTCTTATGGGTTTGTTTCTCATTTAGGGAAGCTGTAAGTAATGCATTTCACTGTTGCGTTTTTTTCATGCAAAAGAGTTTTATGATATTTGGAAAACCACGAAGAGCACTTTGAAGGATTACTTGGCGAAAACGTATTTTTGTGAGTATTCTCAAACATATAAAGCATAATGAAAAACGTTTTTCCCATTTTCTTTAGCAGTAACTTACATATTATCATAACGAACACAGTTTTAACCCGGAAGTGGTCACGCCGGACACACAGATCACGAAATCGTTAATTCTGGCAAAACTGTTTATTTGTTACAAAAGAAAAATTGAAAATTCTTGAAAGTAGGAAAGTTTACTTTCTCTTAATTAAATTATTCACTGGAATCACGAGTTGTTTCGTGTACAATAAAATAATAATAATAAAAAAGGATTGGCGTAACTCAATCACCCCGCGTGATCATTAACGTTAGTAAAGATTTTGTGTCTTCCCCTTGGATAAAACATTTTGAAGTCTTCTCGCTTTAAATATTAAAAAAATAAATTTCATTGTTTAACATTAATTTTAAATGCTAATTCTGTAAGTTTGAAATTACAGTTCACTTTAAACTAATTATAATATGAGCATTCATTTTAAAATATCATTTTACATGTTCTTAAACATTGTCACGCATTTGGGTTTACTCTCCTGGCAATTCAGCTATTTATCAATAATGTTTTAGTTTCTTAAAAAATGAACTCATTCGAAGAGTGGGTATTTCAGACAGTATCATTTTAATATATCAGTGCTTCACAAGGTATTTTATAACTAATTTATTAATACTAAATTAAGAGCAAGTTTAATAAGTATTAGCGACTTTCATGGGCTTGCCTTGCAGAGGAAAGTTTTTTAAAGGAAGTTCTACAATTATAAATTGACACTGTGAGTGCGTTTTCTATATTTGGCTGAGATGTATATTTTGTCTTGAAAGCAGCTACCGCATTTTGCAATCTGTTCCAATTTAAAAATTCAAGAAAGAAAAATTAAATATATTACTTAAAAGTTACATATATAAAATTTAATATACATATCTTATAATTCTGTACGGTTTATAATTAAGATCGTTTTGTAGCTTTAGCGTCAAAGTGCATTATTATTGTATTCAATATATTATTATTGTATAAGGGGGGCGCGATAGAAATTATGATTGAAAAGTGGGTCACCAGTATTAAAAGTTTGAGAATCACTGGTGTATGAATGTATTTACAAGTAATATGTATGTAATAAAATTTTGTGTAAGCAATTTTTATATAAAAACAAAATACAAATAAGTAATAGAAAAAAAAAGCTCAGAATATTGTTTAAATGACGGAATACGTTTTTTAAAACAAAATAACAGAAAAAAAAACTGAAGTATCATTTTTGATACGTAGCTCCAAAGAAACACAAGGGATATGGTTTAAATTCAAACATTTTCTTTAATATATAAATGCAGTTAAAAACAGCACTGAAAAACTATTTCTGATGTAGTTTAAAAATAAAAATAATAATAATACTAAAAACATTTAAACATATCCATATATTCAAGTAACGTTTTTAACAATATTTAAAGTAACATAAATTAATTATTTACAGACATCCAATCACTTAAGTTTCTTAACACAGTTTCTTAACAGAACACTAATGAAAAAATGTTTTCACATTGTTAATAAAAACCATTTTTAAATGGCATTGTACACTTTTCAGATACCCTCCCCCCTCTACCCCAAACAAAATCCGGTTCATAAGCATGGAATATTAGAATTTTAAAATAGTTATATATACACGGGAGTTAGAATTTTTCCCAAAATATTCGTAAAAAATATATTTCAAACGCTAGAATGGATATATCAGAATGCATATGACAATATTTGCTTTATTTTTATTTCTTGTTGCTAAAAGTATTCTTTATCCTTTCTAAGATATATATCGAATACGAAATTTGAAAAGAGAACCTTTTCAGTCCAAAAACACTTAATAATTTGTAAATGGTCAATGTATATATTTATTTCTAGAATCTAACCCATGTTTCTGAAAAAAAAGGAAATAATTGTTTTTTTTTTTTTTTTTATTCTCCTCGATTATTTCAGAATTCGCTTGGATATCATAAGACATATTCATGCGTTAATAGTTTAGCACTGGTTTAATTAATCGTAAACATGTTTTAAGCATGTAATGTATTATTTATAACGTACACCATAACCTGCAGATACTACGTTTTCAGTAGCATTTCGAACTTATTTAAATTCATTGAAATCTCAATATATTTGTTTTGAATCATCCATTAGTATTTTTATATTTTATGAAATATATTCATAATTAATCAAAAATTACTTTGTTTATTAATGATCTCAATTAAATTCAATAATAATGAAATATATAATTTATTCTGTTAAATGGATTCAAAATGTTATGTTTACTGTGTAACTTATATACCGTATTTATTCGAATCTCAATCCAAATTCAATACAAGTTTTTGTGAAACATGAAAAAATATATTTAAATTGTTTATCAATGTTAAATTTTACGAAATTGAAATAAGATTTAAAATGAGAGCTATTACAGAGTGGATAACTAGTTATTTTAACTGCAATACAGACTTTTAAATCCATATATGAATTTGTAATTTCTCTAATTCTCCCACCGAAAGAATTTTTTTCTCTCCTTCGATTCTAAGCCACAACCGATTTTTAGTAGGGTTAAGGTGCGGCTTAGTTTCGAGTAAATATGATATATTGTATACACGTTTACTATGTACGCATGTTTTTTGGGTAACATTTAAAAAGAATTGCTGTTGAATTATACTTGCTAAAAAATGGGACTTAAAAATAATCAATTTAATATGAATTATTATCTAGTTTAGTTGAAAAGTTAAATTAAGATTATCTGTGACTTTTATTCAAGAATAATGCTGATTTGGTTCATGCATCAGAAGGAATGTCTGTCTGCTGTAACTGCCTGTCATTAGAAATGTTTACATTATTTTCAAAAAGATGAGACAACTTCTAATACGTTTACAATCTATTATACCTAAATATTTATCCAGTTATATAAATTTAATTATTTGCTTATTTCTAGCTGGGTTTTTTAATAACTCAGGCCCTTTAATTTTTGTACAAAAGTCAGATTAAATTATATCATTTTAAAATTAACATTTTTATTTTCATCTTAGCATAGTTTATTCAATAATTAATTCTTATTGAACTTCAAAATCTTACTAAACCAAAAAGGCACAGACCATAGTTTTTGTTTTTTTTTCTAGATGGTAAAACTAATTTTTCTTAATTTTATATTGATTGTATTTTCGTTTCTCTATGAGTTTTTTCCATGAAATTGTACATTATTTAAGCCTCAATAAATGTTTTGCAAAAGTGTACTTGTTCTTTTTTTCTCCACTAACAATACCATTTTTTATATTACTGAAGAATATTGAGATAAATGCAATTACTTCATCTACATTTTTTATATATAGAAAGTTCAATAATAGAAAAATGATCTTCCTGTATACAAATGCTCTAAATTTTTACAGATAAAGTGATGAGTAAAAACAAATAATTGACTTAATACATTCAGTTTTTAAAATTTAATTTAGTTAAACGTAAAACAGAATAAATTAAATTCTAATAAAAATTACAGCAAAATTTTAGGCAGAAAATGGTTAGTTTCGCTATAGCAAAAAAGACTAATACAATTTTGATAAATATGCACAAACGAGATGGATTTGTTTTCCAAAAATCTCGCTTGTTGATCTATAATTAACATTTAACGGTACAAAATATTTATTAAATAGTTCATGCAGATAAATTATAGTTAAATATTTAATGTTTTTATTTATAAGTGTTGTTTTAATGAATAGACTAATTTTACTGGAAGACAATTTGTGTATGCAAATGGATTCGAATTTATTTTCTCTATTGAAGTCAACAATATCCATGAAGCTCAGTAAGACCTTTCAGCATCATTTACTTAATATATGTAGATAATCCTTTTTTCAAAAGCTCGAATTTAAATGAGCTGTATATTACATTTACATAACATTACTTAAAAAACAGAGTTTTTAAAAATTTAACAAATACATTTCACTGCCATTAATCTATGTACACTATTTTCGATGTAAATTATCAGCAATATTTCTAAAAATAGGTATTTTAAAAATTTGTCATTTTAAAATATCTTCATTCGTACATTTATTTATATACTGACATTTTATTCAATGTTAGTCGTTTTATTATCTAACCGGTTTCCATTTTGTGCTTAATGTATACATTTTTAAAGAATGAATACATGTATGTGGCATTGTTTCTTTGTATATATAAATGAATTGCAATTTTTGTATCATTATAAATGTAAATCTAAATAAGTTGTATTGGCTAAAAACTTAATAAGAAATAAAAAGGCACATCTTTGACTGGAAAGAAGAGAAAAGAAAGAACTATATTGCTATTCCTTACAAACATTACCTTATGAGTGGTTTTAAGTTCCATAAGAGTATCTATCAAATAGTAAGAATGAAAATTATCGTGTTACGCAATAAATGGAGAGGAAACAAAATCATTTACATTACTTATGTCAGATGATAATTGCATGCAAGCACTCTATAAGTAGCTAACGTTTGAAACTGCTTAGATATTGTAGTAAAAGTGTGGCTCTTAAGGATGAAATACATGAAAATTCAATGTCAAAATTTAAAAATAATGACCAAGATGACCAAGGACTTTCAGAGGGTTGGACGATACCTTCATCAAGCATTTTCTGAATCTCTTCATGAATGATGCGTCTTTCAGTCGGCGGGACTCTGTAGACTCGTTGGTTGATTGGAACATGATCACCAGTAAAAATCCTGTGTTTCACATTCGTCTTCGCGGCTGTCGACTTGTCGGTCTTCGTGAAAAGCCCAGAAAATTTCCGGAGTAGTTCGGATAGCTTGTTTCTCTGTTCGTCACTTAACTCGGGTGACATCATTAACGAACAATTCATCTGTGACTCCGAAGTTTCTTGCTGGTCATCCAAGCAACCCGATGTGTCGGAAATAACACATAGATACCCTTCATTTAGTGGTTCAGCTTGGCCTATGCACATTCCTCTAGGGATGATTTGGTTTCGGAACTGCAGGTTGGTAACCCAGACATCACTTTTTCCGTTACGATATGTGGATACCATGGACGGTGTAGCAATATTTTTCTCGAAGAGCAAATGTTTGCTGCCATCTAGAACTACATTTATGTCTCCTCGGGTTTGATATCCTGATACTGTTATTCTAGTTAAAGAATGCGGCTTAAGTGTATAGTCTCTGGTGGCATACAAATTCCAGGCGTCAGGCGCTGTGGAGTCTCGACAGATGTCTTCTAGAACAAGTTCATTTTGTCCACAGTCTATAACGGCTTGAGACGCCTCTAAAAAGTCCCATCCTAGGATGACGTCATGGCTACAATGTGATAAAACAATAAATTCAAAAGGCAGTTCTCGATTGTTTATACGGACACGTAAAACACATTTCCCTATCGGCCGAACAAAATTTCCATCCGCAACTTTCAGCATAACGCTCTTGGCATCAGCAAACAGAACTTTCTTTAAAAATCGGCGATACTTATCGGATATGACAGAAAACGATGCCCCAGAATCTACTAGAGCACGTATCGGCTTCTTATCTATTATTACGTCTAGTTGGTTACCAGTCATCTTGGCGGTCGACGGAGGATTTCCAGTACACGCGGCCTCACCTCCTTGGAAGGTCGCTCTCCTTAGTTTTCCTCGCTCCTACGGCCTGGCGACTGACTGGATCGGCGATATGGCGACGGGGATCTGTAACGACGTATTGGGGATCGGCCTCTCTCGTGGGACTTGGCGTAAAACGGCGAGAAGAGTTTGGTCGGCGTATTTCTTCTTCAGTGCCAACGTCGTCGAAGTTCCGTCGGCGGTTTCGAGAGTTGTCAAAGACAGCCTTTCTCGGCAGTAGCGCATTACATGTCCAGGACGTCCGCAGTGGAAACAAACAGGTCTGTTGTCAGCCGTTCTCCACACATCTGTTTTTCTTGGTTCAGGTGGGAATTTCTGAACAGGAGCTCTGTATTTCCTGGTTACAGCGGCGTATGTTGGTCGTGGTCCAGTTTCTGTAGGTTTTGTTGACACTGGGGCCAAAACCCTTTCAACTTCGTCTTGAACGATCTCTTCTAAGGATTGGGGATCGGAGTCCAAAGATTCTTGCGTCTGGTTAACTAGTCGATGGACTTCTTCTCGTACGATTGTGCGAATAAGAGAGACCAAATCAGTCTCATCCGTCAGGGATGCAACCGGTACGACGTTTGGAAGCCTTTCAAATTTCGGTCGACCAACTCTCTTCTGCTTCATATCTTCGATATAGTTGCACCATTTGATAAAACTTGCTGTGTCGTTGATTTCTCTCGTCAACAGGGCCTGATAAATATCCTCAGCAACACCTTTCATTAGGTGTGACACTTTTTCGTCTTCTTTCATCAGAGGATTTACCTCTTGGCAAAGTCCTAATACACCTTGTATGTAGGACTGTGTACTCTCGCCTGAACGCTGGGCTCGGCATTTTAGTTGTTCTTCTGCCCTTCTGGTATATTTTTGACGATCACCGAAAAGTCCACTTAGTCCATTTTTAAACGCTTCCCAGGAATCTAAGGCGTCTTCGTTGTTGACATACCACTGTCTCGCAGTACCGTCAAGAAAGAAATAAACGTTAGCCAGGCACATCATGTCATCCCACTTGTTAAAGTTCGCTACTCGATCGTACTCTTTAAGCCATTTGAGAGGGTCTTCCCCAGGCGCTCCTCGGAAGGTCGATGGGCTCCTCCATTGCTGTAACGAAGGTGTTACTACAGCGGGCTTGGCTTCTTGCTCGGTCGGCATTTTTGTCCTCTTCCTACTATTTTCTTTTAACAGTCCGAATTCGGGGATAATCCTCTTAACCGGAGGCTCCTGCGAAGGTTGTTGCTATTATCCACGTTTGACGTAATTGTACCCCGCGCCTCCACCAAACTTGTCACGGAGTTCGAAAGAAGTACACAGTTCAATTAAACAAACAATTAGATTTATTCTAACGCTTGGAGCTCGATACAACACTGGACTGAGAACATGCCCAACTGGCGATGAACTCTGCTTTTATACACTTCGGAATATTCGAGAAATACCCAGCATGCACTCTAAAGAATGATCTGGATTCATCTAGAACCTAGAGAAACAATACATTAAAAACGGAAACAAAATTCCAGTCTTTGGATAAATCTGCCGGGGCCGGGATTCGAACCCGAGACCTGAGGAAGTTCAGTCCAACGCTCTGCCAACTCGGCTATCGGGACTTGGTATCGGGACTTATGCGTGCGGCAATATCTTCATTCGTACATTTATTTATATACTGACATTTTATCCAATGTTAGTCGTTTTATTATCTAACCGGTTTCCATGTTGTGCTTAATGTATACATTTTTAAAGAATGAATACATGTATGTGGCATTGTTTCTTTGTATATATAAATGAATTGCAATTGTTGTATCATTATAAATGTAAATCTAAATAAGTTGTATTGGCTAAAAACTTAATAAGAAATAAAAAGGCACATCTTTGACTGGAAAGAAGAGAAAAGAAAGAACTGTATTGCTATTCCTTACAAACATAACCTTATGTGAGTGCTTTTAAGTTCCATAAAAGTATATATCAAATAGTAAGAATGAAAATTATCGTGTTACGCAATAAATGGAGAGGAAACAAAATCATTTACATTACTTATGTCAGATGATAATTGCATGCAAGCACTCTATAAGTAGCTAACGTTTGAAACTGCTTAGATATTGTAGTAAAAGTGTGGCTCTTAAGGATGAAATACATGAAAATTCAATGTCAAAATTTAAAAATAAGTTTAACTTGATGCGAATATTTTTTTAACAATCGTATGTTTTGATTTGAAAGAAACATTTTTTATGAAACATAAAATCATTGCCTTCTTCAAAGCAACGTATTAATATACACAGAAATTCATGACAATGCCGAAGAGATGCACTAAAATAAATGTAAAAAAAAAACACCTTTCCTAAATTAGATTTCAAAAAACACTTTTTTATATTATCTAGTATGTTTGGAATTCAAAATTTATCATTTTCAATGTTCGAAAAATTAATAGGGGTTTGTGTTACAGATCAGAATCTAATAACTTATAAACTCCGTATAAGTAAAAAAATAAAACTAACGGAAATGTGTGTAATGAAGCGCTAATTTATATATATATATATATACAGGAACTAATAATTTAATTAATACCAAGAAGTAAAAAAATATGTAAATGTATGTGTTTTATCATAAAATTTCAATATAGTAATTAAGGACCATGGAAGCCTAATGGACGAAGTAATGGACTTGTGGAGAGTGTGCCATGAATTCGAGCTTAATACCGCTGAAGAACCACCATGCAGATGGAGCTGGTGTAGGTTAAGTATGTCAAAGTTTAAACGTTCTTCCATTGGTGTAGAAGTTAATAAGTGTAGGTGGCCACAGCTCAGAAGTCGACCTCGCCATTTGACCTTAGTTCAAAATTATGAAGTTCGTCGCCAAAAATTATCATGTGTGACGTTAATAGTCATTCACTCGATATATATGTTATTAACTTTAAAGAATGGTAAACTTGAAATGTTAATGTTTAGCACCTACACAATTGGTTTTTCAAACGTTAAATTTTAAGAGCTCAATCTTCATTAAATATACGGATACATTTTTTTTTTCATTCTAAATTGTTTTTTTTTGCATAATATGTAAGATTCTTTATACAGAACTTACTATTATTTGATCTCCCAAATTTTGAGCACTCTAAAAAAAACCTTTTGGTTATGATTACTTTTATTTTCGTTTTTATTCGCATATACAGCAAATTAAAACTTTAAATTAATTTATTTTAGAAAAAAATAATTAGTTTTTCTGCATTTCAGATGTTCGATATTTTTCCCCATTGTTATGAATGTAAGTAATAATTTGACGTTTCAACATTTTTAAAGAATTTTCAAAATTCATTAATTAAAGAACTTTGCAAGTATCAATCATACCATAATTTAACTGCTTTTGTTATACATAGCTCAACTCACTTATTAAATCAAAATTCATGTGTATACTGGGATGTAATGTAGGAAGAGTAGCATTTTTTTAAAAAAAAATCATGACTTTTTAAATGCCCCCTTAAAGGATTTAAAGAAATAATGTTTATTTCTGTCGCCAACGTATGGGGCTAAACTTAAAATTGTTCTAGAGACCTGTAATAAAACTACTTAACAGGAGGTAATTAGAAATGTAACTGATAAAGAATGTATTTACGTGTATATGTCTACAGTACAAAATACATAAACTTCACTCAACTCTTTTAGCCGCGTTAGCTAAATAGTATAGGTATCATATCGCAGCTTGCCTTGTCACGTGTTCGAGTCCAGTACCACTAAAGATCCACCGTGTAAGGCAGTGATGCACGTTAAATCTGTCGAGAGCAGAAGCGTCCTCCCGTTGATGTGGTGTGGTAGTATGGAGAGGGGGAACGTGCCAGCTCAGGTGTCGTCCACGTCACTTGACCATGGTTCAAATTTACGTGGTCCGTTGCCAAAAGCCCTCGAGTAGCTGAACAGTGCGACGTTAATATTAAATCAATCAATCAACGCTTTTTTTCAAACTGTAGATACGTTCCTTAAAAAACCGTGCAAAATATGCATGTGACATGTGTTAAATTTGGGGATATGTTCCAAAATTCTACAAAGTCGTGTAGTTTGCAAAATCTCTAAATATTCTTTCAAAATACTTTTGCAATAAATTAATAATAAAATCCGTGTTAGATATTTATAAAAGCAAAGAAAAATTTATTTTTTACAGAAAAAAAATTAAAACTTGTGTACAGTGAAAATTCAGTTTATAAGTACATATATAGCATATAAAAATTAAAATTGAGACCGATTTCCAACAACTGTCAATTGCTACTTGATTACAAGAGCGCGTGTTTATTACGAACTGGATAAGAAATACTGTCATCAGCAGCTGTGTCAAATATTTCTAGCAATACTGTTGGTCTTGATTTAAATGAAGAATTTCGTAAGTTATTATTAATCTCATGTGTGCATGTGTGTATTTTTTAAATACAATCTTCTTTTAGCGACTGATCTTTGGTTTCTGAAGTTGCTTGTATAATACTCGATATCTTGCCATGCAAAACGTATTTTAAGTACAACTTTTAATGCAGGCTTTATGTCAGGATCATGAGTAGGAAAATGTTGTGTCCCATACTTCAAAGTAATTTCAAACCCGCTCGAATTACACCAACTGTTTATAGCAGGACTTCAGATCAAAAACAACATCATTATCGACTTCTCTACTTTTCTATACTGTCACAAATTCGATCAAATCATTTTCACCAGAAGGGCATGAATCAACCAGTTTATTAAAAATTTGAGCAAGAACAAAAAAATTCGTGAAAAAAATTGTTAAATTTTTGTGCCTTGTTATTTCAAATTCGTTTAAATAAATACCGTGTTAAGAAAAAAATTGTGTATATTTTAAGATACCAAGAAAAAAAAGACCTAGTTTCAAAAGAGAAATAAAATTTCAATTGAAGTATTTGTGATTGTGTTAAAAATTTCCCTTACTATAGATTTCTTTTAGAACACGAAGAAAATAAAACAATATGAAACAATTTTTTTGAACTGGCGAGAGAAACGCTTTATGACGAATATTTTTAAAGGTAGTTCAATTTCTTCAAACTATTCATTTTAAAACATTGGAACTACACCAAGGTAAAACCACAAGTCATATTTCAAAAACCGTCATTGCATTAATTGAAACAGAACTGATGCAAGTACTGCATACATACATTATCACTAAAATCTAAAAGCCCTCTGCAAATTCACCAGCTAATATTTAAATTTTTGTCTAAAGAACTATTTCTAGAATGTCCAAAACTAATGGATTTTTCTGGAAAGTTGCCTACAAGAAACAACGAGCAAAGTCCGGAAATTTTACAAATGTCTTTTTTATATCATGGAAACCAAGATATGGACCGGTATTCTGAAAAAAAAAAGTATACGGATATCCATTTGAATTTAGTTATTATGATTCAAATTTTAGAAAAATTCTTCTAAATTATTCTACAAATTTGAGGCGTTTTTGTTGCAAACATGAATACAAGTTTTACCTCAAAGCATATAATTAAATACTGTAAACTGTATAATAGTCAATAAACTGTTTAAAACTGAGCTTTAATTTGTAAATAATCTTCCCTATTGGAACAAAATGATTTTCATTAGGTACTTGCTGAAATGTAAATTATTTTAACTTTTTAATTTAAAGTTCATTAAACTCTTCATGCAAAAAAATGAGGATTGACTTCTGCTGTTTTTGCATCACATGGTGCACAATATGAACTCTTATAGCATGTTGTGATCAGTTAGTCTTATATTTCTTACGGGAATGTTGAAACATTGGAAGCTTTAATACTAGAACGTCAGGGATTTCGATTACTATTGAACGGCGGTGTCATTTCAACACCATGATATGAAATATATGAAATAATTGTTTTATTAAATAATAGCAGGACTACTATTTAGTAGGGTTTAGTTTTAAGGCTCTTTATTATTATTTCATAAAATTAATATACATCATGACCCTTTAAATCATAAAAAAAACTGGCGTTGACATTATGTTTCGCGAAGCTTATTAGATGACTGCTTCGTCGCAAAACATTTCGAGCCCTTAATCTGCTACAAATATTACTATTATGCACTATCCACACATTCTGCGGCATCCCTAGCAACACATATATATGAACTTACCTGGAATGTTATCAATTACATGTGCACTCTCTTCAGATTCTTCGCAGTCACTTTCTCTCACTCTTATGTCATCATTATGATCTAAATTAGAGAATAACACCATCATATTCACTCTCAGAGCTCTCACAATAAAGTAGAAATTTCATCAGGGCTTAAAGTTTTTCTACGAGTCATTGTTTTAGGGTGTCTGCTCTGCATAAAGTTCGAAAATTGAATGATATTTTTTTTAGGAGCAGATAGGCACATATTTAGTACCGACTGTATTTAATAACAATTAAAAACTTTAGTATAAGTGTTACATTTTCACTGTGAACCCAATAACACTGCATCCAAGGTGAAGCAAATCTAAGATAGGACTTTAGAAAGTTTGTTTTACTAATGGTATTCTACTTCCTGAACTATGTTTTGATGAACGACAGCTACTTATAATGACAAATTTCCTTTTTGTTGAAACGACACCGGCGCACGTTCTAGGTATATTTAGTTGTAAAATCACCCCTACTTATAATCTCGAGACACAAGCGTGTTTTGTGTAATCACCAGGTAAAATGATTAAATGTAACGAAACATTTTCAATTTCCCTACAAAAATGTGGTAAGGTGAACAAAGTAAACATGCTCCGATGACCAATTGACACCGACGGACGTTCTAGTGTCAGTTTGTTCAGTTCTAAGATATGCATGTTTGTTTTTTAGAAATAAATAAATCACGTTGAATTTATTTTTCTGTTTCATCAAATCTATCACCATACATAATCATTTAAGAAATTTAGATATGATTGTTCCATTAAAGCAAAACGAAGGGGGTTTGTTTGTAATAAGGAGATAATTCTTCTTTTAGCAACAAAATTGACATAAATTACGAATTCTCATTTTATTGCTGTTTGGTTACCCTTAATAAGAAATTAAGAGGTAAATAATTAGTGTGAACTTTGTGATGGCTGAATATGAATTAACATATAGTGTAAAAACAAACTGCCTTTATTAAATTCAAGCCAATACTTCGAAGAGGTGAGTATAGGAAAAGAGCGATATCAGCAATTGAACTTTAATCCAGTATGAAAGGATCATTTGTATTTAAATGGATACTTAAAGCCACCATCTCAATGAACTTTGTAATCTCCAGGTGTATCCCCTCAACAAACTTATTAAGGATTTCCTTTAAGGAAAATCACAGATGCTTTCAAATCCGCTCCCAAGTTTCAGCAATTCAACAGATACTCTGATTTCCTACCATCTCATTTTCTCTCTTCAGATCTCCTTAAATAGCAGCGCCTATTTACATGTACCACGTTTCCCTCACAAGGCGGAGTTCCCAAATCAATCAACGTCATAAAAAAACCTAATGAATAATATGAGGGAAAACACTTGGTATGTTTCTATTATAAGATTCTAAAATAAAATATAAATTAATTGAGATAAAATGAAAGGTAGATGCAAATGGTGTTTTGCTTATATTAAGGGGACTTGGCACCCTTAGAGCAAACTTCTTTATTTACGTATTTAAAAATTATATTTTAGCATTTTATACAATGTTTCTATTCAAGAAAATGTTACCAGATGAAAATTTTCATATATTATTCACACAATTTTAAAAATTTTAACTTTTTGAAGAAAATTGGGAAAATTTAAAATCCTACTCCTTTTGTAAAAATTAATTTTTGACCTGAATTTTTTTTATAATACTCTTATGGATGATCTAAACAACTTTAGGGATTGATTTTAGAATAACTTCATTTGTTTTCGAGAAAAAAAAAATATAATGTTGATATACAGGCTAAAAATCAACGAAAAAGCCAACATGTCTTACATTTTATTTATTTTTTTTTAAAGTATTCCGTTTATAGCAAAACGGATCCCTATTTTTATTACAGGCTTTATTTTCAACAAGGAAGAAAAAAATGGAAGTGATTGGTAAATAATTGTCGAAGGAGTAGCATTTGAATGCACTAATGTTTCGAAAAACACAAACTGAGAAAAACCAGTTTAAAGTTTATAATTCTGAAAGAAAAATTATTATAAGCTTAATTAAACTTAAAATACCAAATAAGATATTAGTTATACGTTTTTCATTAATATAATTGCATTTTCATATTTTTTTCAACCCACACATTTTTATAAATGATCAACTTTTAGAGATTACTAATTGCCAATGAAAATTCAAGAAAAATGTTAAAAAAATTTAGCTGTTTTTCTTCTTATAATATTAAAGTATTACATTTGTATGAAAAATATATCAGGAAGAAGAACTGAAATTATAAAATTATTAATATAAAATGCCTTAATTTAAAAATTTTACATGCACACATTTCACAAGGAAGAAAAATTACATTATTGTATTGCCTCGGAAATATTCTGCTTTTAATACTACACATTCTTTTTTATAGTTTTTATTTCTATTTCTAAAATAGATTTTTTTTATCATAAAGCATTTTTTACTTTTTTTTTCTAAAAAGGGGGTGTGGCTGAATTGCCTAATTTGTTTTCAAATGAAGTTTTAGTCAACTTCTAACTTTCTGACATGCCGAAGTGATATATCAATCGAAAGATATTAATGCAAGGAATAAGATTAAATGAAAATAAAAAAAAACGATAGGTTTAAGATTTTTAGGGTACCAAGTCCCCTTAAGTTCCTAATTGAAACGAATGGCATTCTGAGTGGCTTGTGAATGCATGGATAACAGCATAAACTAAGATGGCAATTTATTATTGATTTAATGTAAATTATTATGCTAGACATTGGAAGGAAAATTGATTTAATTCAGTGACATACTTTAAATCGTTTTAAATATGTTTACACACACAAACACACACACACACACATATATATATATATATATATATATATATATATATATATATATATATACATATATATACATATATGTATACATATATGTATACATATATATAAATATATATACATATATATATACATATATATATATACATATATATACATATATGTATACATATATATATAAATATATATACATATATATATATATATATATATATATATATATATATATATATATATATATATATATATATATATATATTAAATCAATCACAATAATCAATAAAAATTTAAATTAATCGAATCTTATAAGACTAAATCATATTTCAAAATATCAATGGCGAATATAGAAGATAAATTCCATCGTTTTCAAACAAAATTAAATAATTATAAAATAAAAAATTATATATAAAATATCCACGTGCAACCTTGGACTTAGGACCGATAAGTGGCGTTAAACTAGTTTGATGGCGCCAACCTTACCCCTATGGGAACTAGGTAAGTTAATAGGAAAATATACAATTTTCAAAATTTTAAAGATTAAAAATTAAAAAGTTAAAATTCAACCATTAAAATTGAAAAATTAAACTATTCACCATCACATTCTGAAAGATATTATAACATTAAAATATTAAAATTCTGAAACAAATTAGTGCATAATATTAGTGAACCATCGAACACCAAAGATGATGCATCCATGTAGTTGTATAGGTAGAAAAAATATCTGAAACACACATATACACACACACAGATATATATATATATATATATATATATATATATATATATATATATATATATATATATATAAAAGAAATATGTATTATATATCAAAAACAAGAAATAATATATATATATATATATATATATATATATATATATATATATATATGTGTGTGTGCGTGTGTGCGTGTGTGTGTGTCATATTATTATTTAGTGATACGTTATTTGTAAGCGTGAATACGAATACAGTTCATACACGAAAATTTATAGAAAGTCTTTGATGAAGGTATTTTATGACAGAACATGAGGAAGATTTTTCGAAAAACGTTCAGTAAATTATTTCTTCCTTTCTATTTAGCCCCGTTCGAAGAGCCCAGAAAATATTTTTGAACAATTATGAAACACTAATATCGTTGTGAAAACATTCCAGAGTTTTTACTCACAAGTTAAGTGAGAAGAATTCAAATGATTTTGTCATCAAATGCCCATCTCTTCTTGACCCCATGCTGGTTTGGGGACTCATCAAAATTTTGTAAAGCCAATCACACCCATCAAACTCCCCCAACTTTGCACCTTCCGATTATAACTTGCCTTGATTCTGAACCTACAGAATTTCTTCGGATGCAAAAGAAAATCAAAAACGTAGAATAGATAAGGCAATCATTGGTTCAATTTTTAGCCTCTCAGAGAGAGAGAGAGAGAGGTTAATAGATTTTAAAAAAATATACGCAGAAATTGACACCCTGACAAACCCATTCATTCATATATATATATATATATATATATATATATATATATATATATATATATATATATATATATATATATATATATATATATATATATATATATACATACGAGGTGTGGCTATTAAATAACGAGACTGACGCTGCGGAAGCAAAAGTGCGCATGCGTAAATCACCACTGACTGTCAGATGTTTAGTGTGAAGCTTTCTTTTCAAAATGCCCTAAGCCTCATTTGTGCAAGTAACACGGTTTAGTCATAACCTTCATTTCAGTTAACATCGTTATTTTATTTTGGCGAAAAAATGGTTAGTGTAATAATAGAGAGCAACGAAATGTTGTTAAATTTCACTTCAAACTTAAAGAAACTGCTACTGAAACTTATAATTTACTGAAAGAAGTGTACGGCAGTGAATGTTTATCCCGTGCACGAGTTTTTGAATGGTTCAAACGTTTTAAAGATGGCCGACAAGACGTTGAAGATGATTCGCGGCCAGGTCGCCCTTCAACGTCAAAAACGGATGAAAATGTCGAAAAAATTGCTAGTTTGATTCGGTCTGATCGTCGATTGAGTATTCGTGCAATAGCTGAAACTGTAAACATTGATAAAGGATGTGTACGGCAAATTTTACTTCACAATTTGAACATACAAAAAGTATGCGCCAAAATGGTGCCAAAAATTCTCACGTTTGAACAACAAGCAACTCGCAAAAATGTTTGTACTGACATTTTGGATGCCATTAAAAATGACCCAAATTTATTGGAAAATGTAATAACATGTGATGAATCCTGGTTTTTTACGTATGATCCGGAAACAAAGTGCCAATCCATGCATTGGAAAACTCCAACTTCACCAAGAGCAAAAAAAGCAAGAATGAGTAAGTCAAAATTTAAAGCAATGATGATTGTCTTTTTCGATATTCATGGGATTGTGTACCTTCACTGGGTTCCTGAACGTCAAACAACCAATCAACATTACTACCTTGAGGTACTTGGCAATCTGCGAGAAAGAATAAGAAAAAAAACGACCCGAAATGTGGAAGGAAAAATCATGGATATTCCACCAAGACAATGCTTCAGCTCATTCCGCGTGTTATCTGTCAAGAGACTCCTGGCCAAACACAGCATCCCAGCGTTAGAGCATCCACCTTAATCGCCAGACGTGGCACTATGTGACTTCTATCTGTTCCCTAAGGTGAAATCTGCATTAAAAGGAGCAAGATTTATTTCCGTGAAAGCTGTTAAAGAGAAAGCGGCAAGAGTATTGAAGGAGTTGACAAAAGATGACTTCCAGCACTGTTTCCAACAATGGAAAATTCACATGGAGCGTTGCAGGGATAGAGAAGGTGATACACTGAAAGGCACTGAAGGTACACTGAAGGCGATAATAAATAATTATATATAAAATAAGAATAAAAGTTTTTTCAACAACAGTCTCGTTATTTAATAGCCACACATCGTATATATATATATATATATATATATATATATATATATATATATATATACATTAGCAGCAGTTATACTATTCAAGATACAAGGCAAGATATCTTGTTACTTTTTTATTTTTAAAATAGACAGAACTTTTCGTTAAACCTACTACATACATTTTTATACAAATATATTATACATATATATATATATATATATATATATATATATATATATATATATATATATATATATATATATATATATATATATATATATATATATATATATATATATATAAATCATGAATTTTCTTAAAAAATAGCCTAAAGTTAAACATATATTTTTATATATTTTAAAGTAACAAGATGGGTATGAGGAAGCAAAAAATTCGTTTCTCATTCGTTAGTATATTCCGAGGCGAAATACACTTTCCCCTCCATTTATACAAAAGTTCTCTGAAAATCTTTATCCGTCTTTGTCTTCACAAGTTAAGGCAATCATTCGGATTCCATACCTATATATCAACCAACTCGATGCAATACAAATGATTGAAGTAAAAACAACCATTTCTTTGAGAGGAATAGACATTATAACCCTTACCTATCGAAACTATATCCTCATCAATCATAACTAACAACAGGAAGCACTTATTTCCTTACCATTATGCAAATGAATAGTGTACGTTTTCAGTATCTCACTGCGCGAATGGGGCTTTCTTTGTTTAGGGCGACGAATTTATTTTCTTTCCTTATTTTAAGATGAAAAAAAGGTACCAAAGTGTTCTCCTTTTTACTTCACGGTCCTTTATCTTGAAAGCGATTACTGACGTCAGCACCAATCGATACTTCATTGGGAAAGATGATTAAACGTGAGCGAATGTCCGCCGCTAGGGGTGAATGGGTTATTTTCGTAATTGAGAGTATTTGCTGAAAAGGGGATTAATCATTGTTGGAGACCTACAATCGGAAACCCTATTGCAGTCTGTCGGCCTATTTCATTTCAATTTAAGTTATTTCAGTTCGGTATTTTCAACTAACATAACGGTAATTCAACGGACCACTTAAGTTATCCGACTACTTGCAACAACTTTTTTTTAAATCATGGAAACATGGCGATTTTTTTCGTGATCTTTAGATTTATTTAGTACATTTTAAGAAAAAAAGGCCAAAATTAAAAAGGGAAAATTAAACTATTTCTACTAAAATGTGAATAAAATGGGTAAAAATTGACAAAAAGTAGAAAAACACGGTATTATACAAATAGTAAATGAACAAATCTTCAATTATTCAATTTTAATGTATTGTTTTGCTATTGCTTTTTGAAATGATCTTCAGAATAAGAGATATTTGGATTTTTACAAAAAACTAGAGCAATTTATCTTAGGTATTATTTGAAATTGATTATAAAAACAGTGATTGTTCCCCCAAAAAAAAACTGTAAATTTTGTGATAAAACAGTGGTTGTTAAATCTGAAGGTTAAAAAACTCTACTGTTATTATGCAGAACATACATAAAAAATTTCAGCTCATTATTTTAAAAACTTTTTGAGCATTCGCAGTCCCCGTTTGAGCTTTTCGAAAAAAAAACACATTTCGAGTAAAACGCATTTTAAAATATGACATCTTACTTAAAGTAATGGCATCTGCTTTTGCTAAAACACTTGTAGTCTTTGTTCTAGTGAACGGAAAATAATACACTTTGTGTTTTTGTAAAGCTAATAAAATATCCTATAAAATAAAATCATAAAAATATTTATCAATTACGGCAAAATTCACAATTTTAGGGTAGTCGAATAAATGATGGCTTTCCCTATTAAGACGTATTAAGTAATTTTATTCAATGAGCTAAACATAAATGTTCTACGGGGATTTTGTGCAATAATTGCTCAGAAATTTGCAGAATAAAATAATATTAACAAGTTAATTGTTTTATGTGAAGATGAGACATTAAATTTAAGAGATAACTATTCTTAGAGGTTTTCAAGGAAATGATTTATTTTCCTGGAACAGGAGCCATAAAAAGACAAAGATAATTACAGTTAATATTTATCCTTCTCATTGTCTAATTGCGTTTTAAACTTATGATTTCAAAAAAAATGTTGTAAAATTTTAATTTTTATTATCTTTAACGGAAAAATAATTTACAACGGGATACTTGCAAATTGATTTGAATTACTGTCATTGCTCCAAAATTCCAAGTAATTGCTTGGTTCTCACGTAATTTTTAAATGATTAGAGTAAACAAACCCTAAACGTCTTATTGAACGAATATTAAATATGGAACTGAAAAAAAAACTGTGTGATTATAAAAATATAAATTAAAAGTAAAACTCGAAAATAATGCAGTGTTAATAGAAGTAATACGAGTTTTAACTCTCATTTTTGTCATTCATTTTAAATAGACATTGAAGAAAATATGTGCAGAATTAATTAATTTCGTTCAAATGAATAAAAAAGTAACTTCTGAAAACTATTACTTTTATTTGAATGATTTTGTTTTATTATTAAACTAAAATATATCCAAAATATTCCAAAGTTTTCTATTACTCAGAGTCCAACACGAAGTATCTTAATTAGTATTAAGATTTACTAATGTGTAAACTAAAATTTGAATTCTGTCACAGTTCATTAAAACTTGTGGGTCTATTTCATTTTCTAATCTTATTAATTTTATCATTTTTTGCATTTAAAAAAACGCTAATTTATAAATCTTTAATGTATACATTGTGTTTAAGACTTCACGGAATTAATTATTTTGTTTTGGCACTTCAAAGTATGAAAAATAATTATAAATAAAAGTAACAAATCACTATTTTAAATCTAAAAATTTAGAATCATTAAAAAGAAACAAAAAAAGACTGATTGAAAAATCGTTATTTCATGTTAATTTATAAAATGAAATAACTATAACGGATTAATTATAAATAAGTTTCTTCACTCACAACATTAAATACAAATGATATATTTCCACGCAAAAGATTTAACTGCCACATATACATAAATGAATTGTAAAATAGTCATTATTGCAAAAACTTCTTAAATAGCTTTTTTCACGCATATGGGCTTATTTGTGAAAATAAGAATCTTTAATGAATCATTTTTAATTACATCTGAAAGCATAAAAATTACTTGGAATTAGAAACTAATTTGTTTTCATTATTGGAATACAAATTATATTTGTATATGACTTAACATATTTATTTAAGAAAAATTTTCAAATAAAATGAAACGATTTTTATTCTTAAAATGAATACCAGCTCTTCCCTTTTAAATGTTTTAGATAAAAAAAAGTAACTCTATGAAGATTTCCTTTAACTTTATTATAAATTACTGATTCTTGAAATTATCAGTCTATCTATCAATATATAGAGGGACATAAAATAGGGTTGTATCGCAATTATATGAGGAAAATATTATTAATCGAAGCATACCTATTGAGAAAAAATTTTCTATGGTATGAAGATACGGAGAAAAATTACTATAAAGAAGAAATCCAAAAGGTTTTTTAAATTCTGAAAAAAAAAACAATTGTGTTTTTGATATACCTTATATTCTACATATATAAATGAGGAAAGTGACCCACTCACTTATACACTCCCTCCTTCATCAGGGTATCTTTTGCACTATTAGACCCTAAACACTTGAAATTTGCCTAGAATAATCCTGTCTCATGAAGTAGAGATCCGTTAAGAAAGGTTTCTGTGAAAACCAACATCTAATGAGGGTTGCGAGGTGTTAAAAGGACGTTATAAATTAATATTCCCGTTTATAAACTATTAGGCTTTTTAACTTGAAATTTAGTAGAAACGTTCCTTTTGTGAAGTAGAGGTCCGCTAAGAAAGGTTTGTGCAAAAATTGACCCTCTAGAGAGGTGGCGATGAGACTATTTTTCTTTAACGACAGTTAACAAAATATTCCCTTTTTTTAACATATGAGACTTACAGACTTGAAATTTGGTAAGAATGTTCCTTTCACATAGAGTAGAGATCCATTGCAAAAATGTTTTTAAAAAATAGAGCTACAAGGAGGGTTGCGATGTAAGGGGTGTTATAGGTAAATATTCCCACTTTTAATTTTTTAGACCTAAATTGTAATTTAGATGGTATGTTCCTTTCATAGAGTGTATATCAGTTACAAAAGAGGACATTCAATGATGATTCGGAGAGATTCAGTGTCATTATAAATAAATGTTTTTGTTATTGAACTATTAGTCTTAGTCACTTCAAAGTTTGCATGCATGTTCCTTTCCGGAAGTAGAGATCATCACCAAAAGAGCCTTTTAAAAATAGGGAAGGAGTTAAGTCGTCCTCATAGATAAATATTCCCGTTTTTGAACAACTAAAACTACATAATTGAAATTTAGAGAGCTCTGTACCTTTTTGGAGTACAGATTCGCTAAGTACGAATTTTGAGAAAATTTACCACGAAAGAGGGTTTTGCGAAGGTGTTTCATACATGTAAGAAAAGGGGGAAAATCTACATTTAGAAAATTTAGACATTTCGAAAACATTTTACTTTTGTTGAGCCAAGTTCAACTTTACAAGTGATATATGTTCTAAGAGTATATCAAGAATACACGGACAGTAGACAAAAAATGTCGGTCAGTCAAACTGCGAAGGACAATTAGCCTTGACAGTGCGTGGTAACAGACGGCTCAAACATTAGCTCAAATTACCACACGTTGCACATCTTACCTAGGCAAGAGAGCCCAGAGACAGGAGTGAAGAGGACTATAAACGAGTAACATGGAGTTATGAGTCTCTATTCCCACTACTTAAAGCCAACGAGAGGTTGATAATATGGTGTCAGGCTCATGAAGCCATGGATCCTGTATGTGAAGTTGGAACTGTACAAGGGCATGGTGGCTTAATTATAGTCTGGGGTAGTTTTTGTGACATTGTTTGGGATCTTTGTAAAAATATTTAAAAATGTTAATTATCATAGATTTGGTTCACACTACTTAGGTCTGTACTAAAAGATAACTATATATATATATATATATATATATATATATATATATATATATATATTATAATGGTAACTATTATCAACATATTAAAAGTTTGCCATAAGGTGGTTCGGCTAGAAACTACCTGGCCAATTCATTTTTGCATTAGTTTGAAAATAGTTTCATTAATAATTCTGATTACGTTTTTCATTATATATATGATATTATCATTTTTGGTGAGCAATGCAATTTTAAACTTAACACTAATTTTTATCCTCAGTATCTTAAAGTAATACAGACAAATAGTAACAACTATGATGCAAATTTTGTAAACATAGAAATAAAATTAAAAGATAATGTTATGTTTATTAATATTTACGATAAAAGAGAAGGATATAATTTCAATGTTATAAAATGTATTCATTGCCAGAGTAATGCACATGTTTCTATGTTAAGAAATATTGTTATTAATTATATACAATGTAATAAATTTCTAATTACAAAAAATCAGAACAAATAAAAAAACTATAAATATTTCACTGAATATTGCTTAATACAGAAATACCCAATTTATTTTATTAATAGTTATTTGAATAAGGTAATTCTAAATATTAAGGTTTAAAATTCCATAGAATAATAATGGTTTTTTATTAAAAATTTATCATTTTTCTTAGAAATAGTTACCCTTTATATTCTAATATTAGACAAAAATTGCTTATTATTATTTTTTAATTCATATGTAGCCCTAGTGTCCCCTAGTGTTAAGTGCTACAATTCAGCCATCCCTTTGCTTTGAATTTGCATTTCGGTCCTGAATCAGGCAATAACTTATTTATTGTACTCAGATTTTGTGCGAACTTTGCATTTTTGAAAGGAATTTATAAGAATATTATCTTTATATATTGTAATGGATTGAGAATTTATACCCATTATTTTATTAGGTTTTTGCTGGCCACTTTTATATTCAACCCCACTTTTATATAAATTATTTCATATATAAGGTATCTTAAGTCAGCAATGTTTATAATACTGTAACATCCTTTTTGTATATATATATATATATATATATATATATATATATATATATATAAACCCTATTATAATTTTAATTTTTCATTTATCCTTAAATGTCATGTTATCTTACAATATCAATGTTTTTCGGTTTTGTTTGATGGATGTTTATCTTTCATTGGTAGAGAATTTAGACTATATATATATATGTGTGTGTGTGTGTATGTGTGCGTGTGTATGTGAGTGTGTATGTGTGTGTGTAAGTAATTTACGAAACATGTTAATTATATAATAACTGGTTTTGTTTTTTTGTTGTTGCAGTGTCCTTCCCGAAGGAAATGAATGAAATTTGCCTGAGTTTGACACAAGTTTGATTTCTATACGATAGATGGTGACACTACCTATTATCTCCACCTCCACAATTCAGGCATGTAACTGGATGGGAGAGAATTATTCTCCAGCCCCCTGCACTCGTGGTTTCTGCTGCGACCGTCAACAAGTTTTGGGACCTACTGATTTAATCACCACTTATTCCACGAGTAGTCGGATCATATTTGGTGGCATCGGGCATCAAACTCAGACATTCCGATCTGGAGTCCAGTGCTCTAACCATTAGGCTACCCACACCCACATTTACGTATTAAATGGAGCAATTGCAGCGATTTATTAGATCGAAAAAATAACAAATATTTGTAAGGAATGGTAGTTAAAACTACCAATGTAATTTTTTGTACCAAATGAGACATATATTAATAAAAATTGCGGAATTTAATTTTTCTGCTTTTTCCAATTATTATATTAGCTGTAAAAATGTATAAAATGTGTTGAGTAAAATTTTCTTTCATGAAGTATTTAAAATCCATTCAGGAAAATGAGTTTATCGATCACGCCAAGACGATCGTCTTCGCGTGATGTCTAAGTACTGGTTTTACTTAGATACCGCTACATTACTCTCCCACCAGTGAGGTGGATAGGCGAACGATTTTTCCTCCGTTTGTTTGTTCTTGGAGAGAGAGCATGTTTTTTATTTATTTATTCATTTTATTCTCTCTCTCATTATTATTTATTTTTTATTCTTATTTATTTTCTTGCTGATATGAGAGAAAAGATGATCTATCGTTTGTTTCGAGAGAGTATATGTTTTATTTATTTATATTATTCTTCTCTTATTTATTATTTTTTTTTACTCTCTCTTCTTATTTTTTTTTTTATCTATTTTCTGCGGTAGATGGCGCCACGACAGTTCAGAAAGTTGCGTTTTCTTACTTCAGTCCAGGGTCACCAATGTAGGTATAGATTCGAACCGGGCACCTTCCGATCCGAACACCAGTGAAGTTTATCGATCACGCCAAGACGATCGTCTTCGCGTGATGTCTAAGTACTGGTTTTACTTAGATACCGCTACAAGTTTTTCTCATGAGCTTTGTTTATTCTTCTGCTTAAGTGATTAAATTATCATCTGATAATTTTCCAGATGGATGTTCTTAAAATGTCATATCTCATGCTTAATTTTGAATCAAATGGAAGGAAAACTATTCTTATATTATCGGAAGAACCTATGCACATTATCCTTTCTTCAACTATTTCTGTCTTTTTTTCTAGCATGTATTTTTGAATAGAATATTATTATAGTATCTTAAAAAAATCTTCTAAATTTATTATCATGAATAAACATTTAAACTGTTTTATAACTGTTTTGCATCTTTTAACTCATATATTTAAAGTAATTGCCTTTACATAATTCTTAAAAATTCCTGAAATAATTATTGTATTAAGTTAAAGAACTCTCAGCATTTACAATTTTATCTGGAACCCACAATTTCATCCAATACTTTTTTAATAGAACATTAATATTTTGTATATCAAACTTATATCAATTTGTATATTTCTATCAAATAAATATTTTGTGTATGTGAATTGTTTCATTAGTTGTCTGATTTCTGAAAATTTGTCAGAATATCTCCAAAAATTAAAAAAAAAAAAAGAATTTACTTCAAACTTTTTCTTTTATTCTGTTTTTCATTTCATATTTTCTCCCACTTGTTTTTAAAATTCTAACCACTTAAATAAAAAACAATGATACAAATTAACATCAAAAAGAAGAAACTTTCAAAATATCTGTCCGGTTAAGTCTTGCTTTTTATTTATCTTTAATAGAAAAATTAAATAATGGTGTGATATAATCAATGATATATAGATGTATTATTTATGTTATACATCACCGATTTTTTGTGAAAAAAGTTGAATGACGTAATCAATTGATACAAGGAGCTGATAATAATATGACTGAAATAAATGAATTTTTTTCATACTGATACTTGACCTACTGGTTTAAAATCAGTGAGATATTGAAAAATATATTATAATTCATTGGTGTAAATGTAGTTTTCCTAACTATAAATAATTATTTAAAATATTGTTTTCTCTAATTTTTTAATGAGTGTCTTGTATTGCGAATGTATAATCCAGATATAAATTATAATATAAATGATAACGAATATTGATTCATTTTAGTCATTTAATTATTTAATCTGGCATTCAAAATATAAACATTAAACTTTCCAAAAACTGTTCTATCATAACAATATAAAAATATTAAGTTAACAAATAAAACTTGCTATTTCTGATTCAATAATATTTTTATATACTTATAACAACATTGCATTATCTATTTATTAAAAGTTTTAACACAATAAGTAACCTTTAACGATATTTTATTCATTTTTAAATCATAACAATTGACACCTTAACAAGCATCTTTGGACTAAATTACTCATTTACAAACTATGTATAAAACTCTTCTTCACACGAAAGTAAAAATCCTAAAACTAAAGCAAAGTAAAGAAACTTTTATACTGGTAAAAATGATGTTACATCGTTGAAAGATTTAATCATGTAGGGTAGAAATAAAAATAAATATTTCTCGTTGCTCGGTATTATCTTCGTTAGTTGCAAAAAAGCAGCTTAAGTACATGTTTTGTTTTTTTATCTTTTTTACCATGTTATCTGCGGTATTACGAAGAAGGATGGATTAAGTATGCGTTTGTAATTCGCTCTCTTACCCTCTATGACTTTTTTTTTTATGTTTTACATCGAAGGTCTTCTTACTTCTTTAAAGCAAGTGTAAAACCGTATTTGTAAGTATTCTTAATCGATTGTGCATTCATCCATTATGCACCACTCTCTTCGCAATGCTATTAATACCATTATTGATTAATTTTTGGTCAAACAATCCATAAAAAAACCTCATCGAACAAAATCAATTTTATGATAATATTTTATACTTTTTCAACTGTATTAAAGAATAAAGGCTTTAAAATTGTTTTTCATCGGTGTGACCCAAAAAAGGAGAACCAAATTAGGTCATCCGACTATATTCGAGGCTGTGAATTTCCACACAAAAGCGTACAACATTCGTTTCGAACGAATATTTGTTTTAAGAATTCGTGCCATTTATATAAAAATACACATATAAAGTACTTTAAGAATAATATTACAAAAAAAATTAAGGGGAATATTTTGGCATAAATTAAACATACAGTTACCTATTTTCAGAACATTCTTCTTTGAAGAAAAATGCTTCTATAATAATAATAATAATTTGCCTATAAATAGCTCAGAACTCTCTACAGAGCTTAAATAGGATTTTCAAAATGCTGTATATATCTTAAGAATGGATTCATCCATGCTTTAAAACATCAGAGCGGATAAATTTTAATAAAAATAACTCCGTTAATTATTTCAATTGATAGTAACTCTAACTAATATTATAATATTAATCATATAATATTCATATTCAAAAACCCCAGTTAACTCCCTCTCTTGAGAAGTTTTAACTATATTTAAGTAAACTATTTCTTTTTATAAAAGGAGAATGAATTGAATATATATATATATATATATAATTCAAACTAATTTTTTTGCCAAAATATTGCATTTAAATAATTTTTTATTGCATTAATTTTTTCGAAACATTTTTATTCATGTATTCTAATCAAAGTTACAATAAGTATTAAAATAATATATTCGTTTATACGATTTATAAAATCACAGTTCTGAACGAAGTCGGAAACCTTACTCCAAAAAGGTATTACTTTAAGCGTTAATATTTTCATTTTAGAACGATTTATAGCCTTGTTCCGATGCAACATGAGAAAACTAATAATCTTGTTCACATAATCAATTGAAGCATATACATGCAAACTATTTATAAGTAAAAAATACTTATTAAAAATACTCACAGCATATATTAAGATGGCTTGTAATTTTCAATTGTTTATTATATCTCGAATTACCCATCACTGTTAGAAAAAAAGAAATCCTTAATTAGGACTAAAGGTAATGAAATAGTATTCCTGAATTTTGATGATTACTGCAACAATAATGTAATGTCACAAAGAAAATTATTTTCTGCCAAGAATAGGATTTTATTTCTTAAAACATTTCTTCTCAAAGTTTCAATATTTGCGACCCAATATATATATTCAATCATAATTTTCTTCGCACCCCCTCCACATAAGTATAATGTATTGAATGCAGAAATACTATACTTTGAAATTAAAACTGCAATACAACTTTAACACCGTCCACCGGCGTAAATAAACATTTCGCTCAGCCAAAGCGTTAATTGCATCGGACGTATATAAACGTATTTCCGAAGTACGATCTTTTCTCTGTACTATTATCCATAAAATTATTCTGAAAGCTTTGGAATGAAATAAGAGGACATGGCAATTGTGTTAGCGAAGGATTTACTTATTTCAGATGATTCGATTATTTATTATTTTTCTCTCCTCCAAATACATCACATATGTGCACCGACGAAGAAAACGGTGGTATTGGGGAGAAAATCTCGTAGCTTTAAATCTTCAGTTCAAGGATTAATTATAAGCCGTACAAATTAACAAGATAGGTGTTATTTTTTTTATATTTTATAATTAACAAGTCCACAGGGTCACTGGCAATTTTTAAAATTGTTCTTAATTTATTACTGTTATAAATTAGTTATAAATACATCATTACTGCACAATGTATTTTTTACAAGTATCAGCATAAATATGTATTTCATTTTTAATTATGTCAGAATGTATTTCATTTGTTAACTTTCAGTAAACTAAAAACAGTTTTTATAAAATAATCTCTTGTTTTGACATTCAAATGTGCTCGCGCCTCCCTTGTAGAGTTCTCACGTCCGACTGGGAGGGGGCGTGCCCCACAATTTGAAAAGCGTTGTTTTAAAATGCATTTAATGTTTTACAAAGATATGATTATAAGAGGAAAGAACTGTAGAAAATGTGATAAAATTTTTGTTTCGATATAAGATACTTGATGTATCTATCTATCTATCTATCTATCTATATATATATATATATGTATATATGTATATATATATATATGTTTATATATATTTATATATATATATGTATATATATGTATATATATGTATATATATATGTTTATATGTATATATATGTATATATATATGTTTATATATATATATGTATATACATAGATAGATAGATAGATAGATAGATAGATAGATAGATAGATAGATAAATAGATAGATATGCATGGTTATCTTTACTAAATATTTGATTATTTAATAAATGAAAATATTTCATATTGGATCTTATTTAGACAAGCAATGTGAATACTTAAAATCAAATGAAAAACAGATATTTCTCCAGTAAGCTATTTTTTTTATTTTTTAAATCTACTTAAAAATAACTATATAATTTTTTCCTTGCATTAAATTCAAGATATTACTTTCTAGAATATAATTTTGATTTTTGATCCTACATTTTTGCATATAAGTACAGAAAATGGACGTAAAGCTTCTTAACGTTTTGCAAATATTTTATCTCTTTGCAAGAATTTATATGAAATACACTGAGAAATAAACTGAAAAAATTCGAATTGAGATGAATTGAATTTAAAATTGGTACATTTTTCAACTTATATCCTAACTTTTTTCAGCTTATTTTTAA